>VWZF01003875.1:338993-498229 GCA_013396755.1 Sclerurus mexicanus | reverse complement strand
TGGGTTTGGCAGTGCCCGGGGGGGTGGGTTTGGCAGTGCCCGGGGGGGTGGGTTTGGCAATGCTCCGGTGGTTGGTTTGGCAATGCTCGGGGGGCTGGCAGTGCCCGGGGCTCTCTGCAGTTCAGCCGCTCGGCCCGCGCTCCCCAGACACCCGTTCCGTGTGTTTAACTGCGAAGCTCCTCCTCGGGAAGCAGTCACACGAGCAGTTTCTTAAACTTGAGCCCCCGGGCGAGCAGCTTCTTGTAGACTGTGCCAAGAGTGGACCTCATCTGGTAAAACCCGTCCAGAAAGTCCCTTGACCCGTGGTATTTTTATAGTAACCGGTTTCTGATGAGCAGTGATGAAAGAATGCTCCTCAAAGCGGTTAGCTTTGTCCTGTGAAGGCTGGGAGAACTACAGGGTTTTTTCAAATTATCTCAAAATTAGTGCCTCAAGGCTGTTACTTCTATTTTAAGTCCCATAGTGCGCCTCTCACTCCTTGTAGCAAGGAGAGATGTTGTAGTTTGTTGATGGTTAGCACTGCTCTCCACTCCTCCTAGGGCCCTTGTACTACCTTTTATTCTCCATGTCCAGTTGCCAAGGCAGCAAACACAAAAACAAAACAAGTGCATTTTAGAGGTTTTAGGGATCCTTCGGAACAAAAGGTCCTAGAGAACTACGTAGTTCTGTTGAGAACAGAATTTATCAGTTTAGTCAAAGGTAATGGGGGAGTTTGGATTTAGGGTTTTCTTCTGTTTTCTTTAAAAACCCACTTTCTGCAAATTTAGGGGAGTTTGTGATGTTGTAAAGATGTTGAACGGTGTGACAGCTTTCCAGTCAAACTGGGCTTTATTTATTTATCTATTTATTAACTCCTTTTCAGTCCCCCTTTCTAATGAAAGGGCAGTAACCATGTGTGGGATTTAATTGAATTGGTTTATGGGATTGGAATTGTCCAAACCCTTGTCCTGAGTCATAACTGGGCCTTTTGGAGCCTTCCTGCCTGGGGGACGTGGAGGACAGTTTTGAATTAGTATTTATGTTGGATGTAGCAAATACATTCATGTTAATTAGTCATATTTTGAACTTACAAGCATCCTGGTGTTATCAAAATACAAATGTCAGTGTTTCAAAAGAACATAAAAGCAGAATTGCATAAGGATGTCCTAAATAGCAGCCTCTGAATCAAATATCTCTTACTTAGCTTTTTGATGTGACTTTTTCAAGTGTGCTGTTTGCTCTGGCAGAGTTTCTTGTCTCTGTTCAGTCAGCTCCCAGCTTCTGAGTGCAAAATATTTGACAGTCCACCCGAGGGGAGAGAAGCATGAGGTGCTGCTGGCTCTTAGCATAAGGAGTTTGGCTGATTTCTCAGGAGAGAGGATCAACACTGCAACATTCAACAGCTGTAAGTGGCTTTTAGGAAAAGTCCCCTGTGTCTGCTTCTTCACTTAATGCTTCAATTTATGTAGTTCCCCCTTTCTCTGGCTTTACAGGAAAATGTTTTTCTAGGATGGACTTAGAGCTCCTGAAGAGGCTGCGTCAGGCCAACCAGGACCTTCTACAAAGGCTCAAAACAAACCAGGAAGAGATCAGAAGAATTCCCAGAAAGCCACTCCTTCCAGCGTCTCTGCTTAGCAGCACAGTTGTTGAGGGACCTGTCCCCTTGCCCAGGAGAGGGGTATGTGTGGTGTCTGTGCTAGAAATTCTGGGAAGCAGATGGGCCTTCTGGGACAGAGCAGCTCCGCCTGTGGTGTGGTGTGGGAAGGGATACACATGGACATGGAGGAGCCAGTAGAAAGTGGAATGTGGAATATGGAGTCTGTTAGAAAAGCAGCTGCCATTTGGTTATTGTTTATCTTCTGGTCCCAATCTGTTCTCCTTGCAAAGGGTTCAGAGATCAGTTCCTGCCTGAGAAAAGCAGGTTTCTTCATCTAAGGTAGGAATGAACATTGTGGAACAAAATCCTTTTATTTTTTCTAAGCACAAGGGCTCAAAGTTTAGTGGTTCCTCAAATTGGGAAAAGCTCCATTTAGCTGGAAGTGGATCCCCTTATCTTCTCCAAAAAAAAAAATGTCTCATGAATAAGCCTAAAGATTTTTCTTTTCTCCCCTTAGGAATTTAAAGAGGTGAGCAGACTAGAATGAGATGTTCATTTTCTGTTACTGAGTGAAATGTCCTAATGAAATGTGTTTTTAATTTGACTGATGCCATGTGTTGTAAGAGTCTCTGTCTTTACAGAAGGAAAATCAGGTGGATGCTGTGGAGTCTACAGCTGACCCTGGAGTGATGGTGTGTGTGGAACCCAGAGCTTGCACAGCTGGAGGAGCCCTCAGTTCACCTCTTAAATGCAGTGGCAGGGGCAGAGGGGTACAGCAACAACAAGCAAAGGCACAGGAAGCAACAGGTTTGGATTCCAGCTTTCCTGGGGAAAAGAGGAGTGTTACACCGGTGTCTGCAGTCGTTATGTGTGGCAGAGAAGCCGCCAGAGTGGATGGGGATGGCTGTGCTCGAGGAAGTCCAGAGAAAGAATCCTTCCTCCTGGGACATGGAGAGAACAGAAAACAGTCTGCTCTGCTGCCTGGTTTCCATGAGAAAAATCATCTGGGCCCGTCACTGAGCAGAGTGCCAAATGAAGAGCCCAGTGAGCAGCCCATGGGCATCAGGGAGCCCATAGTCCCTAAATCAGCCTTGCTGACATCCCGGTCCAAAGGGTTGAAGGTAAATGTCAGACCAATACTCTGCTTATTTTCCCAAGTCAATAGAAGGACGGGGGGGGCAGGTCCAAGAGAACATTACTTGCCCTGTTCCCACTGTGTAAA
Source organism: Sclerurus mexicanus (assembly GCA_013396755.1). NCBI lineage: Eukaryota > Metazoa > Chordata > Aves > Passeriformes > Furnariidae > Sclerurus > Sclerurus mexicanus. The sequence goes on along the minus strand of VWZF01003875.1, from coordinate 495,431 downwards.
TTGGAAGTTGGGGCTGGAACTGTTCCCAGGTGTAGCAACCAGGGGCTACTGGCAGTTTGTTCAGGCCCTGCTTTCCTTAGCCAGTGAACTGAAGACCAGAAAACTGTCACACTTCACTGTGAGACTCGCTGTGTTTGCATGTGTGATCCATCTGCTGAGGGAGGACAGCCAGGCGCAGTGCTGCTGCTCCAGGGTTTGTTCCCCTGCGTGTGAAGGGCAGGCTCTGGCTGTTCCAAGGCAGCACAGGGCACCTGATCTTTGGGGATGTGAGATGAGGGAGCTCAGCATTTTGTTTAAAGCTCTGAAAAATCCTGCCTTACCTGTCCCCTCTTCCTGTTTTTTTTATTGAGAAGACAAAGGGCTGGTGAGCAAGTTACTGGTAGAGGCATAGAGTCCAGCCTCAAACTAAGGCACAGCCATCCCATTTGAAGAGCTGCCAGTTGTCTCCTCAGCTGTACGTTTGAATGTCCTGCTAGATGACTAAGAATTCTTTATGAATTGTTTTCTTCCCAGAAGGAAGCTCGTCATGTGACTTTTCAGTCTGAGCCTGAAGATGCCATACCTGTGGGCAGCTGGTCTGCCCGTCCCTTCCTGGGCTATGACTGGATTGCAGGTGAATCCTAACCCTGGAGCAAAGTTCTTAGCATGATGTGGTGGTATGAAGAGTTAAAACACAGTTTATGACCCCTCTAGGTTGAGGTGTGATGGGACTGCTGAGGGGCTGCAGCTTTGTCAGAAGCTATTTCATATCCAGACATGGTCTGTGCTTCCCTGCAGTGGTGAAGTGGCAGTGCTGTGGTAATCCAGGCAGCACATGGCAAAGCCTGCTGGGGTCAGAGAGGATACCAAAGAACTGGGACAAATTAATGTAATAAGAAACCCAAACCACAGAGCACATCTCTGGCTTGATGTGGTGGCCTGCTCTTCTCATTACCATTATTTTCTTTTGACTGGGTTTTGTGAGGTTGGCTTTGGTGCTTTCCAAAATTTGGCAAATCCTTGAACTCTCCTCTTTCCTTGGCCTTCTCAGGGCTCCTTGACACACAGTCATCAGTAACAGAAAAGTCTGAGCAATACTTTGCGGAGCTGCAGGAGTTCCGACAGGCCAACAGGGAAGCCTGTATTGATGAGCAGCACCTGCAGTAAGTGGGAATGGGGAAGGGCTGGAGCAGCAATGTGTGCCTTCAGTAATGAGAACCATGGTCTGATTGCAGTAAGGGTGGCTTTGAGGGCCTTTATTTACCTCCCAGGCATAAAGGTGTGCCTGGAAAAGGCAGGGCTGTTCAGAGGGCCTGTCACCAACTGATCTCTTTGTGTGTTTCTTTAGGCCCCAGGTTCTGGATTACACAGTTCCTGAACAAGAACCAGATTTGATAACCGGTTCCCATAAGTGTAAGATCACATTTCTTCCTACTCCAGTTTCTGTGAAAAAACAGCTGAGCAATCTTTACCTGTCATCCCGAGAAAGCACCATATCATGCAAGACAAGGAAGAATGTGTTATTTTCAGCTGAATCTCTTCAACCAGATTTGAATTCTTACTCCAAAGATACTTGAGTCTTCTAGGGATCCCCTCTCAATCACTGTCATGTTAATTTGTCAGGGTTTCTTGCAGTTGGCTAATGTTCTGTTTTTAAGTTGAGGTTTAAGTTTTGGGTTTACTTTTAAGGAACTTAGTTGGGAACAGGAAATGTAAAAGATATTTCAGGAAAAGCAGCTCTTCTTATAGAATGCAGGTGTGACACTGTGGTAGAACTCAGCTTTGTTGGCTGGTTCGAGGAGCCTTCTGACAAACAAGAAGTAGGATGGTGGTTTGTTCTGCGCAGGTTTTTACTGTTACCGGTTAAACCAGCGCCTCTTCACTGTCCCTGTGGATCCAGAGTCTGCCTGCCCTGTGTGTAAGATCCCACGTGCCCACCAGCCCCCGGGCACACTGGAAGAGCCAACCTATGTCAGGTAAACAAGAGTTACTGGTTTGCACAAACAGTTTTGAAGTCAATGACAAGTGCCTGTTTTACCCAATTTTGGTCCAGAATCTGAATGTGGATGTGAAGCGTCTGATACCCTAATCCAAAACTGTTCTAATTGGGTCGCTTTGGGATTAGACCCTTGGATTTGGAGTGGGATTTCCCCTGCCTTGTCAGAGGTGCAGGCAGTTACTTGCCTTGTGTGATTCCAGGGTCAGCATTCCCAGGTCTGTCCTGTTGCCTGCCTACCAGTACAAAGCCCATCGCAGGAGGAGCTTTGAGCCGGTCGATGATCTGGCATTGCCCTCGGTGAGTTGCTGTTCTTGCTGATGGCACAGCCCAGCCTGGCCATTGCTTTACAGCACAAGAGAGAAAGAAAATTTGTGACTCATTGCCCTGGCAGGGTTTCCACTAAAATTTCTGACCTGCAACACTGAGATAGCCAGAAAAACCACCGGTGTGTTCTGAGTTAATGCCTTTGTATAAGTGGCATGAAGTGTGTGACATATTTCCAATGCTTTACATTACACAGAGGGAAGCACTCTTTGGAGCTGTAACCTTCTGGGGCAGATTTGATTGACTCAACACAATGAACCACACCTAAGAGTGCCTGTGTTTCCTTCCATGGCTGTTAAGGGCTCTGAAAGGCAAGAGTCCATGAAGTAGTCACAGTGTCATCTGTACTGGCAAGGGTGGATTTAAAACTGTTATTGTAGAGCTGGTCCTGTATTCCAACCAGTGATCAATGCTAGACAGTATTGCTAATCTGACCCTGGCCTAGAGATTTCCAAGGAAGAGGTGGGTGGAAGCTTAGTTTTGAGGTTTAGGGAACTGGATGAGTCAGTTGAGACAGGTTCAGAGAGGTCGGGTGCTTGAGTTCACAAAGCAGAAATTCACTTTAGAAATAATTGGCCAGTGAAAGGTGGAAGAGGGGACAGTTTTGCTTCATTAGGGATTTCATCTTTTTTCCTGGTAGTCGTATAAAACTCCTCAAAGATTAATTAATTATTACCTGCTAAAACTTCCCTGTGTTGTTTAGTGCCACATTTAGGCCACAGTAGGTAAAAAAGGGCAAAGCATTTCCATCTCTTTTCACAGCATTGCCTGGCTGGCTGGGAAAACGTTGTCCCTTCCAGCAAGCCCAGGCTCAGCAGTTTGGATCTGCGAGCTTCCCTGGAAGAGAAGCCTTCTCCCCATCTTCAGCTGGTAAGAACAGCCTCCAGAGTCCCTGGAGATGCTGGGAATTGCACAAGTGGAAATTGCTGTCCCATCTCTAAAGGGTATGATGATTATTAAGGGCTGAGCAAACGAAAATGCCTGGAGGATTATCTCCTTATCACCCCTGGGGAACGTTTTCTGTCTGTTTCTGTGTGAACTGCTGTGTACAGTGACAAACAAGCAAACAGAGCTGCACAACAGGCAAAAGCCTGTTCAGCTTACCAGTCTTCTTCAAAGTGGGATCACTGTGGTATTCCTTGATTAATATCCTCTTCCTTTGGCTTCCAGAACTCAGTGTCCAGGGTGTCAGGAGGAGCCAGAACTGCTGAGCTTCTGCATGTGCCCCCCTTGGCACACTCCAGGTCTGGCAGTGCCTCTCCTCACAGGAAGCAAAGCAAACACCAGAGAGCAGCTCCCGGATTAAACCCGACTGCCTCAACACTGTGAACCTCTGCCTGGGGGAAGGGATGGGCACAGGGTGTGAAAACAGCTCCCAGACAAAGAAATTTGGATAAAAACATCTTGGAAGAGATTTTCCCGTTTTCCTGCTCGTGCACTTACACGAGTGGCCAGTGCAAACCTGTGAGAGCGTGTACAGTCCAGTGTGTTTGTTCACATCTCTGTTTTGCCTCTTCCAGCTACTGGCGAGCAGCTGCAGGAGCTGTGCCCCTGAGGCTGCAGGAGCTGTGCCCAGAGGAGCTGTGCCCTCACCCTCAGCAGAGTCAGACCAGTGTAACCCAGCTCTGAATGCCAGGGTGAGGAGCTGCCCTCTGAAGGGCCTGGTTCAGTGCAGTGATGCAGATGTGTTAATTTCCAAATGTTTGAAGTAATTTTCTAGTGCCTTAAACTGGAATTCCATATTAATTCAGTTAAAATTTTAAGAATCCGGTTTATTTTCAGTGCAATGTGTGTAGCTACAGGGTGTGTTACATCAGAGTAACTACGTATGGGAAAAGACATGTTAAAATAAAATGATATTTTATTCATTAACAAGCTAGATAATGCCTTAAAATGTCTGCAAATTGTATTTGCCTCTGCTTTTCCAAGTTTGTTGGAGATAAACCAAAAAGCATTTTGGAGTTTTTAATTGTACCAAAACAAAACACATAGAGTGATTTGTTTGAACTTTATAGGCTGATCTTGTTTTCCTTCCCTAAAAACAATAAAACTGATGTTTTGTTTTGACTTGAATTTTCTTAAACAGAAATTCCTGCCTCAAATATGTTTCTGGGAGCTGAGAGAAGGAATTTGGTTCATGCAGCTTCTTGGCATTCCCTCTTATTTTTATATAAGAAACATTATTTATTAAATCAAATGCATGAATAGACTTTGTAAAGCAAGAACAAGAATATTGCACATTTATGAAATCTTAATGTAAGACTTGGCATGGAGAATGAAAAGCATGACTTTTAGCAAGAATTTAGCTTTGAGTTGTGTGTCTCTAGAGTGGAGTGAATGGAATTGTCACATGATTTCCATTGCTGGAAATACTAATTTTAAAGGAAATGAATCGAGTGACTGTAAAACACTAGCTGTCAAATTTTATACTGAATGGGGCAGATTCAGCATTTTTACTAGATTGCCTTCCAACCCAAAACAGTAAACATCATGATCTGTTGGTTAATTCATCCTGAAGTGAGTTACAGCAGGCTTGCTCCACTCTGTCCAGAGGGTCAAGGAAGCCCTGTCAGGGTCAGTGGTTGATGGGAATCTGCCTGGTTGGAACCAGCATTGCATTCAAAACATCTCTTGAGATCTGGGAACGCATCCAGTCTCTTACACTTGTGAAAGCGTTGGAAGTGTGGTTATGACTCTTTCTCCCCTAGAACAAAGTCTGTGGCACTGCCCCTGCTCACCAGGCTTGTCTGTGTGTGGTGCTTCTGGCCTGTGTGGTGCTGTGCCCTCGATTTAGAGCTGAGACAGACTGGAAATGCTCCTGTTTGTGGAACCTCTTCCCCTGTTTTCGTTCCTGTCCCCCCAGCTCTCCACTGTGCAGCCTCTGGAGCAGCGATGACTCGCAGGCCTGCACAGGCTGCCTTTCAGCCCCTGCTGGGAGCACCACTCTGGCTGTGGAGACAGCAGTGTGTTATAGTGTCATAACCAGGGTTTGCACAGTGCCTGTGTCCTGGGAGGTGTAACACTGTCCCAGGTGACACCCCCTTCCGTGCAGGAGGGTGACTGAGGTGTCACCTGGGGGTACATTGTAAAGCAACTCATCTACTTACTGCTTGAAAAATTGCATTTCCTCCAGTGTTAAAGCAGCTTCAGCACTTGGACAGTGGACTCTGTGATGGAGCCAGTGCTGGGATCAGCATTTCCAGGGAGAACAGAGGTGGGGATGGTGTATAGGAGTTGTTTGGATTGTGGGTTGGGAAAATGGGAACTTTCTGAGGCTGGAGGTTTCTGGAGAGGAGATGATACAGAACTGAGACAGGGATGAGACCTTTGCTGATCTGGGGGTCAAAATATGGAAAGGGAAGAATTCCTGGTAGCATACCAGTATCTTCAGTGATGTTCTAAGCCACAAAATAATAACACAAATACTGGCCTTTTTGTGCAGGCACAGGGCTCTGGGATACCTTGTCTGCTGTTCCTGGAGGTAGGCTTAGCCTGGATTTCTCTTTTTTATCCCATTCCTGGCATTTGGGAACATGCTAGTTGAATCTCCTGTTGGTGGCTGACTCACTGTGTGTGTGCTCCTTTGTGCCAGTTCTCTTCTGCCTGATGCTTTGATGGTAAAGCTGGTGGTTTAGTTCCCCTTTCTGACTGTACTGCATGTATATAACCCTGATTCATGGAATGGGAAATCCACCTTTGCTTAATTAGCAAAGGAAACACAGTAAATGATGCATTTCTGATTGGTTTGAGCAGAGAAGTAGAGTTAAAACCCAGCTCCTGTCTGCTTCTCAGTACCAGAGTTAGGCTGTCATTAGTGTTTGTGTTTGTTCTCTCTGATTATTTTAAGATAGTTTTGGTGATATCTCAGGATCAGGTGTTTCTTGCTGTCAGTACCCTGTAAAAGTTCATATCAGGAGTGTTGAATGAGTGTAGGGCTGATTTATACCTTCTCTTTCATTACCAGCACGTCAAGCAATGACTGTCTCCAGAACCCTCAGGTGAAACATCTGCATGTGGCACGAACTCACTTTTTGAGTCATTTGCAAACTTTGATTTTGGGGGCTTTCATCTCTTTGCAACTTGTGTTTTCAAAGTCCAGAAGAGTGTGTCAAATCTGAAAACACAACAGAAGTTCTGACCCTTCTCTGGAGTTAAAAACTTCAATTTCACCAGTTTCCTGAGTAATGGCAGACCAAACATGAGGACTTGGTTTTCTCCTTTAGCTGGTGTATTCGCTTGGTTCTGCAGAGCAAACCTTCCTACGGGGAAGGGCTGAGATGCTCAGCTATAGTCATAGAACAAAAGCTTTGCACTCTTTGCATCCTGAAAATCTTCACATTTGTTTCTTCCACAAAAATTATTTCATGTTTCCTGACCTTGGTTTCCTTGTGTCAGCAAAGGAAAGCTCATCTGGCTTTAAAGCTCAGCTTTTAGATGAGGAGAACCAGGGTGCCCAGAAAGTACAGGAGTTACCCAAGAAGTCTGTGACAGTACTGGGGACTAATGTGTTCTACTCCTGTGTTTGAACTACCTGGCCAGTCTTCCCCAAACCTTTATTATTTTCAAATTTGAATTCAGATGTAGAGAATTGAAACTCTTGGTGCTTTTCCAGTTTCTTCTGTCAGGAGCTCTGTGTGGAGAATGCCCGTGTGTAACTATCCCACCCTTCCCCAAGCTGTGGTCAGAATTACTGGAAGTACAGACATGAGGTGATCTCTCAACTAAGGTCATTTCTCTCTCTCTCCCAGCCCGTGGGTATAGTAATTCTGTGAGGAGCTTTTGGTTTCTTTCATGGAAGCCAAGCCTTTCTTGAGAGAACTGAGTTCTCTGTCAGCTCTTCTCATTTTTCAGTCTGACTCAAAATGTACTTTAGTTTTGAAGCTACTGTGGGCCAGAAGAAGTCATTTTATACACATTTATTTTATTACATTAGTTATTTTATCCCTTTCTGTAAGGCAACAGTATTAGTTGAGATAATAAAAACAGTCATAAGATTTTTTTGTAGCCACTTAAAATTCATATAAATGACATCTGTAAAAGCAATCTAATTGAAAATTGTCACGTTATCTTTATTATTACCATGATAACCTTTTTTTTCCCCTAACTTGTTTTAAGTCATTGCTACCTTTCAACAAGTGTGCAACAGGAACTTGCCACCATCTTCCTTGTTGCTCACAGTGGACAAGCATCCCAAGGGGAATTGGTGGATCGACACAGCTCTGCAGATCCTGGTCTCGAGAGCACCTTGAGATTTTAACATAGTTCAGAGGGGCTGGATTGGAGTGCTGTCATTAAATGGGCTGACAAAGACTTAATACTGAGAAGAAGAGACATGTATGTGCCGGCAAAAGAATGTCAGTGCCCGAGTGGCAGAGCAGAGGGACAGATTTTTGCCAATCTGTGGCATGCTTGGCATAAATGAGACCGTATTCCTTTTTATGTGTGGGATTTCAAACGCTGTGTCACTACAGCCTTCCCCAACCCCGACGGCTCCTTCACTGCATTGCTGTGTCTCAGTGGGATCAGTTGCAGCAGAGCTCCCTCCCTCCTGCCTGGCCTCTTTGGGCTGTGCAAGGATTTCCAGGGAGGTTCCGGCTGGTGGCTTCCCTTGCAGTGCCTGAAATCACTGGGCTCCCGTGTGGTGTTGCCACAGTGTCACTTCCCAATGCCCAGGAACAGAGCTGTCCCATGGCTAAAATGCACAAAGAGATCAAGAAAGTAATTCTTGGTTTTCTTCCTTTCTTCATTTTTTGTCTTCCTTCTTTTAACCATGAGATTCTCTGGGTTTTATTGCAGGAAACGCCTTCTTTCTCTTCTCTCTTTTTGGTGTGGACCCAGAGTACATGGCACGTATCCCAACGAGCACTGCCATGGCGTTGCAGGGTCTGCTGGTGTTTCATCTGGTTAAGCAGCGAGAATTTGGTGATGTTTTTTCTCAGCACACTGCAATTCTCTAAATAGCAACACTGACATGCTGAAATACAGATTTTAGACAAGGTATTTTAATATGTGTTCTTTTAAACTTTATGGTGTCTTTTATCTGTTTGACAGGTGTTCAGAGATGACACTTCTCTGGGTGTTTTTTTGTCTCTGATACAGCTGAATCCATATTAACTGAACATACGTACTTAAAACCAGGAGAAACTATGCCAAAAGTACAACATGAGACTAAATTCAGCCACTTCAGAATTAGAAGATGTCATGAGTCCTTTTGCTTGAGCACATGGGTACCAACGCTGCTTCTAGAATATTCCATTGCTGTTCAGTGAACAGACTCTGCTGAGGGGATGCTTTGGGCACGTGGTGGAGACTTTCCCTCATGGCTTAATTGGCTCTGCATCCTCTTACTCCAGGAATCAAGTGACAGTTGAACAATTGCTGACTTAGACCTCTGCTGCACCTCAGCTCTGAGCACACACACCTGATCAGCACTGATCAGATACCCCGTGTGAGAGCTGCCTAAGCTTGGCACTAAGTTAGTTAAAATACAAAATGCCAAGGAACCTTATCTTGGGGCATTACTACCTCTAACACCCAAAGCAAAAAGGGCTTCAGATATTAAGAGACAAATGTGTGTAATCAAATAAATGTTGCAAATCATAATATCAGTCTCATGAGGGGCTTCCCCTTTTCTCTGATAGACATTGTCCTCTGATGGAAGACCAGAGAAATAGGGGTTGGTTTTTTGCTTTTGTTTCTTCTGCACCTTTTTTTTTTTCATATTGACATAGAGAGCTATTTTCTAGGAAATGCAGGCAGTGTGTAGAGAACAGTAGCGTGGGTTTGTTCTAAAATGGAGGTGCTTCTTCCACTTACTGACAGGGCTTTTTTGGGAAAGCCCCTGTTGTTGTATTTGAAATCAAAACACACAAAGTCTGACATTAATGCATTCAGTTGGGAGTGCAGGCTGGGATGTTCCTGTGAAACAACCTCTTCACCCTCTCATTGCTGTTCTTTTATTACAGACTTGTAAGAGCTCTGTGTGGTGTAACAGCTTTTCTGACAGCCCAGCAGCAACAATAAGCACTTCCCGTCCTTCTAAATATCTGGTTCGATCAAGAACGAGTAAGAATAAGAAGGTCAAGGAAGAATGGCAGCTGGGAAACCTGGTTTCACTTTGGACATGGCAGTGAATTCTTCTGAGGAGGACTGATCTCCTGCAGCCTCTCCCTCAGTGAGTGTGTCACGAGCACCTTGTCCCTTTACCCAAGGCAGCTCCTTCTATGCAGCCTCGTAGATCTCAGTGGCATTGCCTCCTCAGCCAAATTTGATTGAAGTTATCCAGTAGGTTAAAAAATTATTGACACCATTCATTAAAAAGGGACTGATATACACACATATACAAAATGCTTGGTATGCTTGTTTCAGTCTTACTTTATCTGGAAAACAGAGAAAACTCTCCCTGTTGCTAGTTCTGGGAAAGTCTTTCACACACAGTTTTTTGTACTCACATTCTTAGTTTTTGTATCAGATACTCTGACCTCAGCAGTGTAACTTAAACCTTCCAGGTTTCCTTGCAGGGAAGAGAGATTTAGAGTGATGTGCCAAACACACCCCATCGATGTACTGAAAGTGCCTGGGGTTTGTGCAGTGACATTCTGGGGGAAGAAATCCAGGGAGTCAGTTTAAAAGACAGGAGTTAGAGCTGAGAGTTAAACACACTACGGCGAGTATTTACACAGGGTCCCTGTGGAATGCTCATCCTTGGTGCTCATTTGTGATGACAGCGAGGTAGCTGTGGGTCTTTAGTAAAATAATCATTTATCCACCTTTCAGTCTTCCCTCATTTCTATTGTTTTTGCTGATAAGAGGGAGAGGCAGCAACAACAACCAAAACCCAGAGGTGTGAGAATTCAAATTGTCATGATTTTCCTGTGTACCCCGGAGAGGTTTTCAAGGCACTCTGCCCTTTTTGAAGTGGCTAACCTTCACTTGTGACAAAGCTCCTAGGGCAGATAAGAAGGCTTTGTGACACATTCAACCAACTGCAATCTTTCCAGGCGCCCAAACAAAGACCAGAGTAACAAATGAACGGGAGCAAAATGACGAGTAGCAGAACTAGGGACAACTGTCCACAGGAGGAATTTGTTTCCAGTGGCACTGGAGGAAAGGGAAGGATTCTCAAGAGGATGGTCTGTGATATGCTGGTGTTTAAGTGGCAATATGTAAAGCTTAAACCTTAGTGGAGTCACCCTGGCTGGTTGTGAGTCTTCACCCACTCATCCAAACAGGAGTAAAATGACTGTACTGAAAAAATGAGTGTTTCTTACTGGGAACTCTCCCGGGGCTTGGTCGTGGCTCTTGAAGCACTGGCGGCTGGATTGGGGCAGGGCTTGGCCTCGTGCCTGGCCCGGGCTGTGGGTGCAGAGCTGGGGAGCTGCTGCTCAGCCAGCCCGTGCCCCAGGTGGCACCCTGGGCGCTCACAGCCGGCGCCCTGCACAGACCTGCCTTGCTTTTGGTCTGGTTTTAGTTTTCTTTTGGGGGCAGCCACCCTCCCCCTCCCTTCTAAACTGTTTTCTCACCTCGCTTGAGTCTCAAAGCCTGTCTCCTCCTTGCCTTGAACAGCTGGAATGGCCCTGGACTGAATGAACAGACACGGAGCAAGGCTGGGCTGGACCCTCAAAGGATCTCAACATCCAGAAGGAGCAACCTGGCTGTGTCACCTGCAATGCTGGGAGCTGGGGACATCTAACACCATCTCAGATGGCTGCCTGCAGCCTGGCACTGGGACTATGGCTCCTGCTGCTTCTCCAGGACATCCAGACAGCCCTGCAGGTAAGGCAGGGGGCACCAGGATCCTCAGGATGCAGGAGCCGGGCTGGGTGTTGAAGGGTGGGTGTGCACAGACACAGGGTTTGTGCAACATGGGGGGATAAAGGTAAAAAGCAGAGCTGTCAGAAGATAAAGGTATAAAGCAGAGCAGGCAGGAGAGTTTGCCCTCTCTGGGAATTCTGCAGGCAGGAGCAGGAGACAGGAGCTGTGATCTGCATCTCCCCATTGGCATTGCTGGAGGTGCTGCAGCTCCAGGGTCACCACAGCTGGGGAGCGAGGGGAGGTTCACTGGGGTGGGGGCTTTTATTTCTGCCTGTGTGCCCTGTGAAAAGCACATTGCTTGCAGAGCTTTGTTCAGAGGCTGCTGCTCACTCTGCTGATGCACGTCAGGAGTGGCAAATTGAAAGGAGTAGAGGCAAAACAATAACAGACCTTCCTCTTTACACCCCCCGCCCCGACTCTGACATCCTCATGAATCCACTATTATTTCTGAATCAGAGTCACTTAGAAGAGGCACAGCCTCCAGCTGCACTCAGCGCTGCTGTAGGTGCACGCCAGCTCCCCGCAGATCCTATCAGCTCCTGTGGGTGTCTGCCACCCCACGCTGCCACTTCCCTCTGCTCCCGTGGCTCTCGTGGCAGCGAGCCCTCAGCACCTGGCACAAGTCCGTGTCATTTCCCTGGCCAACACATTAAAAAAACAAAGGTCAGTCACAGAGACTCTTTGCACAGGTAAATTCAAGTAGGTGAGTAATGGCCCTCTCTGCTGGATCCTGAAATGGGCCGTTTTCCAACCATATTTTAACCCAAGGCACCTGTCTGTCCACTGTGACTGAACGATACGGCATCACTTGGGCTGCCAGGACACTTTTTACAAGACACTGACTCCAGTTAGGTCTTTGAAAATAATGCAGTCCTGCATCCTCTTCATAGACTTTTGAAAAAGGTCCTCCTGGCTCTTTTGGTAAGAGTAGGAGTTCACTCTTGTGTCTTTAGCTGTAAATTCCCCTCCCACATTGCAAGTTTGCTCTACTTTTCCCTCGTTATCTGTCCTGCCGCTGTCTCCTTCCTGAAGCACAGAAGGATTGGAGTCTGTAGCCCTTGCTCACCTGGGGAGTGGTTGGGAGGGCATTCACTCAGATAAACTTGTCCAGTCTGCTGAACGCAAACTTCCTTAGGAGAAGGGCAATGGAAAAAAGGAGAAAGGCAGTAGGAAAAAAAGGATGATTTTTTTTTTTATATTTGCCATCACTTTTGGTGGTTTGTTCACAAAATTAAAGGGGCAATGAGAAAATTTGGTTTTCTGGTACTCGTTGTCAACATTCAGACTCACTGCAAGATCATCAGTTACCTGGAATAAATATGTAGATCTTGCTGGGATAAGCAACTGGCTTCTCCCTGTCCTTTGCATTACCTCTATCACAGAAATACTTGTTTTTACTGCTACTGGAGTACAAGTGATACTATTCAATGTGAGCAAGTCATAGGTTACTCGTCCTATTTTTAAACCCTCTTCCACCTTACCCGAGTCCACAGTTTGAGTTTTGTTTCTCTTTATGTTCAGTGAACTCTCACTTGTTCATGATGTCTTTACCAACAGATAAGCTTGACTACTTGAAGCCTTAGATTACCAGCTTTTTGTGCTGTCAGAATTTGGCTGGAAGCTTGACAGGCAGTTAACTGTTTTGCTGCAGTATTAGTCAGTTCTAGAATAGCCACTGCTGGCAGAGTTTGTTTTTTACCATAATGTGCTTTCTTGCTGACTTACAGCTCATTTGTAGCAAATGTTGTCCTCTGTCTCACCATCACTTTTTCTCTATGAGCTCAAAAGGCCATAAATAAATGAGTCAAACCTTGTCCTGACTGAATTGCAGAGTAGCCCACTGAATTCAGCACCCTATTTACAACTACCATTATTTAAATTGGAATAGCAAACATGTTTGTAGAAACAAGGAAAGTGAGAAGAGCTACAAAAAGCCTACTTTCCAAAAACAAATTCTCACAAGCAAGCACTGAAAAGCCCAAATTTGTATGTAATTGCTTTGTATCTAATATGTTTGTTGGGCCTTGACACATTCAGAAAAGAAAAAAACTAGTTGGCCCGCTAAGTCACTGAAAGCACTAAACCAGGGGATCCCTGGGCACCCTGACACGGAGCAGTGCAAGCAGGATAGCAGCCAGAGTATTTCCTTTCACGAGGTGCTTGCCAGCTCCTGCCGAATCCCAAACCTTTATTTGCAGAGCATGCAGGAGAAGATCAGTGAAATTCAGTCTCTGCCTCCCTCCAGCTGAACAGGACACTGAATCCAGCTGAAGAACTCCCTGTACTGGAGCAAAACCACAGGCGAGTTGCTGATCTGATAGAGGCTAATGACTTGTTCAAATTTGTTCAAAAGGTGTGGACAGATTAATATCGTAGAGGGAAGCTTTAGTTTCCATGTTTATCTGTTCCTCCTGCTGGCATAAAGCAGCATCACCTCTGCATTGTCCTCGTGTCCAGCCCAGATGAAATCTGCTCTGACACAGGACACAGACACAGAAATAATGGCTCTGAGGTCTCCCAGCACAGCCGTGCCTGGCAGCAGAGACCTGTCACACCCAGGGCAGAGTCAAACAGCTCAGGGACGTAGAGGGGAAAAGATGAAAAGAACGGGGACATGCTGACTGAGGCTGAGCATTGACATGTGCATTATTTATCACTGAAATCTTTGCTAATTTTTATACTCGTGAAACACTTCTACTGAACAGGTGGCAACTCTTAAAGCCGTTTTGCAGGTAACTATGGACTGAAAGTGGTGGTGCCTTCAGAAGGTGCTTTCCCAGGCACAGAAATCGTGCCATGGTTTGGTAAAACGCCTTCTTTTCACAGCAGAAGACCCTGGGTTTGGCTCAGTGAGCAGTATGGGTGGCTACGAAGCTGTGCTGGGTACCGAGAGCAGCATGTGCTGGGGAGCACGTGTGGTGCAGCTGCAGTGTAGAGCTGCCCTCCTGTGGAAAGGGGGCAAACAGCTTCACTACTCTCTTTCTTATATACATTTTCATAATTTGTGTGCTGTGTAGGCCTGGTTCATGCAGTAATTTCTCACTGCACTGGCATCAGGGTGAATCCATAAGCAGAACGTGCACTGCTGTATCCAGGACCAGAATCTAACACCAAATTCTTGATTTCCATATTTCAGACAAGGTAACTTTTTAAAAAGCAGCCTTTCCCTCACACTTTTACACAGACATTATTCCTTTATTTAAACCCAGAAACACACAGATATACTCAAAGCTTCGTGTGCTGCTTAAATAATTCAAGAATTTTGTTCCCACCCTGGTTTAAAATTCAGCTTCATTTGTGGCCAGAGCTGGTTGCCCAGGAGAACCAGGAAAGAAAAGCATGTTTGTGGTGACTTCCCACAGCCTTTACAGAGAAACCAATCCAGGATGATTTAGCTACAGCCAGGATGCTGTAGTGTCTTAAATTTTCTTCCTAAAACCAGTTAATTCACTTCATGTCACTGAGGTGGCTGAGGACTGACCCCGTGTGCGGTGGCCGGTGGTTCCCTGTTGCACAGGTCGGGCTCAGGGGCTGCCTGGCCAGGCTGGATCTGCAGAGGGACATGAGGAGATTCCTTTGCCTGCAGCCTGGGGCTTCCTCGGAGCAGGAGAACAGCGTGTGAGGAGCAGAGCTGAGTGAGGCTGAGCAGGCAGAGCCCTGAGCTCTCCGCAGCGAGCCGGGACAGCGCGGAGGGACGCGGATGTGTCACCCTCTCTCTTCTCTTCCTGGAGCGCCCTGAACTCTGGTGGCTGCAATGTGTTTGTTTCCTGGCCTTTTGGTCGTTTCCCCTCCGAGTGAAAGATGCTGTTTTCTGAGGGAAGTTCGATAATTTCTGTGTTTTCTTTATATTAGACAGAACGGGCTGTGAAATGAGTTAGGCAGTGAAATTCTGCACAGGGTAAAAGGCTGCAGGTATTATTTCAAAGGCCAGTGGGAAACCCATCTGCAGAAAGTGAGATGTAGAGTTTCTGAAATATTTAACTGCTCTACCAGTATCATGTGGGAAAATCTCAGGGGAATCTGCTCATTGATTCGTTACAAAACAATTGCTGTTTATACCTTTAGCAAACGGTGAAAATGAAATTCAGATTGCAACAGTTTCAGGGGAATGTTAAGGGAGATGCCAAATTCAAAAATCAGATTTTCTCATCAGAATACTTGTAGCACTGTAATTTCCCAGGGCATGTAGTGGCCCAGCCATACAAAAACAAAGTCTTATTATAATGCTTCTTGTTCCAATTCATAGCTGAGTCTCATTTTGTAAGCCAGCATTAGAACTGTTGTATGGAGGGGTTTTTTAACTACCCGGGTATCGGTTATGTAGTAATGAAAGGTTATTTCTGCAAACCTTCACTCACCCCAGAGGTGGGATGAGTTATTTGAATAAGGGCTCTGTCTTGTGAACATCTGCAGCATTCTTTCCAAGGCACTACCCTGTTGTTCTCAGTGTAGGATTTGCTCCTAAATGATGAGTAAAACAGTTTATTGGTTTATAATAAACATATCCTTAGGTTGCTAAATTCAACTATTATGACTGCATGAATAACAGAAAAGCTTGTTTGCTGCCAACAAGAATTACCTCTGTGCATTACAGCCAACCTGTCTACACTCAGATGATGCTGAATATGGCACCACCTCTTGCTCCACTGCACAGAGAGCTGGATCTGCTACAGATGTTGGGGATTTTTTTCTTTTCCCTAAAAAATCCTTAGCTCAAATTAACATGGACCATTTTAACACAGCGATTTGTATGCTTTTTTAAAATTTGCTAACTGCTGCAAGGTTTCTAAAGATGCAGACAATAATTTAGTTGCTTTGGGGATACTTGAATTTTCAAAAAGCTGTGGGCTTTTCCTTAGCATCTGTAGCTGTCATCACTTGAGACAGGTATTGGGACCTGCTCTAGTACAGAATTAGTTGTTTTCTAATTGTGTCTTTTGCTGTTTCAATTTCCAGGTATCATTAACCCCAGGTCACTCCTGTGATACACATGAAAACTGGTTCTATGATGAAGCTGCACAAAGCTGCTGTTACCAGTGTCCCTCGGGTCAGTATCTCTACAATTCAGTCAGATTTACACAGAGCCTTTCTGGGAGAGACAGTAGAAACTGTGTATCTGCAGAACTGTATTTTGTCCCTGGAGAAAAGTGCAATTTCCTGAATCACTGTCTAACTGAATCCAGATATGAATCTGGTCTCCACTGTCCTGCTCCTGTGCATGCAAACAACGTGTAAATCGCAAATGAGAGAACTTCATAGAGTTTTTATGTGGTTTTTAGCACTTAACACTGAAGCAGCCAGAAGTAGGCAGGTCTAAGAATTCATTTCAACTTGCCTTGGGGTGTGAAATAGCACAGTGAAATTAGGCTAGATGAGTTTCTGCTCAGAGACAAAAAGTACAAAATGAAGGTATGGAAAATCTGACGTTATTCGTGTAGTCACAACAGTTTGGAAAGTGTCTCACACGAGGGAGGAAGGGAACAGCCCTGTGAGGGGACCCAGAGGGCTTTGCTAGAGGCTGGTTGTGACTCAGAGGCACATGAGGTCAGCAGGAAACACCTTGGCGAGACAAGAGCTCTGGAAATGTCTGAAACTGCCCCATTGGCCAAAAAACCCCTCAGTGGGTAGGGCATTTTGTGGTACTTCACCACCATCAGTAGCTTCTCACAGAAATCTCTTCTGTTTTTTTTAAAGGAAATTTCTGACATTGGTTTGAGCTCTGATAATACAGAGTTTACTCTTTGATTGCCAGCATCTTTATGCAGTTCCATCAGGATTCCCACTGGGACATCCTGTACTGTTGGCCACACCTTCCTTCAGAAGCAGTATATGTAAGCAAGAGCAAGGGATGGAGACACTGGTCCCATAAAAGAAGAAAAGAGTGGGCTTGTAACTCTGGAATAGTCCCAGAAAAGCTCTTTTCTCCTGCAAAACCATCCTTTGCCAAAGCTCCCATCCTGACAGATGTCACAGAGAGGTTTGTGAGAAGCAGAGATGTGATTTACATCAATGAGCCACCAGTATCCATTTCACCTCTGCTGATTCCTGACACTCATTTCTTTGCTACCTTCTCATGTCGGTCCTGGACATCTCTGAACGTCCTCCAGGGCCTCCTCCACAATAAAAGTTATGAATCCTTTTTCCTTTTAATCTTCCACTGCTCCTTCCAGCAATAACCTGCTCATATCTGCTAAAAACTCAGCTGTTCACTGTAAAGAGCGAGCAGCTTTTCTGGAAGTCATTTTAATTCAAAGGAAGGAAAGAGGGAACCATGAAAACCAATCGCCTGGGAACTTAGTAATGGCAGGACAATCGCCCTCACTGCAGCCTTGGTGGCCTTTGCTGTCAGCAAAATGACTTGCCACGTGCCCGTTCTGCAGCGCCCCGTTCCAGCTGGGATAATGTCCTGTCCCAGGGGACTGTGAGCCCTTCACCCCCAAATGGCCAAAGCAAAACTCTGCCAGAGAAAGCAAATGTCAAAGGGAAGGCTGTGGTGGTGTGTCTGACAGGGGAGGAGCCCGCAAGAACACTTGGGGCTGCCTGCCTCCCAGTGTTCCGAGCAGCTGCCCTGCCCATGGTGGCGAGTTGGGCTTTGTCTCTGCAGGCTCTGTGAAAAGGAAGGCTTGTCCTCGGGACCCAGGGGCCGACTGCCTGAGCTGCGGGCCGGGGCAGTACGTGCACACAGCCAGCCCGAAGCCGCACTGCGCCGCCTGTGTCTCCTGCACTAAAGGTTGGCTTTCCCACCGTGGACCTCCCAGTTACATTCTCTCTCTGTATTTTATTTACACTTTACTGGTATTTTTTCCATTTCGAATTTCCAGCAGCAGAATTATCCGTGCTTGGTTACTGAGTTAGAGAGCAGAATGTTACCTTGTCCATAATCAGTGTGGCTTCCTCTGTGACCTGGGGATTACCTCAAACCTCTCTCCTCCAGCGCTGTCCAAGTCTGGTTTCTACTCTCTGTCTCATATTACAGCCCATTGTCTAAAGGCTTCTCCAGTTATTCATGATTTGACTTGCCATCATGTGGCTTTAGACTGAAAGCGGGCAGGTTTAGATTAGATGTTTAGAAGAATATCTTCTTATCTGGGAGGGTGGGCAGGCCCTGGCAAAGGGCGACCAGAGAAGCTGTGGCTGCCCCATCCCTGGAAGTGTTCGAGGCCAGGTTGGACAGAGCTTGGAACAACCCTGGGCTAGTGGAAGGTGAATGGGATGGCAAGGGGTGGAATGAGATGAGCTTTAAGGTCCCTTCAACCCAAGCCATTCCATGATCATGAAGAGTGCCAGCACCTTGTTCTGCCTCCTGAGCCTTTGAACTGCTGTTGCTCAGCTTGGGCCCCCTTTTGCATTCCCCTTGCAGGGTGATCCTTTGTTGCTGCCTCTGTTTCTTGCCCACAGAACTCGATCTGGTGGAGAAGCAGCCCTGCTCCTTCAACTCCAGCCGCGTGTGCGAGTGCCGGCCAGGCCTGTTCTGCCAGACGTCCGTGGTGAACAGCTGCACGCGGTGCCAGCGGCACACAGCCTGCAGGCCTGGCTTTGGAGTCAAAGTCAGAGGTAGCAAGTCCACCTTACCCTTCCTGCTCTGGGCCACGGGCCTTCACCTGGTGCATTTGAGTTGGTCAGTCCTCAGTCATTATCTTTATTCAGGCACCTCAACAAATGATGTCACTTGTGAAGAGTGCCCTTCTGGGACCTTCTCTGACCAAAACTCCAGCACTGATATCTGCAAGCCCCACACAGAGTAAGTCCATGGCTCTTTAACATGACTGACTAATTAATTGAAACTAATAAAAGACAAAATGGAACACGTCACTTCTGGTGCACAGTATACAGGTTTATCTCAGAGGCAGTGGCATAGCTTAGGTTAGAGCTTAGAAAGCCTCTCTAACTGTTGCACAGCTCTGGAGGGAGGGAGGGAGGGAAGGAATCCCTCTTGCCTGCTTTTTAGTTTACAGTGGAATTCTACACCTGTGTGAGTATATAACTGAAGGTGGTACAAAAACGACCAAAGGGATGTTTGCCACATGGGAAACACTCATATCTTGTACCATGGCAGTTTCCTGTGGCACTGATACCTGTTCTCTTTCATTCCCAGCTGTGCCAAGTTAAACAAAGTGGCACTGAGCAAAGGCAATGCTACACATGATCAGGTTTGCCTGGACCAGTTGCTCACCTACCTCGCCCAAAGCACTTTGTCCACGAGATTCAGCAATGAAACGGATCGCTCTGACCTGAGGAGGCGTGAGGAGAGCCTGGTGACCATTGCTGGTGGTGACCTCTTAAGTGCCGTGACACCTGAAAACCCCAGTTCAACTCCTGAGGAGAAAGCTCTGACTGGCACTTTTCCCACCTCAGCCAAGGGGAAGGTGACAATGGAAGGTAACAAAGACGAGGCATTTATTCTGTCTAGCATGTTTGTTTTCCTGGGAGATGTCTCTGGCAAACACAATTTTTATGTGGGAGCTCCCTGCAAATGCCCTACGACTTGTGAAATGCTGTCTGTGGCTCTGTGTCCAGACACGTGGATCTGCCCAGAGTTCCTGCTGTCCTGTGCTCAGCCTTTGCCATCTCCGTGTGTGCTGCAGGTGTCGTGCTGTGGGCAGGGCTGCTCTGTGTGACACTGCTGCTCGGGGCCACGCTGTGCTTCTGGAAATGGAAGGTTTGCAGGAGGCGGATCCTCGTCCTCAAGGAAAAGCGTGAGTTGTTAAAGCTGTGATACACGAGGTGCTGTTTGATCTCCCAGTGTAAGCCAAATGGGAGCTCAAATATCCCGGACTTTTGTGGAGGTCACTGGGGAGGAGGGTGTTCACTACAGCCTGCTGAAGGCAGGCCAGTTAAGGGTCCTGGGCAAGAGCAACATGAAGGTGGAAACAGCTGTGAATTTATGGAGGGCAGGGAAAGGGTAACCAACTGTTTCTTCCCTCAGCACAGAAACTACTGTTAAATGATACCTGAAATGTTGCATGAGCATTTGCTGGTTCTGGGAGTGGGACTGGGCTTGGAGAATGAGAGGAAGAGTGATTTTTACCGACACTGACTCTCCATAGCTTTGCCTATGACCCATGTGGGGTGTGCCTGTGGAACCACATTCCCTCCTTTATAGAAAGCAGGCTGTGCATGTAGTAGGTTGGTTGTAGACCTGTGGGTGTGGTGAAGCTGTTAGAGCCTGCAGGCTCTGTGGTGAGTTTGACTAAATGGAAGGTTTCTTTTATCAGCACATCTGCATTCTGTCATCACACACAAATATGCCCTCAGATCTCAAGGTGAGTGACTGATGGACCACCAGTGTGATCCATATGTCTAAAGGATAAGTGGTTGGTTTTAACATGAAACTTCATTTTATAGAACTTTAATTTTAAAAGTGGAAGCTTTTCATGTCAAACCTCTGTCTCTGCTGCTATGCAAAAGGCCAGTGCTGTCTGGCTGTGCCCAGATGCCACCAGGTGGCACTTTGTTCTCACAGTATTTGAAGGGTTGGGCGATGTGTCAGTGCAGGGAAACACACAATTTCTGGGCAGTCAAATACAGGAGACGTGTTCTGAAAAAATTGGCTGTTAGCCCTAGCAACCTGTAGAGATCCCCCAAAGTACACACAGTTTGCCCAGTTAACTGAGCCCCTCTCAGCACTCCCATTTCCATTGACAGGTCTATTGTGTTAGATTTTCCTAATCACCACAAATCAGAGCCTTTTACACTCACTTATTCAGGAATATGACTTAAAGCCTCTTGTGTGCAACTTAATTTTCTCAAAACAGAATTTTTTCTCCCTCACTTGCTTTACACGATAGAAACTGTTATTGTGCATCATTACAGAGCTGAGGCACTGAAAATAAAGGTGGCTGCACGTCAGGGTGAAATTAGGTAGTAGGTGTGAGCCCATGTGGCTTCATAGTGCTACAGATGTTGTGCACTCCCTCCTTCTCACCTCTCTTCTTTCCACAGTGTGTCCTGGAGTCACCTAATGAAGTGACACATAAAATCCCACCCCTTAATATTCATCTGACCATGCGATGAACTGATCCAACTTGCTAATCCGGTAGAAGGTTATTAACTTTTTTTTAAAGTAAGCCTGTCCTGTGCTTATCTAGACAAGTTTCATCAGTTCATCATTTCATGAGATGAATTCCAGTTGTGGTGGGGGACAGTGATGCAGAGGGCTTTGGGGAGAGCAGGATCCCACAGGCTTGGCAGCAGCATGTTGGTGGGTCACCTGAGCCGTGTCACCTGCGTGCCCTGTGTGTTAAGAAAACCAGAGCGCAGGTGGGGGGGCAGTGGAGTGGTTTAGGACAGGGCCGGGTGATCTTTCAGAGCAAATACTAAGATTCTTGTGACTGTGTGAATTTTCTTCTGGTGATTTTTCCTCTTTCCATTGCAGGTTCTGACCTAGTGAACAAATGTGCAGTAAGTATGAAAATACTCCAAACCAGGCCCCTTTTCATGTCAATGTAACCAGTGTTATTTTTAAATGTCCCATTACAAAGTGCCAGCCTTTTTGCTTGGACTTTCATCATCAGGGTGCAGCAAAGAGCATGGTAGATGTATTATCTGGAAATTAGGGACATTTTTGCAGATGTCATCAAAAATCTGTGAATTTAGCTCAGAAATGCTGGGTTTTAATATGGGCTTAAGTGATGCAGGAACCTAATTCAAAGAAATTTAAATTCCTGTACCTGTCAGGCACTCTGGAGGTTTTCACTCCCCGTGGCAGCGGTGCCGTGAAGTACGTCCTGTTCTCCTGACTGCCCTGGCAGGGCTCTGTCGGCCTGCTGGAGCTTCCATAGGGTTGTTTTTACATCCACCCCACTTGTGCTCCCTGTTTGCATTAGCAGATCATCCTGACCACTGAGAGTGGGCCAGAAGAGAAGGGGTTAATTGACAGAGCCCTCCCTGTGGAAACCAACAATAACCTGGTGGCCAGCACAGAAAGGGCACACAGTCCCCCTCGGGGGGTGTCTGAGGGGACCCCGAGCAGTGGCAACAGCCCAGATTGCCCTGTGGATCCTCGAGTCAGAGACCACACGAACAACAGAATTGGTGAGTCTTGGGGGTTTTCCCCCTTTCCTCTTGTTTTTCCAATTTTCCAGTCATACTGCAAATGTCATTCTGTGATTATCTGTGATTATCAGTAAGCTGCAAAGTGTCCAAATCTCCTAACAAAGATTGGGGCTGAATCTCCAGCATCTCTGACGCACAAATACCTATTCCTCGGAATATAACACTTTCTTATTTTAATGTTTGCCTTAGTCACTTTTGAAGCTGACAGAAAATTTCCCTCTTCCTTCTTTTCATTCCAGAAGATGTAAATTTACAGAAGAAATTTGAAATCCCAAAATATGTCAGCTGGAAAATGATGCTGTAATACTGAGTGGCAGTGGTAGTTCACACAACTAAACCATCATTTTCTTCTCTTGGTTTCACAGTAACAGCTGGAAATGTGTCTCCCATGTGTTCCCATAAATCTTTGATGATCTCCCATGGCACAAAGTGGGAGACAAAGTCAGGCAAGGAAGCTCACTCAGGGGAGAATTGTTACCTGAGACACTGATTACATGAGACATTCTGGCAATGTTTCCAAACCCAATTTTGAGGTTATTTGAAGGTGATTTTTCATATTACAAGAGCTGACCTTTCTTTACTAAATGCCCTTACTGTTTTTACTGTGAGTGATGGATTGGTTTGACTTACCTTATCCAAATATCTCCAAGCAGTTGTGACCTACAGTGTCTGATCTGCAGCAAACCTCCTGAATTAAGTGTAGTGGTCCAAGCCATTGCAAAGGCCTTATTTACCTTTTTTGTGAATTAGTAGAGGCAACAAGTTGGACACAAAGTTCAAATCTATCCCAGAAAATTTTGCAGTTTATTCTCAGCTGGAAAGAATCTCATTTCTTTGCTGGTCCCAGGAGCCTGGGATTTCTGTACAGTGCTGATCTTTTCCCAAAGGCTGCTTTTAATGCAGGTGGTGGTGTTTCTTGAAACAGCAGGAGAATAAATCTTGGATTCTTCATATCTAGATCCCAATTAATTGGTTCTTCTAGCAAACTCTTGTGAGTATCTTCTGCTTTTTCTGCTTTGTCCTCCTGTAGCCCTTCCTCTAGCTCAGTGGCTTCATCCCATGGAAGCTTGATCTACTTGGTCTCAAATGCCCAGAGTCCTAATAAAAAATGTTGCTTGAAAGGGAGCAGTCTCTGGGGCCAGCAGTGATTGTTCACTACCATCAGCACTGCTTTTTTCCTTCCTCAGAAAAACTCTACATCATGAAGGCCGACACTGTTATTGTGGGCTCCGTTTCCGAAGTGCCTGGTGGCAAGAACTGCCCCGCCAGGGCATGTGAAAGTAATGTTGATGCCCAGGAAGTCCTGGAAGAGGAACTGGCAATGCACTACCCAGAGCAGGAAACGGAGTCCTTCCCAGGGAATGATGTCATGGTTCCTGTGGAAGAGGAGGGAAAGGAATTTCACCACCCCACCACTGCCACTGAAAAGTGACAGCCCCCAGCGGCGATGAGCGAAGCTACAGAAACACCCAGTGTGACACTAAGGCTGAGTCCGTGAGGAGGGAGGGGAACACACGGTGCCTTGGGTTATTGGGAGCTCCTGGGAAAACACACTAGGACAGCTAGAACCTCTTTCATCTACCAAATGGCAGCATCGTCCAAGCCGTTGGCCTTCGTAGACGACATCAAGTATTTCTCTTCCCCTCTCCCGGTATTATGCTGGAAACAAATTTGAATCAAAGCTGCAGAATTTAGAGGACGTGGTTGGCAGCTGAATTTCACAGCTTGCTTTCTCTGCATGAAGGAATGGATTGAAATCCATGTCTCATTACTTCTATTAGCTACGAAAATTCTGGCCAGGATTCTGACTCCAGCTTGACATTCAGCCCTGACTGTTGTTGAAGAGGTTGTTTTTAGTTCAGTACTTCCCATTTTGGCATGTATCTTGTAACATCTGGCATTTTCCTAAGGCCTCAGCTCTTGACCGAAAGTGATGACAACTTCAGTTTTCTTTAGCACAAAGAACTCTCAAGATTGTGGACTTCACATTTCTTGAGGAAATAAGATGAAAAGGTGCCACACAGACTCAGAAAACAGAAGGCAAATAAAATTAATTGAAGTCCACTCTACTTCAGGCCATTCTTTCTAGGTTTTGAAGTCTGATCCATGGTTTTTTTATTATTTCAAATCATCAGTAGGTGTATAAAACAGACTCTTCTGATGGAAACTGGCTGAACATTTGGCTGTTGGATGAACTATTGGTTTAACCCAGTATGGAACCTGTAAGAAGGGAAATGAAGAAAACCTCTATTTTTCTGCAGAAAGAATAGACTGAAAGGAGGCACAGCAATTATTTCCTATAACATTGTTAATATCTACTTGTTTTAGAAGTGTTCATCATCAGAGTGACGCTGATTTGCATATCCTTTAAAAACAGAGCTTTTTGTGGTTGACTGGCTTGTGTGCTATTTTTCAGTCTTTCATGCTGCTTGTTCAGTAACTGTAAATGTAATAGTGCTGACTATACTTTTGCACAGGACAATGGAAAATGAGCAAGATCACGAAGTGTCTTAATAGTCAAAAAAAGGAACCACAAAACCTGTTATTTGCTTTGTATTTTGCCCTGAAGTACTGTAATAACAGCTGTGCAGCTGCAGTGGCTTTTATCTTAGAATACAAATAAGGGCATACAGACATCTTCTTGGGCCAGACCAGGAGCACGAGCCCCACGTTTATCTCTGGCAGTCAGGGGGTCAGTTTGGAAGGGCACGTGAGCCTGGCTGGTATCTGCTGCCTGCATTCCTCCCAGCCCTGCGGCGACAGGAGCGGCGATGTCCAGGTTTGGCTCAGCCTCTGCCAGTCATTCCTGTTGCCATTAGTTTGTCTTCTCTCTCTTGAATTTCCGGGTACAATCTGCCTCCGTAAGTACCTGTGGCAGCAGATTACAGACCCCACACACTGTCTAAAGAAGGACTTTTAAACTGGCCTTTTTATTTCACTGAGTGCCACTAGTTCTTGTCTTACAGAAGTCAGTAACTTCTTTTTTTGCTTGTTTTTGCAACTGAGTTGGTTTAGTGATTCTTTATTGTATCCTCCTCAGCCTCCACGCCGAGTTCCCATCTCTTCATATTTCTCACGTAACTTAGATGCTCCACTGCCTCGGTCACTTTAGTTGACCTCTTCCATATTTACCTTAACTCCACTACAGACTTCATTTTAGAAAACCCACAAACCAAATAACCACGTTCACCTGGCTGTAATGGTTCAGGGGTGTTCTGCAATGACTGCTAATTGTACAGCTCAGCTCTGTATCTGTATCAGTCTCTTTTACTGGAAACAGCTTTCCACCATGTGCATTGCAACCTGCTGGATGTGTTATAGGTGGTTGGTTTAATAATGCTGGTAATCTCTGAATTAAAAGTTATATGGATTTTAAGCCATGGCCATGCTTTTCTTGTTTGATATGTAAATGTTTCACTGTTGATAATTTCAGTACCTCTGTCAGTCGCAGAAGAAATGTTTGCAAGAAAGCCACCCTAATGGCATTTTGCTCAGAAGCAGCACTAACCCTTCGGTGCGGGTTTGAAAGTTATTTGCGTTTAAATAGCAGGAGGCCTTGGCTGTGGGGACAGACTTGTTTGGCTTTGGGTAAGAAAGACTGAAACCCATTCGTTCTAGTTAACACCCATTCTGGCCCCTCTGTACAGGGAGGGAGGAACGATGTTGGACGACTTTCACACCCAAAACGGGCCGTTTTCCGCCCATTTTCCCGCGGGGTGCCGTGAGGGGGCGGAGCCGAGCGCAGCCCCGCCCACCGGGGGGCGGTGTCGAGCGCAGCCCCGCCCACCGNCCTGCGGGCCCTTCGCCCCCTCAGGGGTTCCTCAGGGGTCCCTCAGGATCCCTCAGGGCCTGCGGGCCCATCGCCCCCTCAGGGGTCCCTCAGGGGTCCCTCAGGGGTCTCTCAGGGCCCCTCAGGGCCCCTCAGGGCCTGCGGGCCCGCCGCCCCCCGCCCAAGGTGACCTTTGGCTGCCCCGGGCCGGCAGGGTGGGCTCTGCAGGCCCCCCTGCCCTCACGGCCCCGCCGGCCCAGGCGCGGCTGAGCCCGGAGGAACGGGCCACGACCTGGTGCTTGGGCTTGGGCTTGGGCTGTCCCCCGGCAGATCCTGCTGTGCTGGGGGCACGTGTGTGTGAAGGAAAATAAGTGTCTTGCTTCTCTCCCCCGGGGGCGCAGGAGGGCCACTTTTAATGGGGTTAGAAACGTAAAGGACGTAAAGCGTTTGGAAGATTCCTGTATGGTTGGTTTTGTCCCACGAGTTTAGGCTGAAGAGGTGGTTTGCTTTATTTCCAGTTCCGAGGGTGCCTTCAGGCGTGGAGCTGTTCGTGCAC
Source organism: Sclerurus mexicanus (assembly GCA_013396755.1). Classification (NCBI taxonomy): domain Eukaryota; kingdom Metazoa; phylum Chordata; class Aves; order Passeriformes; family Furnariidae; genus Sclerurus; species Sclerurus mexicanus. The sequence continues at coordinate 468,935 of VWZF01003875.1, read as the reverse complement.
TGGAGGGTTTCAGTCCCTGGGTTGTTGATCTCTGCTCCTGAATGTTTCTTCAGATCTTTCCTCTGCTTCGGCTCCAGACACCTGTGGATTGCTTTTTTATTAACTTTTTTTCTTCTCTAAAGGCAGTATGACAAGGACGACTGGATTTGCTTTTGTTTGATCTTCAGCTTTCTTGTTGCTTTTATTAGGATGAAAATCTATAATATAAGCTGGTGGCCCATAAGTACAAATGCTCAGTCTTTATTATGTGGAATAATACTATTGTGTTTGAAAACTGTTGAGAAATTTTACAAAGGCAAAGATGTTAAATGCATTTAACATTAAGCCGTGACACAGCCAAATCAAATTTCCCTGTGCTGTTTTCTGTTTCACTTTGCAGGACAGCATGGTTTCACTTTCAGCCTTTAGAAAAAGCCTTTCATTATTTGCTTAGTTCTGATTATTTTTTATATAACTATTAGTTGAATATTTTTACTGGCTTTTAAAAAAAGAAAGAAAGGTTTAAATGGGGTTGCCTACAATCAAGCAAACCTCATCATGAGGAAAACCTAAATCCTAATATGAAATTTAAAATGTGACTCTGGAAGTTGTTGTTTCCTTCTATTGTCAGATGTAAATAAATTCTATATCTTGCTTTTCTGCTCTGTAGAACTGGATGGTTTTGGGAGGTCTGGAGGATTTGCAGAGTTTTTTAAGCACAAAAGTGATACGTTCAGTCCATTCTAAGCTAAAGGAATGGCCTGCATGCTGTTTTCTTTTTTCTTACTACCAGTACTTGTGCAATCACTGGTGGAACACTTGCCTAAGGGACCTTGGGATTTTAATGCCCTGATTAGCACAGGAGTTGGAACACAAGTGGCTGGAGAGGATTGTGAGGAAGCTGTTGGCCAGTGGGGCTGCTCCCGTGTAGCTCTCCCCTCCCCAGTGCGGGAGTCTCTGCTGCCACTGGGGAAACCTGTGGAGTAACTGTTGGGGAGCTATTTATGGCGCTTGGATCTGGTTACTTCCCACACGCAGGCTCTCCCGAAAAGGGATCCGGGGAGTTGCTTCACAGGTGCCATGTAAGAATTGTGCAGAAATACAGTCGGAGGCTCGGGCTGCTCCTTCAGCCCAGGCTGCGGAACCCGGGGCGCAGGAAATGCTGGCACCAGAGCCCGAGGAGGCCTGTGCAAAACTGCTTCAGAGCAGTGTGGAATTTTAGCCTTCCCTTTTCTGGAAGAGCATTGTGGATTGGCCTTGTCAGTTATTGCAACAAAATGTGGTGTTTTGGTTAGAAAAAGGATGGAAATATGAACTTATTTTGCAAATGGGAGTGATGTGTTACCGCCAGAGCCCTATATGAAACTGTTTTGACACTTAAAGCACTCAGGATAAAGCATTTTATCAAACTTAGTGCTTTTACTTCTCTTTAGATAGATCACAGTAAGAATTACAGTCACAGTGGTATGTCAGCACTGCTGAGAGTGCATATTTCAGCCAATATTTTTCTTGTTTTTTCTTTCAGAGCGAGATTAATTATGGAAGACAAATCCAGAAAATGACAGAAAACCATTAGTTGCCCTCGTCCAGGACAGTCATGTTGGAAGGATTGGTAGCCTGGGTCCTCAACACCTACCTGGGCAAATATGTCAATAACCTGAACACAGACCAGCTTTCAGTGGCACTTCTAAAGGGTGAGGGAGGCTGTGTGGTATTTTCTGTAGTGGTTTCATACTGTGATTTAAAAAAAGAGAAGTGTCATGTTTTTGTAGTAACTGGAAGGTGAAATAATCACTTAATATTGTGTTTAACATTTAATTGAATACTGAGTTGGTGCTAGAACTCTCCTGTGGCAGAAAGTGTTGTGCAATCTTTGGTTCTTACCTTCTGGTGCTTGGAGTTACTCCCCTGTACTCTGATTTGTGTCATGTCATGTCCACGAGTTCTGTACTTTGTACAGCGTCCTCCAGCCTGTGCCTTCCAGTTCACCCTTGGCTGCAGTTCTCTGCTCTTTCTGGAGGGAATATTTTGTAACACTTCAAGGCTTTTCTCTGTGAGCTTCTGGCAGTAAGAAAATAAGTATGTCTTTTGAAAAGACAATAAGGAAAGGCTTCCTCCATGGTTACAATGAAGTTCAGGTTTAAGACCTCACAGAAGATTGCTTCTAGATGCCTTCATCAAATAGTTTGAGCACATGACATCAGAAAATTAACAAGTGTATTAAGTAACCATTGTGATTGTCACGCAACCTGAAGTGGTAGGTTGGCTGTTCTCATGAAATCCTCTTTGTTTTGTTTTTAAAACACAGTACCAGTCATTTTAGGCTTACAAGATTCAAGCTGGCTTTCTTTAGCACAATTTTGTTTAGCAGACTTGTCTTTTTTCTGCTCTGTACAGGTGCTGTTGAATTGGAAAACCTGCCACTGAAAAAAGATGCTTTAAAGGAACTGGAATTACCATTTGAAGTAAAGGCAGGTTTGTATTTTGCTTGTGTGTGCAGGACAGATATTTTCCAAACAGGAAGTATTTCATGTTTTGGAGGACCCCTTTCCTGTGAGTCAGAGCTTGAACAAATGAGGTAGCCTGATTTTCAGGCTATTTCTGTTTTACCTTGTTTGTTTCTTACACCACTCTTTCTTTGAGGTTTTCTGGAGGTAATAAAGTGAGTTTTCACAGGAATCTCTTTTTTATATCCAGGTTTCATTGGCAAAATAACACTGCAGATCCCTTTTTATCGGCCACACGTGGATCCATGGGTGATATCAGTCTCAAAACTGCACTTAATTGGTGCACCAGAAAAAAAAGGGGAGTTTGATGAGGAAAAGGAGAAGTTGCAAGAGAGAGAACACAAGAAAGCCCTTCTGCTGGCACTTGAAGAAAAATGGAAAGTGAGTCACACTTGTGTTTCATGGTGAAGAAACCTCTCTGGTGGATGGATTATATTTAAGTCTCCTAACAAGTAGGAGAACAAATGCCCAGGAAAGGAAGTTAGAATTTGGTTTGTACGTGCTGACATCGTGCAGTTTGTGCCCACCACCCCTCACCATCGTGTCCCACATATGGTGGAGATACTGAAATAGTTGGGGTTTTTTCTTTCTCCCTGTTAACAGTGATGGCTGTGTAACAAAGTGTACTGTCTCCTGACCAGCTGTTGCAGTGGTTGGTAATGCTTATCCCTATTTTCTCTTTTAGAAAGAACAACAGCAGAAGGGGGAATCTTACTGGTACTCAGTTACTGCATCTGTGGTCACAAGAATTGTAGAAAACATTGAAGTAAGTCTTTGAGTCTTGGATTGGCAGTTACACATTTGCCTTTAAAATGAGATAGCAAAAAAGTACACTGTGTTTGAAAGTGGCTTGTTGGTTTTGGGGAGAAGGGCAGGAACTAGTGGGATCTGAGGAGGAGAGAGTACAAATACAGAAATGAGGACTAGGATTTCTGTGAGGTCTAAATAACTACCAGAAATTTGTTGGGAGAATTGCAGAAATTGAATTGCTTCAGTATTAATGGAAAGTGCTGCTGTCTGCTGTAATGATGTAAATAGTATCTCCAGTAATGCTTTTTTCTGTCTAGTTAAAAATCCAGGATGTGCATTTGAGGTTTGAAGATGGAGTCACAAACCCCTCGCAGCCCTTTGCCTTTGGCGTTTGCATCAAAAACGTCTCAATGCAAAATGCCCTGTTCGAACCGGTAAGTACAACTCTGTCCCAGAGCTGCTGGCAGCTCAGATGGGACCCTGCATTTTGTGGGTGCTGCTAAATGTTTAGTAAACCATATGGCATTTTAATAGTCCCTTGCTTGTTGCAAGAAATTGATTCTGAGCATTTTGTCTTGTTTGTTTGGTATGTAGAACTGAAAACTCACCATGTGGTGTGTGATCTTGACTTTACCGCTTTTTCTACTGCAGGTGGAGAAGCTGATGCGGAAAAAACAGATGGATGTTGCTGACTTCAGTGTTTATTGGGATACAAACTGCACTTTGTTGGGTGACCTGCCTCCTGGTCAGCTGCAGGTACATGAGAGGCTTTGTATATGAGAGAGAAATTGCTGTTAGTCTCCCTTCTCTCCTGCAGACCCAACTGACTTAGAATTTATTGGATCTGATGTTTTTAAGAGCACAAGGAGTTTATGGTTTCATGCTTTAATGACAGGATACATGTGCAACCCACAAAGGCTGTGCTGTGAAATGCCTTGTTTTGCTTTGGAAGAGAGAACACGTTTAAGGGGTTTTTTCCTATGGACTGGCATGCACAGAAAGTACTTTGGAGTACACGGACCTAGTGCATCCTAGTAAGTCTTGTGTGCTCACTTCTTATAGAACCAATGTGGTTGTAACCCACAGGAGGCAATGGACAGAAGCATGGAGAGCCGTGATCACAATTACATCATGGAGCCTGTCTGCACTTCTGCTCTGCTGAAGAGAAACTGCTCCAAGGAGCCTTTAAGGTCCCGCCACACTCCTCGGCTGGAATGTGACATCCAGCTGGAGACTATTCCCCTGAAGCTTTCACAGGTAAATACTGAGCCTCTCCCTCTCAGTAACCCAAACAGAGCATAAAACGGGGCAGTCTTTGTAACAACTTCAATACCATCTTCGTACCATAAAATTAATACTCTGAAAGATTTTGTTGGACAGGCAACTTAAATAGATATGCCGACTATGTTGTTTGTTTTAAAGCCAGGCTGCAACTGATTATTGCAAAACAAAATATTTTGTTTGTTGTAGTAACAGGAGGGATGCATATGGGGGTTTTATTCTGTAGGATGTACAGTAGCAGCTGATGTGATGTTGGTAACTGAGATGGAAGGAGATTTCATTCTGTGCAGTTGTAAACAAAGAAGCTGTAAATTGAATGTCACACATGAGCTACTACCTGCTGGGAGCAGATATGTGAACACTGGAGAAGAAAATGATGAGTTATGATTAACATTTGCCTAAATTCTGAAGCCATGTGCAGGCCATCGATACAGACAAACTCAGTGTGTGGTTGGGCTTTTGTTTGGGATTTTCCCCTTCCCCTTTGCTTTGCAAAGCACTCCAATATCGCCTCATTGATTTGTGTGTTCTTTCACTAAAAGATGCAGTATCAGCAGATCATGGGATTTTTAAAGGAACTGGCTAGAAAGGAACGACAGCTTAAATTCAGGAAGTGGAGACCAAAGGTTACAGTAACAGAGAAGTAAGTACATCTCCATATGTGATGTTGTTAATAGCATGTTAAAAGCTGTGCTGGAGGAACTAGGATGAGACAAATACAAAGAGGTACAGCATAGTCCAGTATTGGAGATTCAGTTTAATGTTTTGTTCCTCTACCTCATAAATTGGCTTTAAATACTCAGACATAATTCAAACTTAAAATTATCCTTACCTGGGGCTTTCAGTCCAGTCTGCGTAACTCAGCATTTTGAGTGTGCCTCGTGCATGGCAGCTGGACTAAATCCCAGTGGAGCGGCAGGCCTGCGGGGAGCGCTGCTGTCGCGCTGTGTGGAACCAGCCCCTCCGCGCCGGCTCCGAAGCTGCTGCTTTCCCCGGGTCTGCCGGCCCTGTCCGTGCGAGGTGCCCTCGGGCTGGTTTGCGCGAGCCGCTGGTGACACAGTCCCTGTGCGTGTTGCAGCTGCCGGCAGTGGTGGCTCTTTGCCCTGAACGCCAACCTGTGGGCCATCAGGGAGCAGAGGCAGCGCTGCACGTGGCGCTTCGCGCTGCGCCGCGCCCGGGACGCCGTGGCCTACACCCGCTGCTACTACAGCCAGCTCAGGGGGGAGCCGCTGGCGGCCGCAGAGCAGGTACGTGGGCACGACTTTCTCCTGCGTGTCGCTTTGTCGGCTCAGGTTTGCTTTGGGCAGTTTCTCCGGTTTAAAATCTGGTCTAGTTTGGAGACGTCTCCGGTTGGGCTGCGGCGTCTTCGCTGAACGGACTGTGTGCTGAGCACAGCTGAGTTCAGAGGTGAAACCTGGGCCTGTAGGACGGGTGGGTGCTGCAGGGTGCTCGTGTTTGGAAAGCTGTTCATTTTGAGCTGTAACTGGCGTTCACCAGAAATACCATGAACTGTGAGAGAATGCTCATCTCAGCCTCTGACTTGCTTGCTTAACTCACATTCTCTGTAGATCCAAAACGTATTTAAATATGAGACATTTGTCTCCCATATGGTTGGGTAGATAATTGGGAAGAATGGGGGCTAGTTGACAGTGTGTTTGGGAGTCCTTTATTTTTTGTTTGTTTGTTTGCTTTGTTTTTTTACAGTTGATTTTAGGATGAAGAATTTGGTGTCCCCAATAATGAACCTGTGACCTACTTCAGCAAAAGAAATCCCCATGAACTATAATTATCTGCTTTTGATCTCTAGGTGTATTGGGACTGTTCTGTTAAATCAGTTGAGGGCACCATGTACCTCACCTGTCTTAATTACAGGTGCAGTTCTGTTCATGCTTTAAATGGTCTGCAGTCCATACTTGTCTCACTGAGAGATGAAAATAGTAGGTCAATATACAGGAAATTTTATAATACCTGGCGAAGCAGGACCCTTTTGCTTTCACAGAGCTTGTATTGTGTTCAGCAGAGCTGTGAAGTGTGGCAAGGGCAATGGAGGGGACTGGAAAAATGTCTTTCGCTTGCTTGTTCCACAGTACATTTTTTAGACTTGGGTGAAGTCATCATTTTCCACAAGCAACTCGTTAATCAGTACAAAGAAGACAACATGTCTGAGTAACTGACTATGAATACTACACTGGCCTAATTTACACAGTTCATTTCCTCCACCTTCTTTTCTTGACAGCAGCTTTTTTTGCTCCTGGCTAAGCAAGGCATCCTGTTAAATCAGGTTACTTTCCATGTCTTAAATTTTTTGCTGCAAATCTTGCTCCTGATTTGTCATAGGAGGGTATAGTTGGGGAAGGAATTTTTACCCTGAAAAGTGTTAAACTAATGTATTTTACAATGCAAATAAACTGTACTTGTAGTTCAGGGGAATGTCAGTGTTGCAGTTACCCACATGAGGCTCTGGAGTATGAACATTAATGCCACGTTAGTTTTTCCTACAGGTCTCTAACTCAGTGCAGAGATATTTGACATGTTTGTGCACGAGATGCTTGTCCTTTCACTGCAGATCTCTTTTGTCTTTCCAGGCAGAAATGCATCGTATTGAGGATGAGCAGACTTACGAAGAGCTGAAGATTCTGTATGAGATAGTTCACAATAAATTTCATGACCTAGCTGAGGTGAGGAACATTCTCCACACAGGGTAATGTTTGGAATCTTGAGCTGATTATTCTGAGCTATGGTGTTCTGTGGGAGAGCCTTAGCATGTTTTTGCTTTGATATAGAACTGTGCCATTAACACTGCAAAAATGCTCAGGTCCTGGAGTGTCTACTGTTGCACAGTGAAATCTTTTGTCCAGTCATATGATGATCTTCCCCAGCAGGATCCTTGTCAGAATTTCTAGGGCAGGTACTCTCCATCTTAAAGACAGAGTGGAAACGAGGGCCTGTAAGGAGTGTTTTCCCAGAATAAACGTGGCAGAAGTGAGCCCCATGGAAACGGCTGTCTGAGCACACTTCATGAAACATGGACTAATCTCCCTGCCAGTTCAATGTCATCTCTCTCAAATACAAATGCTAAACTTGAGAGCTGTGCTTTACAGTGTCACATTACTTTGTGTTTGGTTTGGTGTTCTAGACTAAGATTTAAGTATTGACATATGGCTTCACGTATGGATATGCAGCACTTCAGTGGTGATGTTTGTTACTTCTTTGCTGCTGCTCTCCTGGAGGCCGAGCATTGATTGAGACACTGTTGGAGTGCTGAGTAAATAGGGCATGGAACTGGGTTTTTATTGTGATGTTTTTGTGCACTTGTGATTCTCTTTCACTTATCAGCAGGAATTGTGTGTGTTCAATGTTCAAACAGAGTGTCAAAGAGCCCTTGCCTGATTCCCTCGGAGGTTCCCCCACGGCAGCAGCCGCCCATGGCAGCAGCACGGGGATGCTGCAGTACCTCCAGTCTTGGTTTCCTGGCTGGGGAGGCTGGTATGGAGATACTCAGCAGACATATGAAGGTGAACCTTTTGAGGGGCTGCTGCCAGACCCGAAGGAACAGTGGAATCCAGAAGACATCTTGGGTATGGTTTGGTCCGTGGTCTGGGTGAGCAGAAGCTGCTCTGGTTCTGTGCTGTTGAAGGGTTCCCCGTGTCTCCTGCAGTGCCCAGGCAGCAGAGCCTCCCTGGAGCCTAATGACCCCTTGGAGTGTCTCGGGACCTGCTGAGCCTGCTCACTTCCAAAGCATTGTGTGGAATACGTTTGCTTCCACTGTTATTGATATTTGTGGCAAACGGCTTTGGGACTTTTTCAGTTCAGGAGGGTGAGGTGATGTCACTGGGTCTAACAGTAGCTGCTCTGGGTTGTTTGGGTCTTTGCAAATTTAGATTTCCATCACCTTAACTGAAACAGAAAAGTTCTGTGGAATATTCAGTATTCTTAGGGAAAAAGGTTTATCTGCTCTATTTTTTGTTCCTATTTTTCTCCCCTTGAGCTGAGGAAATCTTTATTTTCAAGTTCACAGAAACTTTTTTGTCCTTCAGTAGCCTTCCAGAAACTTAAATTATTTAATGCATTCTTCTGGTTTTTGTTTTATTTTTTTTCTGTTAGGTTCAGATGAATTTTTTGATCCTGCTGCAGATGCTTCGAGCATGAATACCTTTACCAAGAGGGATCATGTTTTTGCTAAATTAAATCTACAGTTGCAGGGTGGCTCTTTCACTCTGTTGCATAAGAAGAAGGTGGTGCCTGCTGAGGAGGCAGCTTTTATGCAGCTCGAGTTCTCAGGTATTAAGCCCATTTCTGTTCTTTCTCAAAAAGCACCAGAGCTGCCTCATAGTCATTGCAATGTGTAACAAATTATAACGATGTTTGGGGTTTTTTAGTAGAAATAAACATACATAGGTACTGTCAAAAGTGTTTGTGGGACAGTATTTGTTATCTGTGAATTTTAAGTAAAGAAGCAATTTTATGTATTTATGTTCCAGGTGTAAAGATCTTGGCAGAATCCCTTCCTCGCAGGAAGTCTTCCCTTCTCAAAGTGCAGCTTGGTGGTCTTTTCCTGAGGGATTTGGCCACAGAAGGGACCATATTTCCTGTTCTTGTTTTCCCAAATCCTGTAGGTGAAAAAAAACTCTTGAAGTTACTCTGTAGGATGCATAAGTGTGTATGAAACTAGTTACACTCCAAAACTCAACACGTGCTTTCCTCACCTGAGAAAGAGAACACAAAAGTCTGGAGGAAAAGTTTACACTGGTTGAACTTACTTTTCCCCTCCCTTTCCAGAGATCTTTTGTAGAAGTATTCCTTTTGTGCTCTGTGTGATTGTGACTTACACTTACATGTGTCGGCACGAAGATAAGTTGCTGAACAACATTTGATTTTTGAAACAGCATTGCTGCTTAACTAGTGATTGTTCTTTTCCGTGAAGCTCCGTGGTCCAAGTAAAGGTTTTATTTCACCTCTACACTGATACACTACAAGCAAAAATTAATTTCAGAGAATATTTCAAATTTCTCTTCTGAGCAGACGAAATTTGAATCCAATGCCATGAGAATTTCCCGTGTATTTTGTACTTTGTGCTGGCTGCAGTTTGCACTTCAGCCTGTCTGCTGCAGGAGTGGGCAGTGTTGGCTTCTTAGTCATGTTTCCTTCTCTTGTCTGACCATGCCAGGGAAAAAATGTATTTAATAATCTCAGACTATACCTATATTTCAACAGAAAAGACTTTTATGCTTGTATCGGGTGGCTTGGTTGATTTTATCTACACAATCTTTTTCTTTTCAATTCTTACCAGCAAAAAGAGGTTGGCTGCATGTCTTCCTTTGGACTCCAGAGTTTGTCCTCAGAAATGACTAATCAGAACACTGGTAAAGATTTCATTTTATGTTCAATGAGATAATTCCTACAAACCAGAATTTCAAAACTGAGTGCCTAGAGTTTGAGTTCATGCAAATGCTTTTTGCAAATGGTAAAGATAAAATCATAGAAGCTTTGTTCAGACATAAGGGTGGATGCAAGTTGGCTTTAAAGAAAGTAAGAAAAGATGTATTTCAAGACAATAAGAGTTGTATTTGCTCTGTGTTTTGGTTTAAAAACAATTGTTAGGAGTTCAACAGTAAGACCCCAGTTATACAAATGTTTTTGTATATACAAACATATTGAATTGTAGAAGTTGAGCATATTACTTGCTTTTCTGGTACTGAGGAATTCTTAGACACTTCTGCTTTCCCAGTAGTACCAGATAAAAATCAGTTATTAAAATATTAGGAGGTTGTTTTTTGCTTTTGTCTGTTTGTTTTGGGGCTTTTTTTACAACTGCTTTTTGTAACTCGTTTTTTATTCAGTTTCAGACCCTGATGCCCCAGTGTTTGAGATGCTTTATGAAAGAAATCCAATCCACAGCACTTTTGAGAGGCGCCTGGAAGTCAGTACCAGACCTTTAAATATTATTTACAATCCACAAGCCATTAAGAAAGTAGCTGACTTCTTCTACAAGGGAAGGGTTCATACCTCAGGTTAACCTTTAATGTGTTTTTTTGGTGGGGTTGGGGTTTTGGTGGTGGTATTGTATCTTTTCTTGTCTTTGATTTTTATTTATTTGTATTCTTAGAAATATAAAGCACAAATCAAAGAATTTCCACTTTAAATTCAAATTAAGCCACAGTCAGTCTTCTCTGGATGTTTTTTTCCCCTTTGTTTTTTTTTTGTTTCTTTGTTTAATTAAATCAGGGATTTGACATTGTTCATGGCCCTTGAAGTAAAATGCATAAATAAGGAGAGCTGTTCCTAGAATGTCTTCTGGAAACTGAGGGAGAATAGCAGGTTTTTCAAGAGGGCAGCTAAAGGAATATTGTACATTTTCTGTTGATTAGATTGTCTGCCCTTTGCTGCAGCTTCTTGAGAGTCCTTGATTTTCAAGTTTGAACATACTGGTTCCCTAAATTTCTAAGGCCAACAAGATACAGGCAGGTAGTCCCCGAGCCTTTAGCACTGTATTATATATAAAGCCACCTTTTAATTGTGGAAGTTCAGTTGCTGAGGAGATGAGAGGTGACAAGAAGAAACGTCAGAATGTTCTTATGATACCACTTCTTTTCCTGTTGATTATGGCAGATCCCAAAAGATTCAGGTTACCCAGCATAAGGGGAGTGTGACACTTACCTTTTCTCATAAGAGGAGAATAGTCCGTAAATATTAAATTTTAAACCAGACAAACCACACAAAAACCCACTGCCTACACATTCCACGTCTTAGTGTTTAATCAGAATTTCCTCCCCTGCCAGACTTACCACCCTTTCTGTCTCCCTTTAATTCAGTAACTCAGGTTGAAGGGCTGTCAAATAGAGACCAGAAAAAGGTTAGGGCAGTGGTTTTTAGTGAGATTGTTTGTTTTGTGCTTAGATGCTTCCTTCTCTCAGTGCAGCAGCCTGGTGACTAGGTACAGACAGTGCCTTTCACCTGCTCTGCTTGCCTGGCCTGTATTTCACTGCTTAGATTTGAAACAGATCTTTTCTTTTCTCCTCCTTTTGGTTTTGTCCTGACTCAGTAACATGAACAAAGTTATACCTAGTGAGTTTTCCATCTCTTGCACAGGGTTTGGGTATCAATCTGAGTTAGAGGCAAGAGTGGCTGAAGCTGCCAGAAGACAGTACAACAAGCTGAAAATGCAGACGAAGGCTGAAATCAGGCAAACTATCGACCGTTTACTCGTTGGTGACTTCATCGTAAGTTTTTCCCCCCCAAATGTTTATGTGGCCTTTAGCCTCTTGTTTTAGGACCTAAGCTCTAAAGAGTGGGGTTTGTTGTTTGTTTGTGTGGTCTTTGTAAGCACGTGGGGGCTTTTACTGGAGGTGTTGTAATGTTCCTTTTGCTGTTGGGAAATCCATGTTTGTGGTGCAGGTGATGTTTCACCTACTGAAAATGTGCCTGGGATGGGAGTCTGCTTTAACAAGAGACCGAACTGGAGAGTGGCTGGAGTTTGTGAGGGTCAGCTCGTGGAGTTTTTTGGTATGTTTTCTTAAGGGCTGTTACATCTTCCTTCTTAACTTCCAGGAAAACAGCAAAAGCTGGACTGTGTGCCTTGATATCTCTGCACCTCAGGTGATTTTTCCTGATGATTTCAAATTTGTGGATCCGGTGTTAGTTGTTGTAGATCTGGGAAGAATATTGCTCACCAATTCTCAAGGTATGATCCAGAATTATTGTAGCTTTCCTTTTCTTTCCACCTTCTTTCAGAAACTCGGGGTTTAAAAATAAAAGGGTAAAAAAAGGACAAGGAAGTCTTGGGGATTTCTGCTTTCTAAAGTGGAAAGAATCCTTTTTGTATTGTAATAAAATGAAAGTTAATATTAGGCAATAAAGTCTATTGGACAATTGATAGATATAAACCCTATATATATATAAACCTCATAGAATCTGATAATATACAAGGAGTCAAGGACAGCACCAGGGCTGCTTTGTGTTTAAAAAGTACAACTTCAGACTGGAGGACCAGATAATGGTGGGAAACTTTTAGAATTGAATAATTTTTTTTAATACTTTTTTTATTTGTTTGTTTACTCTTGTTTTTTAATCCACAGAAGAATCTAAAAGAACTGCAGATAATTTTTCCTCAGAAACCAATGAATTGAGTGATGAGGAATATAAAACACCTCTTGCAACTCCTCCCAACACCCCTCCACCAGAATCCAGCACCAATAGTGGCATCAAAGTGTCTGAATTTACCGGAGTAGAAATAAGTGAAGAGCAGCTCCAGGCACACTTAATGAGTAAAAAAATGTATGAGAGATACACACTTTCATTTATGGACCTTCAGATCATGGTGGGCCGAGTGAAAGACAACTGGAAACACGTTCAGGATAGTGATGTGGGTCCAACCCATGTGGTAGAGAAGTTCAATGTTCACCTGCAGCTGGAGCGCAGACTGATCTACACCTCTGACCCCAAATACCCCGGGGCTGTCCTGTCTGGCAACCTGCCAGACTTGAAAATTCACATCAATGAAGACAAAATACTGGCTCTGAAGAACTGTCTGACGCAGCTGAGTACATCTGAAGCGAAGTCTGGGGACGCCCTGCATTTGGGGAGGGACAGGATCTTCGCAGAGGCGGAGCAGTTCGGCAGCCTGCAGGACTCGGTGATGAACCTCACCCAGAGCGTGGTCATGCTGGAGCAGCACACCCGCGAGGTGCTCGTGGAGTCCCAGCTGCTGCTGGCCGAGTTCCAGGTGAACTGCATGCAGCTGGGCGTGGAGAGCAACGGCAGGTACATCTCTGTGCTCAAGGTCTTTGGCACCAATGCCCATTTTGTGAAGAGGCCCTACGATGCGGAGGTGTCCCTCACTGTCCATGGCCTCCTGCTGGTCGATACTATGCAAACATATGGAACAGATTTTGATCTTCTGATGGCTTCTCATAAGAATCTGAGCTTTGACGTGCCGACAGGAAGCCTTCGAGACAGCAGGGCTCAGTCCCCGGTGTGTGGGCCACAGGATGCACGTCCCGTGGATGTAGCTGGTTTGGCAGAGAGATGCACTGCGGCCTCAAACTCTTCATCTGGGAACTGTGGGAAAGACCAAGAGTCCCTGATAAAATTGGAGTATCAGTTTGTGAGTGCAGAGTGCCCATCCATGAATTTGGATAGCAGCCTGCAGGTGATCTCTCTGCAGGTCAACAATCTGGATATCATCCTTAATCCTGAGACTATTGTTGAACTGATTGGGTTTCTCCAGAAATCTTTCCCAAAGGACAAAGAAGATTCTAGTCCTCAGCCTTTAATAACTGACTTGGAAAGAGATTGGAGAGAGCAGGAAACATTCCAGTCTACCTATGCCCAGAACACAGAGGTAGCAGTAGATATTCACTGGCTGAATATACTCCTCCTCAGGACAGTTGGCATGACAAATGGGGAAAAATATGGCAGAAAAATTGCAACAGCCAGTATTGGTGGCACCAAAGTCAACGTCTCCATGTGCAGTAAACTGGATGTGAACGGCTCTCTTGGGTGCCTTCACCTTATGGATCTGACCCAGGACAATGCAAAGAACCAGTATGTGGTGAGCATAGGGAGCACAGTGAGGTATGAAAATCTCATGGGTGATGTAGATTACTTTGAATCTTTATTCTTCAGGCTTGATGATGGGAATAGCCTTCCAGATGCTTTAAGTTTCACTTTCACGGAAAAGTCCAAAGAGGAGTGTTCTCTCAACCTCAAAATGGCCTCCTTACACTACAACCACTCAGCCAAGTTTCTGAAGGAGCTGACTTTGTCCATGGATGAGCTGGAGGAGAATTTCCGCAGCATGTTGAAAAGCGCAGCTTCCAAAGTCACCACGGTCCTGGCAACTAAAACTGCTGAGTACAGCGAGATGGTGTCTCTCTTTGATACCACACCACGCTCGAGAGACGCTGCCAGCACGGAAGAGGAAGGCAGTGCCTTTGGATCACAGCCTCTCACAACTGATACTATCAAGCTTATATTAAATGTAAACATTGAATCCCCAATTGTGTCCATCCCTCGAAAGCCTGGTAGCTCTGAGCTGCTTGTGGGTCATCTGGGACAGATCTCAATTCAGAATTTCATACCGGGAGAGGACGAATCAACGAGTGATAGGCTGCAAGTTGAAATTAGAGATATTAAAATGTATTCTTTAAATAGCAGTCAGTTTACAATCAAGAAGGAGTCTGCAAATGAGATACCTCGTGGGCCGTGTTCTTCCTCAGGGCCTGCCAGCATCAACAGCCAGGAGGAATCCCATTTTACTCGTCATGACTTCTTTGAGTCGTTACATAAAGGCCATGGTATGTTAGTCAGAGGAGTCTTAATGCCTTTAGTGTGAGTAGTGGATGGTGCTGAGAATGTGTATTGCCCACAGGTCTGACTGTCTATTCTGTCCCACCTGTCCTGCTGAAATACAATGCTCAGTTTTAGTTACTATGGACAAGCTATTGTACCTACATCCATTTTTAGTGTGCCAAGCAAAAACTGAATAGTGCCTTTTATGCAGAAATTGGACACAGCATAACCATACAACCTTAGTCCAGCATTGCTCAGATTCTGAGCAAGTTCAGTAGCTACTACATGATCTCTTCTGTACAGTCTGTATAGGATAATCAGTTCACTTTTCTAATATTGTTTTAATTTCACTTTCTCATAAAGCTTTCCACATTCTGAATAACACCACCATAGAGTTTAAATTGGAAAAGATCCCACTAGAGAGAGATTTGGAGTTAACTTTTCCTCTGAGTAATGAAGACTTTGGAGTATCAAGCATTATGAAGATCGAAGGGAAATTTGTGAACCCTCTTCAGGTACAGAAATTTTCACTGTCAATATAAAAGTATTTCCCTGTGTAGAAGAGAAGCATTTTTTGTGCCAGTATCTTCAGGTTTAACATTTTGGTAGTTTAGCAACCAGATCCTTATACACACGGGTAGAAGAGACAATCTTAAGTCATAACCACAATGATGAACATTTAAGAATAGTTTGTGTGGCAAACTATTTTTAACTAATTCTGTGTGGATGTTTTTTGCCCAGGAATATGAGGGATCCTATTCTGGGACCCTACCCTGTATGTTTCCATATGGTGTCATCATGCAGAGCTAATACAGAAGAATTATTTTGCTTCGGCTTTGCATTGTACCTTGTTCTGGATTATGTTTTACTTGTGGATGAACTTAAAATTAGTGTGGTTTGAAATTGCAGTCTTTCCCTTTGTGAGTTTTAAAACATACATACTGATTTTATTGATGGAGCTCTAATGTGATAGTTGTTTCTTTTCTCTGTGTTGTAGGTGGTGTTAGCAAAACACGTGTATGAACAAGTCCTCCAGACTCTGGATAATTTAATTTACAGTGAAGACTTGAACAAATTCTCAACCACTTCTGTACCTCCAGCTGGTCTTAGTTCTCCTTCAGCATCACTTCATAGTACAGGCACAGAATTCTCGAGTGAGCGGAAGGAAAATGGCTTATTCAGCCACTCTAGTTTTAATTCTGTTCCAAACAAGTCCTTAGCTGTCAGGGAAACAAAGTCTTTTACTCAGATTCAAGCGAACTTCCATATCTCAGAGCTCCAGGTTCAGCTAAGTGGTGATCTCACACTTGGGGCACAAGGCCTTGTCAGCCTTAAGTTTCAGGATTTTGATGTTGAGTTTGCCAAAGATCACCCTCAGACCTTGTCCATTCAGATTGCCTTGCGCTCCCTGCTCATGGAGGATCTCCTGGAAAAGAAACCAGACTCCAAGTATAAGAACCTCATGGTGTCCCGGGGAGCACCCAAGCCATCCAGTTTAGCTCATAAGGAGTACCTTTCCCAGTCCTGCCCCTCCGTGTCCAATGCGGAGTATCCAGATATGCCACGTTCCCTCCCTTCCCACATGGAAGAAGCACCTAATGTCTTTCAGCTGTACCAAAGACCAGTCTGTGCCTCCCGTAAGAAGCCAAAAGAAGATGCTGATTCTGAGTATCCTCTGACTCCACCTCCTTCTCCAACAGCAGACAGATCCAAGTTGCCCTGTGGAAAAAGTAACTTTGATGATTCATTAGTTCATATCAATATATTTCTAGTGGATAGGAAACATCCTGAATTTTCCTCTCGCTATAACAAGATTAACCGTAGTGTAGATGTTGATTTTAATTGTCTAGATGTCTTAATAACTTTGCAAACTTGGGTAGTGATACTGGATTTCTTTGGGATTGGATCCACTGCTGATAACCATGCTATGAAGCCGCAGCCTGAAGATGCTCAGCAGACAATCAAATCAGAAATAAGTTCCTTGTCAGCTTCTCAAGCCCAAGAGCCTGTAAACACTAAGCTGGATCTGAAGGTATACTTGACATGCAAAACAGTAACTGGATTGTCTGTCATAAAACCTCTGGTTTATAGAAACCTCAGGTGACATTTACATTAAATGTTTTATATTCTAGTGGGGAATGTGCATAAATTCAGAAACAAAGTGTGTGTAGATGCACCTTAAAAAACCTATGGGAGTTCTAGGAAAGCAAAACACTTGCAAAACTGTTGGCTCCCTTGCTCTGTGACCCTCCTATCTTCAATGTTAAAGTTTCCTCAGTATTAAAGATCTGACAGTTGGCACTGTGCTGTTCTAGGTACTATGGAGTTTATTTACACAGAACAAGAATATACTTTTATATATATGGAGATAAATACACACACACATATATATGTCTTATGTGTATCTCCACATATGTCTAGATGCTTAAACATACTTTTTAAGAACAGACCATGATGTTCGTGGCTATGTAGTGTTTGCCCAAAGATCCTGCAGTCTAGTGTAGTTGTGACAAGTCTTCAGAGATAAAAGGATGGAGATGGCAGTGCTGGCATTTGTTGTTGCCTGGTCATTCCGAGTTGCTTGGGAGACCTTTGAACGTGCAAAGAAGGCAGGAAAAGTGTTGCTTCTCTTCAGTGCCTCCCAGCTGGAGAGCTGTTGTTTGCCATTCGTGTGTTACAGTGCAATTGTCTTGAAACTAAACAAGATGTTCCAGCTCTGCAGTCGTGTTGTTTAATACCAGTTTGTTGCTCTTGTGTTTGACCAGGTCCATTCCTTGTCGTTGGTCCTGAATAAGACAACCAGTGAGCTTGCTAAAGCCAGCGTGGCGAAACTCGCAGCTCACCTGGAGGTGATGGGTGAGTACGTGGAGGGGCTGAGGCTGTTGGCAGCTGAGAGCACAGGGAGGTAGGCACTGGAGCTTGACCTGAAATGTTTTGCTTTGGGTGCTCGCTGGGTATTTGTGTGTTTTTCCTGGGCAAGATGCACATTCCCTCCCACTGCTTCTTCCTCTGCTTTGTCAGGCTTGATTTTAAATCCTGGCAGCCCTCCCAGCTGTCAAACCCTTGATCATTTTAGCTGAGACTGGCTGGGATCGGAACACTTCACTTTCACAGAGATGAACAATAGTGTTTATTACTGTCTGAGAGAAAAAAAGCAGTTGTATTTTAAGTCTTCACAAATCAAAGTGGTGTGATCACATGATGCATATAAAGCAGAGTTCTGTCTGGGTTAATCTAATTGTAGCAGGAAGATGTGATTTGCTTTAATTGAATGTGATTTATTTAATTACTTGCAATGAGGTTATCCCACTAATAGAAACTTCTGGGGTTTAGTGACTTATGTGTGTTTGAGGATCCTGATTGTCTGTCCTTTGTTTTGCAGAGGGAGATTTAGCCTTGCAGGGAAGTATTGGAAGTCTGTCCTTAAGTGATCTTACAGCTCATGGAGAATTTTACAGAGAACGTTTCACTACAAGTGGTGAAGAAGCTCTCATTTTCCAAATTTTTAAGTATGAATTTAAACTTCTTGTTACTCATTATTAGTTCCATTAACTCCCAACCCCTCAAAAAGTCAAACAAGCCCAGAAAACCCAAACCTCCAACTCTCAGGGCTGTATTATTCTGCTTTGGCCTCTTGTGACCTGAATGAGACTTTGAACATTTTCAGTCACAAACTTAGGATTTTTAGCTTTTCTTTGTCTGCCACGTATGTGATTTATCAAGAACAGTAGCTTTTTATTTCCCTCTAAACCTGTTTTTGAAACTATTTACATTGACAGTTCCTAAATAAAACAGAAGTTGTTGTTTCAAAGACGGAAGAGATTTTCAAGTGATGAAATGGATTTCCCATCGCTCCCTGTCTTTGAAATTAGGAGTTTGCTTTTGTCGTAGTGTACATTTGAATTTCTTCTCCTTTGTTTAAAGCAACAGTTCTTACCCTCTGCTGCTTCATGGTTTTCCACCCCCTCCTCCACACACTAGAATTAATCAGATTAGAAATTATCCAAGTAGTGTTATGGTATTAATTGCAAATTTAACAGCACACTGTTTCAGAGTTGAATGTACACATTGCCATGTACTTACCTTAAGAGGCACTGTTCTGATATAAAATCACCAAAGGTCTGTCTGGTATGTAGAGAAAAAAGGTACCTTCCAAATGTAGGATTTTCCTGTTTGCTTAATTAAAGCTCAGCAGCACCTCCGTGTACATAATTTAGAAGTAACGAATACAAACCCAGCTTTCATGTCTGTAGTTGAAACAGCTTTCACTACACGCCGTGACCGCGGGTTAAATCCTCTCTGTCATTCTTTTGAGTGCAAACCCCCGAATAAGCTGTTTCTCAGACGTAGCTGAGCTGGCTGCCCTGTGTTCTGCCCTCTCCTGCAGGTACGGGAGGGCAGACCCCCTGCTGCTCAGGGAGTGTGACGTGCGTGTCACCCTCAGGATGGCCTCTGTGCAGTACGTGCACACCCAGCGCTTCCAGGCCGAGGTCGTGTCCTTCATCCAGCACTTCACTCAGCTGCAGGATGTCCTGGGGAGACAAAGAGCAGCCATTGAAGGCCAAACAGTATGTCTGGGGGTTTGTTCTGGTCTTTCCCAGCTCGTTCTTGGAAGTTGAAGTGCAATGTATCATTTATGTTAATGCATCAACTCAGGTGAGTTGAAATGGTAGGAGGTTTTAGGGGCCTGATGTTGCTGCAGATTTCTCATCTTGCAGTCAAAAGACCTTACTTTGGTCTTATCCTGCTTCTGTTTGAAAATGCAGAATACCAGATTTGCACATTACTGAAAACTTTGGCACCTCGATCCTGCAGGATGCTCTGGACAAAAGGGTCAAGGTGTCATCCTGCCTTTTTCTCCACTGTCCACCAGGGAATAAGGTGCAGAAGAACATCTGCCCCTCTGTTGCACTCAGGTGTCTGTCTCTGCGTCAGTTCGCTGCTGGTAGACTGAGAAAATCAGATGCTGAACTTCTGCACGATAAAAGATATCAATAACCAGAACAGTCGTGGACTCCGTGGTTACAAAACCTCGTGTAGAAGTGATTAATATAGTTATTAGTGATAGTCTTGTTTAAAAGTCACTTCTCATAATTGAATGAAAGACAGTGAATACTTGGATCCATTAAGATGCTTCATTGTGCATCATTTGGAAAGTTCGAATCTGATTTTGAAACACCTCTTCTAAATGATTGGTCTTTTTCCTTTTGTAAATTAGTTTTCTTCAGTAATCTCTTGAGCAGTGTCAGCTTTGCCCTCAGCTCAGTGGTGACAGTGTGTGCCACTCCTGGTGCTGCACCTGCAGCCACAGGTGTTTCCTGTTGGCATCAAAATCCTTCTTTAATGAGCCTTTATTCTCTGCCTAAAACAAGAGTTTGAGGTGTTCTTTTTTGGTATAAAATCTTAGCACATCCTAATTTTGTAAATCAAGAAGTAATGTTCCTGAGTTCAGTACTAATCTGTGAAATAATCACCTGCTTCCTGGAATTTCTGGAATTATTGTGTAAGATGTGTTTTTGCTGTTCCCAGGTAAGAGATAAAGCCCAACGAGCTTCCCGAGTTCTCCTTGATATTGAGGCTGGTGCTCCTGTTCTGCTTATCCCTGAAAGCTCCAAGTCCAACAGTCTCATTGTAGCTAATCTGGGAAAGCTGAAAGTCAAGAACAGGTTCCTGTTTGCAGGAATGCCAGGCACCTTTTCATTGAAGAACAAGGTAAGGACATGACTTCCTCAGTTAACAGCCTGTGGCTTTTCTAGTTCTTGTGCATTTTATTTCTAGATTCTCGTAAATGGTTCTTATATTTTACTTTATGTAGAGACTTTATACTACTAATAATGAAACAGTGTGTGCCAGTGTGCTGGGTCGTTTTTGGATCTGTGCTGAGCTGCTCCCTCAGTGCCTGCAGCTGGGTTTGTTGTGTGGGGCATTCAGGAGACACAGCTGAGCCTGTTTGGGGAGAACAGAGGCAATGAGGAGGCTCAACTCTCTGCAGCTGGGAAACAAGACTCAGCTGGGGGCACAGCTGAGCCTGGGAGCCTCAGAGACCTTCAGCTGACCCCGGGGGGGAGCAAAGCTCTGCGAGTGCCCAGGAAACAAGGATCTGTGCTGGGACATGCTGCGGAACACGAGCGGGGGGCATTTTGTGTTTCCTGCTCTCAGTGAGCTGGGCAGCTGCTCTGGGGAGGTGAAACCTTGTGGAAGGTGTCCCTTGCACCTCTGCCGGGGCACAGGACAGGAGCAGCTGTTGAGAGATGCAGCCACAAAAAGGTTTGGGGTAAGGAAAATCCATCTTGGGTGGCTTTCTGCACGTACCTGTGCGGTGAGGTGGGTACTTGTCTGGGAGCCCCCAGTTCCATTTTGAAGGGGCAGAGGCTGGGTGATTAAAGTGCTGTGGCAGCTTTGGGGTGTGTCTGTTGCCCCCTGATTTGTATCCACCAGTGCCTTTGCTGTGAGGAAATACTGGACTGTAACACTGCGTTGGTTTCTCTACTGTGCTGATGTGTTTAAAGGCTTGTAAGTGGTAGATTCTTGAATTAATATTAGAAATCCAAACAAATGATGTGTGCCCAGTAATTGTACTTCAGCCTGCAGGTGCTGTGGTGTGTAGCACTGTGGAAACTTAGTGTGTGACGTGGGATGAGGTGTGGTTTGGCTTTTTTCTTTGGTGGTTTTGTTTTCATTTTTTCTTTGTCCTGTGTTTATTTTTGAGGATCGGATTTTACAAGGCAATGCATACAAGGATCCTGTTTTATTTGAGGTATTTCACATCTTTATGGCAGTGTGCAGGTGCTCCTCATTCATTTAAAAACAAAGGAAATGTTCTTGTGGAATTTAGCACTGTAAAAAGTTCCTTCATTCATTAAAAGTGATGTTTCTCTTCTAAAGATTTTGCTAAATTCTCTAAGAATTGGATTTAAATTTGTTGTGGTGTGTTCTTCATGCATGTCTGAGGAGCTGATTTGGATCTAATTGCATAAATTCATAGATTTATACATGATGTGATGCCTTTTCTTTGCATGTACTCTTCAGTCTTGTCTTTACATTATGAAGTTAAATGTTAACGTCTTCAAATTTTTTTCTTAACGTCCTTGATCATGATTGCAATGAATTTTTCCAATTTCTTTCTAATATTTAAAGGCTACATACAGCACAAAAGGGGTCATTCCATCATGGAGGGCTATGAAATTGGTCAGGCAGGATTTTTGGGAGAAGAAATTCCTAATGTTGATGTGAGTTTTCCTAGTGAACTTACCCTTTGCAGGTTTTTGATGCAAGGCAGCTCATAAGATTTCCATGGCATATGTTGTTTTCATCACCTGAGAACCAGCTTTAAATATTAAGTCTTTATTTTACAGAAACATTTGGTATCTTACAGTCTTACCCTTCATTTTGTATTGATTTCATCTATGTGAGTTTCTTTTTTTCTGCAAAACCCTCTAATTTTGCATTAGTTTCTCACTGAAAAGGTTTCACAGCTTTTTGAGAAGTCTTACTGAAATGAACTTTTTTAAAAGAAAATGTTTTCACCTGCTCTGGATGGTTACAGGTTAGAGGAAAAAGGTTTGGCCATCTTTTTACAGTAGAAGGTACTGGCATTCAAATAAAACATCTAGTTTTTTGACAAGAATTTGTTGCAGCTTGAGCCTTGGTGCATTGGTTCCTTAGAATTTAAGTAAAATATCTATTTTTAATCATAGAATTACCTTCTTTAGCAGGATTCAGTTCAGTTCTCGTCTCCTTTGGGAACCCCAAAGCACAGCATGAAGAAAACAAGTGCTGATGAGCCCAAGGTAGCGATGGAAGGCTTGGTCATGAAAAAACCATCAGGAACAAACATGTCTCGGCTGAAAACTGAGCCTGCACTGAACACTTGGAGCAAACAGCAGGGGCAGCAGCCCAAGGTGCCCGCTGGAGCCACCCCTGAGAGCCCGGGTATGTGAGGAGCAGGAGAGAGCCCACAGGGCCCTTCCTTTTCCTGCTGCAGCGGGACTGGGACGTTTGCTTAGAGCTCCTGTGACACTGAAAAATAAGGCTCTGGGTCTTAAGAGGGTGGGTTTGAAAAGAAATGGCTTCTTAGCTTTCAGGCTGATTTTTGCAGCTTAAAGGATTAAGGAGTTGTAGTTCAGTTCCTGGAATAACAATCCTGGAATTTGGGGGTGTTATGAGATGCACATTGCAGACATATAAGAGTACTTGGACTCTGAATTGAGAGTTTCCTTTTACCTGTGAATGAGTTGATATCTGGTACTTACAGATAGTGATGAGTGTGGATAAAAAATAGTTTAAAAATTGGAATAAAATCAAGACTCAAATTTCTTTTTAGAGTGAATGAGGTTGGTATCTGGTGGTTACAGATAATGACGAGTGTGAATAACAAAAAAAATTGGAATAAAATCAAGACTAAATGAAATTCCATGTTAAAAGTAAGTTGCAATAGTTTTGCACAGATTGTTTTTTTCTTTCTTAATGTGTTATCTCCTCCTTGCAGAGGATCACATCTGCCTCTTAGACTGCATTGTGGTTGATCTGCAGGACATGGACATCTTTGCTGCCCAGAGATACCAGAGGGAGTATTCCAAGGCTGTGGAAGATACCAGTGCGGACTTGAGCTTTCCGTCCTACTTGGTGAGGCAGACAGGAGGGAGCCTGCTGACAGAACCCTTCAGACTGAAGTTACAGGTGGAGAGAAACTTGGACAAGTGAGTTGGAACGGGGTCTCTTTGTGCTGTCAGCCTAAAGCTGTGATTTAGTGCCTTGCACTGTATCCTGACAGCCTTGCCTGCCGTGTGAGAGCTCCTGGGAATGCTGAGGGTTTCCCCCTCTGTGTGTTCTAGGGAGCTGAGCCATGCAGTTGCAGACATATCAATCCATGGCAACCTGTCATCAGTGCACTGCTCCCTGGATCTGAACAAGTACAGACTGATCCGTGGGCTGCTGGAGAACAACCTGGGGGAGCCCATTGAGGAGTTCATGCGCCCCTACGACCTGCAGGATCCAAGGATTCATGTAAGACTTGCTGTGTGCAGCTGGAATTCTGGCTGGGAACGTCTGGGGGTTGTGCTGGTGGCAGCAGCACTGTGAGGACAGCCGTGGAGCTGTGGTGTGAAAATGGATGAGTAGACGTTTTAGAGGGGAAGGCCACACTGCTGTCAAGTGTAACACTGCCCCAGTGATGGTTGATGAAAGTCCTTGGAGGACAAGGACCCCACAGCTGTTTGCGTTTGTCTGGAATAAGATTTAACTCAGCAGTGGAAGTTCAGCAGATGCTCTGAAAAGGAATGTTGGTTTTCCACTTCCAGACAGTTCTGAGTGGAGAAGTGTACGCTTCGATGTCGTTCCTCATTGACATGGTCAACGTGAGCCTGGAACTGATGGAGCCCAAGGGCAGAGACGGGTGCGGCTCTTTAGCCAGGTAGGAATGGCCCCTTGGCTCTGAATCCCTTACCCGAAATGCTGTGCTCATTTGAAAGATACAGGGCAAGAATGAAGATGTGGAATTGCAGTTTAACAATGTGGTGGAATAGAATTTCTTAATTAGAGTTCAAATTGATAGTTTGAGCTGACCTGAAAGATGAAAGGGAATGACACTTTTCAAAAAATACTGTCTGTGTCCTTTCAGTTGTCTTTGAAGTAACAGTTCAGTAATCAGTTGACTTGCCCAAGATAAATAGTATTTTAATGAAGAAAATGATGAGATCTAATGTTAAAAAACTGGATTTCTGCTATGTTGGCTTGTTTTGGTTTTTTAATCCAAAAGGTTCTGTATCATTGGAAAGTATTATTACATACAGTATAGATCTACTTTCTATCTCTGTGACACGGGATGTGATTATAGTTGTTTTAGAAAATGCCTAAATGCAAAATATCAGCAGTATACCATACTTTTAAATTAAGTGCCTTCAAGGAATAAATAAACTGTAAGTCTCTTCAGTGTATTGTTTTGTCTTTTATTCTTGCAGGTTTGATTTCAAGAAGTCCAAGTTGCTTTTTGAAAGCTCTTCCAACGGAACAAAGTCTGTCAATCTGGTTTCCCATTCCATGATGGCCTTTGACACCCGTTACGCTGGACAGAAATATGCTGCAGGGCCCCCAAATGTCTTCAGCTGCATCTTTCAGTCCTCCAAGAACACCAGCAGCCCAGGAGCCATCCAGATTGAATTGCACTTCAGGTTGGTCATTCTGGGACTTGTTTGGTTTTAATAAGGCTGGAACCAGGATTGTCCTGCTTTCAGCACACTTGTTATTAATGTAGATTAACTTGCTGGTGGTCAGTGGTACTTCATAGATTGAAACCTGCTATTAAGTGAAATTAACTGAGAGTGGGATTTTTTCCCCCCCTTTGCAATAAAATTTAGATTTGAATATGGAATGAATTAGATGAAGTTCTGACCTATTAAAAATCAGTAGTGCTTAAAGCTTGATAAGTCTGGCCCATCACTTTTACGTTTGCATAAAACCAGACTGTGGACTTTGTAGTATCAGTTGCACAAAAGCTGTTTCCCAGCAGGTGTCACACGTGCCTTTCTGAGAGCATCAAGTGCAGCCTGAAACAGCACTTCTTTCAAAATCCATCTCTGTATTCTCTTCTGTGTTCTGTCCTTCCCTGTTTGTTTTTCCTTGTCTGTTTTGCTCTAATTTAATATTGGAAAAGGGAATATGAAGTCTAATGTCACAGCTGTATCAGCACAGTGTTTGGTTGAGGGATGTTAACTAATAAAAAGGAGAGTGAAGTGAGATGACTAGAGATGTTGCTTCTACTTTTGATCACATTTACTGGCCAGACTCAGCTTTCTCACTCTTCTATGACACCTGAAGCATTTGCAGGAGTAATGTAGGAAAAAACCTGTGAACTATTTCAATCCAACAGAAAATCTTGAAGACTTCTGTTCATAAAAACCAACGAAAGAAACTTTAGGTGATTGAGAGAGATTTGTTTTAAAGGTTTGGATGGTGCATGATGATTTTAAGTACTTAGTAATGGTGTGCAGGAAGACACCAACATTTTAATTTGAATAAAACTAAGATGAGATTTACTAAAAAAACCTAAAACCCCACCAAATAGTTTTCACAGGACTGTTGAGTCAGTAGCTGTCTAGATTAGGCACAGTTAGTGAGTTTGCACAGTACAGCCTAATCCAGTTTATGAGTGATGGTTTCAAGAATCTGCTTCCCAACTCTTGTGCTTCTAAATTTCAGCCCCAGCAGCATGTGTTCTGCTTTTCGTGGTGAGAGCATCCTTGGCACTGGATGCGAGTGCTGGCAGAGCTCAGAGAGAGGGCTGTACTGCCTGGTGCCTCTTGAAATCTCCTGGAGAGCCAGGGAGGGTTAAAGGCTTGTGCTGTTGGAAGCAGAGCAGACAGGCTGCTCCCACAAAGGACTGCAGTTCTTTGGAGATTTTATAGTCCACAATGTGCTGGATATAAAATTGTTTCATGCTACTTAAGCACTTAGATGATTTTCCAGTTAGCATGACCAAATGTAAGTGGTATTCCAGATCCTGAAGCCAAACACTTTTATCCCTCCTAGCCAGACACTCAGAATGTGATGCTGGGAGTGCAGGCAGGCTGACATTTTTGGGGGATGACAGAGCAGCTTCCTGTGCTGCAAAATGCTGTCTGGGTGTGAGAGGAAACACATTGAACGTCTCATCCCGGAGCCAGGTCTGAGTTTCACACGCAGTACGTTGGGTTTGATACCCAGCAGATGTCAAATGATAATAAAAAGATTAGCTTTAAAATCTGAGAGTTTGCAAGTTAATTCCATAGTGTAAATGTATTACAGCAGCTTTTATAAATTTCCTGTTATGTTGGTTTTGTGTTCAGCCCTTTGTTAGAATTCATGCACTTAAGATCTCTTGGGTTTCTGTGGGTGCAGCAGCTTGATGGATTTCAATTTTTATATATGTTTTTTTTTTTTTAAAGGCCAAATACTCTATAGACTAAGTGTATCCCTATAAAGCTCCATGTAGTTCTTACTAGATGCTCACAGTTTTCAGCATGATTTAAAATATATCTGAAGTTCACTTGTATTCTTTGCTCTTCTTCAAAGGTCTACTAAGGATTCCTCCAGTTTCACAGTTGTTCTGAACAATCTCCGTGTGTTCCTGATCTTTGACTGGTTGCTGCTGGTCCATGACTTTTTGTACACTCCTGGGGATCCCAAAAAGCGGGAAAATGCCCTTTCCTGCCGGCCGAGAGCCGCCCTGGGTGACACGAGTGTGGTGCCCAAGGCAGTGAAGAGCGGCGTTGTCACCAAACGGTCCTCGCTGCCCGTGACTGCGGAGAAGCAGCTGGAGGTCAAGGTTAATGTGACAGGTAAATGTGCTCTTCAGTGCTTTTGGAGGAGCTTTTCTCATAAAAACCGTGTGCTGGTGTGAAAGTGGAGCTGTTAGAGGCAGTGAGGAAGCTGCTGCAGATGCCTGGGGCGCCTTGCTGGCTCTCATTTGTGTTCTGTGTGGTCAAGGGACGGAGTTCGTGGTGGTTGAAGACATGGCTTGCTTGGACACCAGCGCGATTATTCTCAAGGGCACCACCGTTCTCACCTACAAGCCCAAGCTGCTGGATCGTCCCTTCTCTGGGAGCCTGTTTGGCATTGAGGTAAGAAGAAAGGAAGTTGCTTTTGTAGAACAGCTAAAATAAGAGCAGCTTGTGAAGGTGCTTTACTGTAAATGTGTATACAACAGGAGTAATACATAAATCATTTTTGAGGTTTGTTAGTTCCTTATCAAATGCCCCCATTTTGTTGAGTTTTATATTGCTTGTCTTAAGACATTGAAACACTTGACTGCAACCTCAGAATATTGCTAGTTCTTGCCTGGCCTGTTCTCTCAGTTCATAATTTTTTTTAAATAATTGGCAATTTTTAGGTGTTTTCGTGCCGGCTGGGAAATGAGCAGGAGACGGCTCTGTCGATTATTGATCCAGTCCAGATTCACATGGAGCTGGTTGGGAGTGCTTCCTACCCAAGTGGTTCAGGACTGCTGGACGCTTTCAATAGTGAAGATTTTCCTCCTATTCTAGAGGTAATGCTAAAGACCTGAATAAAACTGTATGTGGTAGAGAATACTAGACCGTGATCTAGCACAGATGTTTATGCCCAAGGACTCAACAGAAGGCTTTCAAAGGCATAAGAAAAGAATAAGATTATTTTGCCTGAAGTGAAAAAGGGAAGGAAACAAGCATGATGAAAATGCTCTTAGTGGTAATGAATGAGTGAATTTTGGGATGTATTATAGAGATGAATAGCAGGGGAAAGAAGTGGGTCAATAGTCTAGACAAATTTACTAATATCTGAAAGAAAAAGGTGTTTTTCTGTATCTAATTGTTAGAGCTTGTTAGAAGGGAATTCTATTTAGAGACTTTTTTACCATTATACCAAAGTAAAACTTGTTTTCCCCTGAGATGTGCTTTTAACACTTCTGGTTGTTGGTAAATAAAAAGTCGGCCAGTTTTTATTATTAGAGCTTTAAAACACCGTGGCCATCAAATCTAAACACTAAACTTTGTCTTCCTCTGGGAAAAGCTTTATTAGTCTCCAAAACATACAAGAAGAAGTACGTAGAAAAGGGGAAGTGTCTCTTACTGAGTTTTTCGTTCAGATTCAGTTGCAAGCACTGGATATCAGACTGTCCTACAACGACGTCCAGCTCTTCCTGGCGATCGCCAAGTCCATCCCGCAGCAGACCAGCGCAGCTCTGCCTGACTCGGCTGCCGCGGGGGCCGCCCGTCCCTCGGGCTCGGCCGCGGGCCCGGGGGCCGGCGCCGCGCGGGACCCCAGGGACGCGTCCCGACGAGTGCTGGATCCTCTGCTGGGTATGCTGCTCGCTGCTGAGGGAAGCCACTGCCTCGGCTGAAGGAGGCTTCCCCACGGGGCAGCTGGTCTAAATGCTTAACACAGGGGATGTGGCTGTCAGTGGTGTAACCCCCTGCTGATTAGAATTGCTGGTGATGGCATTATCCTGCAGGTACCGTGCAAACAGCACGGGCGGTGCCGAGTCCCGTGCTTTTACTGCCGTTGCAGTCTTAAACAAAACCCTGTTTGTCATGCAGCTACATCCTGATTTTAGAAATGAAATCAAGTAGAAACGGAAGGATTTGTGACTGGGTCACTGTTCCCTTGCAGAGGTGCAGCTGGCTCGCCTCCAGGAGCTGGGCTTCGCTCTGGAAGACTGTCGGAAAGCCCTTCTGGTCTGCCAAGGTAACAGCACGTACTTGCAGGTTGTCTGTGTTACCTTCAGTGCAGTGAAGTCAGGACTTCCACACTCTGAGCTGGCTGGCACACAGGCAGCATTGCCTTCTTTGCAATTTCTTTATTTTGGCTCTCTGTTGAATAATCTTAAACGTTCCTTTTCCTGTTCTGCCGCCGTGTAGAACCCACCCCACAAAGAGTCTTTCTGCCTTTTGGGATGTTACATGTGGGATGTTTGTATTTTTGTTTGGGGGTTTGGGTTATGTGCAGTTTATTTTTTTGACGGTGTCCTTGGTTCTTGCTGTTATCCATCTCTTCCTCTTGACAGCCCGTGTTTTCATCTCTCCCTTTTTGAATTATATTTTCCCTATTTTTCCAAGCAATACATGAAAAGATGAAGCTTTAACAGCTTTTATCTTTTTTCTTTAGCACTGTCACTCATCCCACTTTATTTAGAGGCATTCCTAACATTAATACAGGTTTTTATTATGTCGCCACTTGGTTTGCAAACTTCAAAACACATTTCTCACTCTTGGAATATTCTGATGTATTTATAATCTCAGATTTGTGCTATTAAAGAGAACACATTTAAAGGACCGTTGGTGGCCTGCTGTAAGGGAAAGGGAATAGTTTGCTTCCACATTTTTTTTTACTAAGTGCATTTCATTGGAAAAGTAGATGGTGATTGATCGGTTGTTTGCTTTTATCTAAGGTGACTTGAAAAAAGCAGCAAGTTGGTTATTTAAGAATGCTGAACCTTTGAAATCAGTCTCCCAGACCTCCTCTGCTCGAGATAGCCAGGGGCTCGTGCCTTTGCAGTTCATCTCCGGGGTGGAGATAAAGGCAGACAGTGTGTGCATTTGCTTCATCGATGACTGCATGGACTGTGACGTTCCCCTGGCCGAGTTAACCTTCTCACGTGAGTATCTGCCTGTGCCTTGCAGAATGGCACTGTCCCTTCCTGGGCATCTCCAGCTGGCTCAGGACTTGAGAAATTTTAACTCGTGCTGTTTGGGGGGCTGCTAGGGATTTGGGGAATCTGTTTTGGTCGGTTTATAAGGTTGGTTTTGAGGAGATTGCAGTCCTTGTAGGGTTAAAATTCTGGTTTTACTTTTATACATCCCATAACAAATGAAATCTGTCCTGAGTAGAGCCCTAGGGAGGCTCCATATTGTAAGGCATGGCTGTCTGTGGATGTTATTTGAAGAGTATTGTGGTAGGCTTTTGTGCCATTTCCTTTTAAAAGACAAGACAAAACCTTCCATTGCTTACTCAAGAGTTCACAGAACTGGGGGACTGGTTTGGGTTAGTGTAACAGTCACTTTTTTCCCCCCAGGTTTGAATTTTCTCCAGCATTTGAGAACCAGCCCCGAAGGTTACGCTCATTTCACCCTCTCTGGAGATTATTACAATCGCGAACTTTCAGGTGAAATACCTGGGGAGTATTTTTAATGCTTTATTGAAGCTTAGGAAACAGCCTTTCGTACTTCAGGAGCCTGATGTTCACCCACCTTGAAGTGCCTGTAATGGAATGGGAAAGGTTCGCTGTTGTGACTCTGTGTGAGGACATGTGGTCCTGGTCAGGTGGAGGGCAGTGGAAAGTTGAGATTTTGCTGATCTGAAAGTAGCACTGAAGCTTTGTAATTGCATAAACAGGTACTCCAGGAACATGGCAGTTATGTAACTGGGTGTGCCTGCATTCACTTCTTCAGTATTTCATTTTTTGGGGCATTCAGTTATATATTTCAGGAAGGGAAAGCATGTGAGGGACAGTGATTAGGCTGAAGTCAAGGGATTAACGTAAGAAGACCATCAGGATTTGTATTTTAGATATGAAAAACAAGTTAGGCATCAATTCAGGTCAGATGCTGACAAAAGAAATAATCTAGTTGTGTGCTTTTTCTGAACTGAAGAACTAAATTTGCTGTTACATAATTGGTGACAACCACCTCGGGAATGATCTGTCCATAACAAGGCAGTTCCTCAGTTTTTAAAAAGACAGGTTTGTTTTTTGTAGCTTTTAGGCCTTTGTCTTATGTGATACTGAATAATAGGCCAACTTCATGTGTAATCGTGTGAAAATCACTTTCAAAACTATTTCAGAGGGGCTTAACTCCAGCTAACCTAAATAAGCTGTAATTGCCTTCTAGTGCTTTAATTGGAATTAAGATATTTCTGCAGGATCTTACATGCAGCATACGTGGTGTGCAATGTGTACACACATGGCTCAAATGGAGGAGCTGGAGCAACTTTCTATTAGGTAGTAAATGAAACATAAATTCATCTTGAGCGCAGATTAAAGTAAAGGATCTCATTATTAAATACTTAAATACGTAAGCAGCCTTCCAGCAGGGCCTTCCCCTGTGCAGCAGAGGTGACTCTGTGCTCCTTGCCAGGCTGGGAGCCTTTTATTGAGCCGTGGCCGTGCTCAGTGTCGTGGCAACAACAGCCCTGGAGCCGCCTGCACCCCTCCCGCCTGCGGCTGGAAGTGAAGGCCAAGCCCCGCCTGGACATCAACATCACCTCTGTGCTCCTAGGTACGTGGGCACGGTGCTGGGGGCAGCCTGTGCAGCCCCAGTGCCGCTCCTGGGGAGGGCAGGCAGCCTGAGCCAGCCCTGCCGGTGTCCCCGGAGGGAGGGCTTGGTGCCCACTGCCCCCACCCTGCCCGTGGTGCTCCACGCAGGGCTGTGTTGAGGCAGGCTGTGCTCTCTCGGAGCCTGGGGAAGTGTGAAGACATGAGCTGCAAGGTTTAGAGGTTCGTAGGGATTCCTTCTGGTGGTCGTATGAATTCTATCAAATTCGTATGTTATTTGAAATTCATTTTTAATCAGAAACAGGCTTTCATCTAAAGCTTTCCATACTTTACAGTGCTTAAAAATATTTTGGGAAGCTCGTCATTTTTTAGTACCTTGACAGGTGTAGTGGGAAGCTGCTCATTTCAGTTCTGCAGTCTCTGGACACCTGAGCTTCAGTTCCCACCTCAGGAAATTAAATATTCTGTTCATCGTTAACTCAAATTTCATGTGAGCCTCTGTATTGCTGGGCTATGATTTTTTGTGTTTTCCAAGAATATTGTTGCTCATCCTGACTAATTTGGTGAGCATGGTAGAGAAAGGACAACAGCTGAGCTTGTAGATGAAACACAAAACCTTCTTTAGTCCTTTCTCCCACAGGACCTGTGTGGTTGGCTGAAAGATGGGAGCCAGGGTGGCAGGAAAAGCAAATCAACAATTCCTAAGAGTTCCAAAGATGCTTTTCAATACCAGTGATAACAAGTAGTAAAGCTTGTTTGTGATTAACACTGTGCCAGAGGACTCCATTGGTGTCTTGATATTTATGCAGGAATGTGCCTGTACTTAAAAACAAAAGAACCAAATCCCTGGGAAGTGCTTCTGACACAGAAATATTTAAGGTTAATTGCCTCCACAGGGAGAGCTCTTAGATTGCTACAGGAGTATCTTAAGAACATGGATTCCACATGCAGTTTTTTTAAAAATAAAATCTTAATTGTGTTTGAAGACACTGCTGTGATTTTATGAGCTGTTGTTTGTCTTTAACTCGTGTAAGTGGCTTGCAGAAAACATGGTGAAGTAAAACTGCAGCCATTGGAGTGGAGGGAGTTCAGCGTGATGAATTTAACACACTTGTCAATGCCTTTGTTTGCTGCCACCTTGGAGACATTGGCTGTCTGTGCTTACATTCCTCTAGAGCAGTACACATGTACCAAACAGTCATGGATGGAGGATTACTGTAAACAGGACCAAGAAGTGAATGTAATCAGCTCCGAAGACTGGACGGGCTCTTCGGTGGATCCCCCGTGTTTTGGGCAGAGTATGTTGCTCATTAATCACACTTTATTTGAAACAGTCCTGACACACACGGTCATCTCTCTGATGGATTACAAACAGAAGTACTTGGGCTTCACAGCACACACTGATTTGTTAGGGATGTTTGGCAAAAAAAAAAGGCGACCAAAAGCTGTGTTCTGTTCAACTCTGTTCAATTCTTTAATACCAGAAATCTTTCTGGCTGCTTAGCTTTGAGTGGGAGCTTTGCAGTGCTCATTCTGCTTCCTGTCATTGTCACACTCAGGTAATGAGTGACTCTCCCATCAGAGATTAAATCAGGGCTGAGTTTTAGGGCATGTGCAGTTCAGAGGGGAGAGAATCTTTGCCTTTCGTGCCCCAAAGACCTATAGAACTGAGTTCCTGGGGGAAAATCCTGTTTTATTTGTGAAACAATCATCTAAGTAATGACTCTTGGTATGTGACAGGCCTTTTTAGCTTCTGTTCTCCCAGAGTTACTTCTGGAAGAAATTTTATTAATTCAAATACCAGCTTAGTGCAGGCAAAGGGGTAGAGACTCATACTTGCATGATGCCAACTGTTACCATCCCTGATGCATGACAGGGGAGATCTGCCTCTATTTGTGTGTTTTTCTTACCTGCTAACTTTGTCTTTCCTGTCTGCCAGGCCTTCCTCTTGTCTACCTTAGAACTAGGAGTACAGCCAGTCTGACTAACCTAGAGCATCAGATCTATGCTAGAGGTACTGTACAGAGAGAGACCAACACCAGGGGGTTTTCTTTGGAAGGCTCTTGTACCATAAATACTGTGCTGTATGTGTGACTTGTTGGTAGATTGGCCTCTATATTTAAAAATAATCAAAACCCAAAAAACCTCAAGCCAAATAACATAACAGCTGGTTTGCTTTTAAGCTGCTTAACTTAGTGTTTTATCTTTTATTCCTCTCTGGAACTTTAAGGAAAGAGGGAGGACTATAACTAAGCCTATGCAGGAAGACATATCGAGGAAGGTTATCCGAATTTTTGGCTGTTCAGTGTCCCTTTTCTAGAGAGACAATGCAATGTGATTGAAAATAACCTAACAATATCACAGCATTTTATTTGTATTCTAAAAATATCCAACATTACGTTCAATGTACATACTTATGCCTGATTCAGCATATTTAGCTACTTAAAACTTTCAGATGCTTTCAGAAGGAACAATGTTTTCAGTAAGCCTTGGGGAGTGAGGCATTCCTACCAAGGATCTCGTTAATTTGTTTGGGTTAGATTTGCCTTTACAGGCCTGGGGCAAAACCATACAGTTTAAAGGCAGATTTTTAAATTCTTGACATTATGGAAGACGAAAGAGCACACTTGATAAATGTGTAGCCCTGTAGAAAAGCTGCTGAGTGGGAGGACAGAAGGCTTTCTAGAAATCTGCATTTGTGGCCCGTTTGAGTGCCCCTTAGAAATATTTTCTCAGAGTTTAAAAAAAAAACAAACTCAAAATGGAAAATTATAGAAGGACTTATTTTTCTGAAATAGTTTTCCAACAAACAGCAGTACATTTGTTATTCATTGCTTGGCTTTTAGTGGGTGTTTCAGCTAAATTTCTAAATTAATTATGAAAAAACCCCTCCTTGTAATGGTAGTCCTTTTTTTCAGGCAGTAGTCTCAAAATACAACTTTCATGTTCTGTTTTCCTTTGAAAATCAGGCCATAGTCCCAAAAATTCTTTTTTAAAGGTCTCCTAAATAATTTGGCAATCAATTAAACCCCAGAGTAACCGTTCCTTTGGCTTCTGGTCTGTAATGTTGTAGAACCTGGGATAGCCAAAAAAATAATGTGAAATGAGGCTCAACACTTTCTTTTGCAGTTGGCAAAAATCAAGGGTTTCATTTTCAAGGATTTTATCTTCTCGCCATTTAATTGGAAAGAGCTTTCCCTGTAAGCTTTAGGTCAGATTTGAGTCTTTGCTGATGATGTGAGGGTATATAGGGGTTTGTTGTTACTGATTTGGAAGAAAGTTTTGTGTGATTATCACTAACTCCTTCAAAAACTTCCCTGCCCTGGCTGCTGCCTTCTTGCCTCTGTAACTGCAGCTTTTGGAGGAACTGCGGATCAGTTCTGGAGAAAAGATTTCATTTCTGTCCCAACTCTTCTTTAAGCAGCTGATTTATTGTGTGCACCTTCCTCCCACTTCTCCCATATCAAAAGATGTGTGTGTTTAGGTAGCAGCCATTCATCTTCCTTTGAACGTAAGTTACTGGACTTTGGCAGGGGTTTTCCTCTGTCCAAACACAGTAAGTGGTTTCACAAATTTGATGCACTGCAGTGTGGAAGGTGAGAGTAACACTTGTGTGCTGGTTAGAAACCCATGCTTGGAAAAAGTCAGCCGTGGGAGGTGAAGTATCTTCTGGGGTTTGGCTGTCCCAGTATTTTAACAAAACCAGATTGCCTTTGGTTGCATCCAAATTATTTTCCATACTTTGTTTTAGTAGGTTTTATCCTGTATAGGAAAATATTTCTGCTTGTTCAGCCTTTGAGGGTAAAATACCCATTCAGAGGGGGTACAGGCTAATCCTGTTTTTTGTCACATTACATACAGCATAATTCTTAATTGTAATTGAATGTGTGTTTAGTACTTCATGAGCATTTGAATGTGCATAAAAAGTTACCCATTATGGTTGGGATTTTAGTTAGATTTTCTGCCTGTAAGGTCTAGTTGGAGGCACAGTATTCTGTGATTGATAGATACGAAGAAACAAAAGAACAGGTAGATGAAGGTGAGTTCCAAGGGGGGGTTGATAAAGACTGTAGCATTTCTGCAATAGTTATAATTCCAGACATTTTGTGAGTGATCTGGTGTCCCGATTCCTCAGCCAGTTTTCCTTCAGTCGGTGCAGGTTTGATTGTGCAGCCGCCGTGTCTCAGCCCACGCTGCAGCTGGAGATGCTCCTCGTGGGCCCCGGCCAAGCGTGTGTCGTGTTTTGCAGCTGAAATGAAGACCCCGAAGCGCAGGCAGCCCTTCGTGCCCTTTGCCCTGCGGAACCACACCGGCTGCACGCTGTGGTTTGCCACCCTGACCACCACCCCGACTCGGTAAGGAGGCACCGCTGGGGCAGCGCTTCCCCCGTGCCCGCCCTCTGCTCTGCAGTGCTCTGCTCCTGCTGGGGCACAGGGGCAGCTCCCAGTCTCACTGCATCAAGAGCCTCTTCCTCCACACCGAGATAGATTTTGGGTGTCTTCAAGAGGCCCCACAGAATGTGAAAAGCAGTCAGATACCTTGGTGATGTGAATGTTCACTGAGGACTGAGGCAGATTAAAAAGCACTTGCTACTTGAAGTAGTCAGTTTGTAAAATGCTGTGATTCTCTTCCCAGGGCTGCTCTGTCTCACAGTGGGAGTCCTGGTGTTGTTCCTGAGGAAAACGGGACATTGCTGGATGATGCCCATAATGTCAGTGAATGGCAAGAAGTTATCACTGGGGAAGAGATTCCGTTTGAGTTTGAAGCCAGAGGGAAACTGAGACACAGGTGAAGTTTCACACGCTCACATATGGAACACGTGGGATTGTAGTTGTGAGGGCACTAGCAACTGTTACATCAAAAGCGGGGTTTTTTTGAAATCACCTGTTAATATTTAGTTTTATTTATTTTTTTAAAGCTCCTGTATAGAGTGAAAGTTCTCTAGTGTGCAGCATCTATTGCCATTGGTGGCAGCTGGTCCTAGATGTGAGTTGGATCTTTATAAGCTTTTAGGAGGACTTGGGGGCCTCAATTATAAGTTAATGTCCTTTATTTTAAAGAACTGGGGTTGGGAGGATGTTGGTTGTTGAACATAAGTGTTATCAGAGATGAGATATGTAGCCTGGTTTCATTTTTGCTCTTATGATATAGTTGTACTTCTGTGTGTTCATTAGGGAAGGTGGAACAATTAAATAAACAGAAAATCAGGTCTGTCTTTATCTATGGAATAGAAACTCTTGAGACTTTTTAATACTTCAG
The DNA here is from genome assembly GCA_013396755.1 of Sclerurus mexicanus. Taxonomy (NCBI): domain Eukaryota; kingdom Metazoa; phylum Chordata; class Aves; order Passeriformes; family Furnariidae; genus Sclerurus; species Sclerurus mexicanus. Next base: position 432,149 of record VWZF01003875.1, on the reverse strand, counting down.
TGAGGTTCTCTTTTCAGAATCCCTTGGTTTGAACTGTTTGGTGCTTACACTGTATAATAATGCTTAATTGTAATTTCTCTTGGTCTGAACTAGGCACACACACGATCTAAGGATCCATCAGTTGCAAGTGAGGGTCAATGGCTGGGAAGAAGTCAGCCCGGTGTCCGTGGACAAAGTTGGAACGTTTTTCCGCTATGCTGCACCAGATAAGAATTCCTCCTCCTCGACTGTAAGCTCTGCTTTTGAGTGTTTTAGTAAAATGTGTGATTTCAAAGGAACGATGGCTGCAAGATTTTGATCTAAAAGCAGCTGCTGTATGAGGTTGTCCTCTTTGCCCTTGGCTCGGCTTGGGAGAGGTTGGAGGTGCCGCGTTCTGAGTGGCACTGAGCGTGTAACCGAGCCCCAGCCAGGGCTGAGCTCCCGGGACAGAGCCCAGGGTGGTGGCAGTGCCCTGTGCTCGAGGAGGCTGAGCTTGCAGTGAGCCCAGCATTTCAGCAGCTGTCTTTATTTCTTTTATTGCAGGAATGCGTTTCATGCATTTAATTTGCTTAAAATAAACAAAACTGGCAATTTCCTGTAAGCCAAGGGATTGATGAAATACGTGGCTGCTTAGACAAAATATACTTGTCATGAAGGGAAAATGTAATAATCAGGCTGGCATTTGGTGGAGGTCCAGTGATAAAAATGGGTTTGTGGATTTCAAAACGTGCTAAGTTTTGAGACTACTGGAAGCTGTTGAGCACTGAAGAAGTTGGAAGTTGAGATCTTTTTGGTCTAAAACAGAATTCAATTTCATGGTACTGCTGAAAAGAGCCAGTGGTCCCTTGTTTGCGTTGTTTCTGTTTCATATTGAATAACAAAACGCATCCTCTCTCTGTAACTTGAGCACTGAAGCAAAAGGGTGCAAATTGAGACTTGCTGTTGAGGAACATCTTCTGGGGAATGTTTCTTTACAATAAACCTTCTTGAGCTTCATTTCTTTTTAAAGCCATAGTACAAACAGGCTTTGATAGTCGGGTTCTGTCACGATTCCGAGCTGTACTGAAGATCAGAAACACAGAGTGATCAAAGTTCATTCTTCTCTAGTGAAGTTTTGCATTGCAACTGAGAGCAATATCTGAAAAGTTGAACAGCTTTAACTTTCTTGTTTACTTTCCTCCCAGCTTGGAAGCCCAATAAGTAGAACAAATATAATACATCCACAAGTCTACGTGAGTATATATTTTCATTTTTTGAGAGCTACTTAAATGAGACTAAGTAATTCTACAAGTGAACTGGCTTTTCCACCCTTTTAGAACCTTTTCAATAGAAAGGGAACAAAAGTCAAGCAAACAAAGTGGCTTCCAAATCAGAACAAATACTTATTTACCATTCCTCACTAGTATAAACGTTTGAAGAATGGGTCTTAAATTCCAGTATGTGAATTCTGGCACATAAATGCTGGAATATAAAATGTTGTTTTCAGGATTGAAGTGGAAATGACTTCATGTAAATGTAGGAATAAAATGCTGCAGTAAAAGGGCAGCTGAGAGTGAAGAAAGTGTGAATATTTTAAGAAAGCTTTATGTTATTTCCAGTTTTAACATATAGGAGTAAGTGACTATTAATTAAATAAGACTTGGAATTCAGACTGCCTGGATTTATAAAGTAATCTAATAGTACATGCTGTATAGAGTCTTGTTTTGGGATGTGTCTCGCTCTGAGTTGGACGTGCATTGTTTTTGCAAAGCTGATGGAGATAGTGGTGTGTAGAATTGCTTTGTCCTAGTTAATGTTGCTGTTCTGGGGAGGAGGCCCAGGTTCTAAACCGGTTCTAGGAACCTCTGTAGACTTTAGTTGCACAGCGTTGGACTCGATTTTTCTCTGGCACTTACTGCTTCCAGGTTGAAGTGCCCCTCTTCTAGACGTGTTCGTTACTTGAGCTTTTTAATGCTTTTAAATATCTTCCAGTTTTCTTCGTTGCCTCCAGTTCGTGTGGTGTTTGAGGTCACCATGGAGGGCAGCGCACGGAAGGTGATAACGGTGCGCTCGGCCCTGATGGTGAAGAACAAGCTGGAAACTCCCATGGAACTGCGCCTGGACAGTCCCTCTGCCCCCGACAGTGAGTGCTGCAGCTCCTGGGGCCCCTGTGCCTGCAGCATTCCATACAAACCTGGAAAGGGGCGGCCTTCTCCCCTGGAGGATCCTCCGCTGTGTGCGGTGGTTCACACCAGAACAGAGCTCCCTGGAGAGCAAAGGGGTGTTGTCAAGGGGGGAATAGTCAACGGGGTTAGCTAGAGAATCCGCTGGGATTTCTGCTTACTGCTGAGGTAAGCAGGGAAAGCTGAGACTCTGTAAACGCTGGAGCTGATTTCTGTGCGTGGCAGCATTGTCTCTTTTCACAGCAGTCTAGAAGGTTTGGATGTTAACATCAGAAATGTAGTGTAGAAATGTACTGATATGCTGACAGTACCCGAGGTGTGTAAGGAATGAGGTTTTTTCAAATAAACATTTTCACTAAACCATCCAAGAGAAAAAGAATTTGAATTCCAGCAAGTTTTTGGGCTGTTTCACCTAAACTGATCTGCTGCCAGATCGTTAATAGAGCTGAAAATAACAGGTTGATGTTTGAAACACACATACAGTAGGAAGTGATTTATATTAAAATGAAACATGTTGCTTCAAAAATTTGAGACTTGCTACTTCAAAACTTTGTTTTTCTGTACAGGAGCCTGAATTCATATGTGTGTGTTCTTGTCTGGTTGCAGAACCTGTAGTCCTTCCAGCAGTTATGCCAGGGGATTCCTTTGCCATTCCATTACATCTGACATCCTGGCGCTTGCAAGCCAGGCCCAAGGGAATGGGAGTCTTCTTCTGTAAGGCCCCAATTCACTGGACTAATGTTCAGAAGACAGCAGAGGTTTGCAGCAGCAAGAGGGAGTGTCACTCCATGGATTCTGAAAACAGCAGGTTTTTCAGGTAATTAAGACCTAATTCTTTTTCTGTAAGCTCTGTTCTCTTCTTCTGAAGTAATTAACAGGAAAGAAAATTGCTTAGAGGTGAAAGCTGCTGCAGTTTAGTGGGGTGTTTTGCTTGGTCTGTTGAGTGATGAGAAAGCAGTGAAGTGTAACTGCTGTATTCTGCAAGGCTCTTTGAAGCTCCTCTGAGAACACAAAGCACAGTATTAATATTTATTGTAAAAAAGAAAAGATGAGAAAATAGAATGTGGACTTCAATTAACCGCTTAATTGTTCTGTCAAACTCCCTGACTTCTCCCGTGTGTCTCCATTCCCAGGTTTTGTGTGGCTATAAAGAAAGAGAATTACCCTGATTACATGCCTTCCAGCATATTCTCTGACAGTGCTAAGCAGATTTTCAGGCAGCCTGGGCACACCATTTACCTCCTGCCAACAGTGGTGATCTGCAACCTGCTCCCTTGTGAGCTGGAGTTCTACGTGAAGGGTTTGCCCATCAGTGGGACACTCAAGCCTGGCAAGGAGGTGGCCTTGCACACGGCTGACACATCCCAGAACATTGAGCTCGGTAAGGTGCTCGTTCAGGTACCATTCTCTGACCCTCAGGGGACCTCAGGGCCTCAAGGGAACTTGTTTCTGTGAGGAAGTATGGTGCAGAATGGAAGAATGAAAAAATGGACAGCATTCATATGATTCTTTCATTTGCTTGCACGGCTTCTTAGCTCTAATAACCAGGTGCACACATTGGGGGGAAAAAATACTAATACTGCCATCATTCCCCCAAATCTGTCAGCTGTCTTAGTCTGTTCCATATTTGGCTCTTTTCTTCTTTTCTTGAGAGTGGAAACTGGAGAGAATGGTCATAAAGAAAGGAATAAATCAAATAAGTTTTCAGCGTTTTGGGTGATTTTGCTATTTTCTTTCTGACAGAAGAAGTTGGTATTGAGAATATGGAATTATGCAACACTGGCTGGAGTTGTGATGCCTAAAGCGATAATTAGCCTTAAGCAGGGTTCCTTGCAGAGCTTTTTTTGCTGCTTGTGGCCTAAATTGAGCATTTCTTCCTTAGGTCAGAGTTTACTACACTGGGCAGATTCAGAAGTTAATCTGTGTGAGTTACATGAAATATTCAGACAGATCAAGTCATATGAAACAACAATCTCAATACCTACCAGAAACCATGTTTTCTGTGTGGATGAAGTCAGGTTTTACTGCTTTGGTTTGGTTTTCCTAGGGGTATTGCTGGAAAACTTCCCCGTGTGCAAAGAGCTGCTGATCCCTCCCGGGACACAGAACTACATGGTGCGCATGCGCCTCTACGACGTCAGCAGGCGGCTGCTCAACCTGACCATCAGGATTGTGTGTCGTGCCGAGGGCTCCCTCAGGATCCTCATTTCAGCACCCTATTGGTTAATCAACAAAACAGGTGAGTTTTGTTGTGTGTCCTGACCTGGGAGATGAAGATTTCCTGCGGTCTTTTGGTTTGCTTTGTAGACAAACAGAACTTCTATCCGCTGCTCAAGAGGAATTGATGTAGTAGTGCCAGCAGCTGTTGTGTGGTGGGTGTTACAGACTTGCTGTTTTACAGATTTGCAGTGTGAGCTGTTGTACCACTAAACAAATCCACACGGATTAGATCACTGTTAGTCTGTGGCTTTCAAAGGCTGAAATGCTTTGAGAAGGCAAGGGGTCTGTGCTAACTTCCACTGGCACTTTGGGCTCTGCTTGGACCAGGCCCTGTGACCTGCAGCTGTTTTCAGCAGGTTCAGTGGAGAGCTAGGAGAATGCAGGCAGACTAATGGATAATACCACAGCCAAAATACTTGAGGTTGTTCCTTCTTTTGAAGTAGTTTTCACCATTCTCATTTGAATTTGTGCAAAGGTGATGTGTAGTTTAACACTCTTTTTTTTGTGTTTTTACTTGAAGGGTTGCCACTGATCTTCAGACAAGATAATGCAAAAACAGATGCTGCTGGGCAGTTTGAAGAGCATGAGCTTGCTAGAAGCCTCAGCCCACTGCTGTTCTGTTACGCTGATAAAGAACAGCCAAACTTGTAAGTAAGAGGAGCAGTCAGGAGGAACTCGAAAGAAATAATTCACGGATTGGGTGCTGATGTATCAGTATGAGTATGATGTAGGAAAAGTCCTTCCCTGTTAAGATGAGCTGTTACCAAGTTCCTTAATACCAAAATAAGCATATTGGATCTTTAGACATTTCCTATTGAAAACTCCTTGGTTGTCTCCTTCTGTTGTGTCTGAATTTATTCCAAATTTTCTTTCTTTTAAGGATAAAATAGACTCAAATATTGTTGTGATTAATCAGTCTGAAAATTGCCAAGCCCTTTACAGGCCATGGCCACTGAATCTTGACCAGTGTGTTGAAAGAGCTTATGGCAGAAATGCAGAATGAACCCTCAATAAGAGATTTATCGTGTCTTCTAAGGCTCTTGTGTCCAAACACAGGTGTTCTTTCTGCAGCCGGGCATGTGTTTGGTCATCAGCATCCCGTTGTTATCTGAGCCTTCCTTTGGCTGAGTAACATTTTGTGTTTTCCCCTCCCCTCAGTTGCACGATGCGGGTTGGGAAGGGAATCCACCCCGAGGGCATGCCTGGCTGGTGCCAGGGCTTCTCCCTGGACGGGGGCAGCGGTGTCCGAGCCCTCAAAGTGATCCAGCACGGGAACAGGCCGGGCCTCATCTACAACATCGGTAGGTGCTGCGGGAGTGCTGGGGAGATCCTGCACAGCTCTTGGTGAGACACGATGAAACAGAACGATTGCAGCAGAGCAACGTGTTGCTGAAGGCTTTTCAGGGTCCAGAGGAAATTATTAAGCATGGAAATAGTATTCGAAGTATTCTCATTTCTTTTAATTTTGCTATCTTAAAATCCATTTCCAGTTATTTTTAATTTTACATTTCGTAACTGAGTGTTAATAACTGATTTACAAACTGTTTGCCTGTTTTTGTGTCTTTATTCCCTGTGTGTTAATTCCAAGGACATTTGAAGTCCCGCCACGTTGCTCTGATTATTTAGAGTGTCCGTGTCCTGGAGCTGTTCAGCCACGTGCTGCTTCTGTGGGTTTTGCTTTGTACAGGCTGCTGTGCAGAACTGCAGCTTCTGGCTTCTAGTGTACAGAAAGCACAATTTCTCCATGAGGTTTGAGTTCTTGATTAAATGAGACTTTGGAAGTTACTCCACTATGATTTTTGAGGGGTTTTTCGTATGTTTAAACATGGAATAATTGCTTTCATTGATGTACTTGTGACTGGAAATAGTTTTGGGGGTTTTTATCTTCAGTGGTTATGACCTCTAAGTTGTACTTGAGAAACAGAGGGTAAAAGATGCCATAAAATTACATTTACTGTTTAAAATAATTTGTCAAAGCATGGCAGTGGTATGGCACAAACATTGCATCTTGGGAGCCCGGGAAAGAACTTGTGTTCTGTGAAATACACTGGGGCAGATGTCTTGTTCTTTTGTAAATAACAGCTTTATTTTTCCCTTGTTTGTATCACTAGGTATTGATGTCAAAAAAGGCAGAGGCCGTTACATTGACACCTGCATGGTCACCTTTGCTCCCCGTTACCTGTTGGACAATAAATCGAGCTACAAACTGGCCTTTGTCCAGCGGGAATTCGCCAGGGGCCGGGTAAGAGGATTCCTGGGTGCTCCTTTCAGGAGAACACTAGTTTGTCACGAAAAAGAGCAAATGTTGTTCTTGTAAAGATCGTTGGCTGGTTATGAGGATGCTTCTCGTTATTCCCATACCAGTGTCCACCTGGCAGAGTAACTGCTGTGTTGGCATCTGAGAGGCCTGTGGGTTAACACTGGGCTTTCAGTGCCAGGACTGTTTACCAGTTAGTCCCCGATTCCTGCCGTAGGGAACATCCAATCCCGACGGGTACATCTCCACCCTGCCTGGCTCCAGCGTCGTGTTCCACTGGCCACGGAACGACTATGACCAGCTGTTGTGTGTGAGGCTCATGGATGTCTCCAACTGCATTTGGTCTGGGGGCTTTGAGGTCAACAAAAACAACTCGTTCCACATCAACATGAGGTAGCTGTGATCTGCAGATCTCCCGTACTGTGCTTCTGGGTTTTGACAGAAGCAGCTGCTCCGTGCTTAGGCCTGCAGGTAGTGCTGACCTGCGTTGTACTTGGCTCTTGTCCAGGGACACCCTGGGGAAATGTTACTTCTTGAGGGTAGAGATCACCCTGCAGGGAGCCACGTACCGCATCGCCTTCAGCGACACCGACCAGCTCCCGCCGCCCTTCCGCATCGACAACTTCTCCAAGGTAACCCAGCAACACCAGCCCTGTGTTCTCTGAGCTTTAGTTTGAAAAGCAGTCATTTGGCACCTGTTAGGAGAGGGAGGTGAGTAGCTTGGTAATGAAATCAAGTGTGTGTAGCAAGGGCTATTTGTGATAACTGTGATTTTTCTGAAGTTCTAGTGAAAATTGGGTAGCACTTAATTACATCTTTTTTAAATAAAAGTGCTAATGTTGTGGCTTTTGTGAGTGCCTTAGAAGTCTTGCAAGGAAGATCATCGTTACCAAAGAGAAATTGTTCTGGGGTGGTAGTTTGAAATCTCTTCTAGTCTCCTAATTTTGATAGGAGGGTTTGAGATGCTGCTGTGGAACTGAAGACATTTTGTGCCACAGATGACAGAAAAAAGCAAAGATGACTTTTGTCATCCCTTTACGACTGTTTTTATTGAGACCTGAATGGAAGAACATGCATGTGAAACCACTTGGGGGGAAAAAAGGCACTCTGAACATGTTTCAGTGATCAGCTCCTGGAAAAAGAGCAAACGGCAGCAAGAAACCTGCCTGATGAGCAGTTGCTGTGTGAAACAGACTCCTCTTTCCTCCCTCTTACAGGTGCCAGTAGTGTTCAACCAGCACGGGGTGGTGGAGCCCAGGCTCTACACCGAAGTGAAGCCCATGACCTCCCTGGATTACGCCTGGGATGAGCCTGTCCTGCCCCCCTTTATCATGCTCACAGTGAAGGGGGCAGGCTCCTCCGAGGTTGTCTGCTGCATGAACGACTTCCAAGACAGCAAGCAGCTCTACTATGAAAACTTCATCTACATTGCTGCTACATATACTTTCTCAGGGTAATTCTTTATGTCTTAGATGGAAATATTTTGGGTGCTCATGGTGTTCGGTAGGTTTTACATTAATATTCTCTCAATAGTTACCATTCAAAATTTTCAAATGCAGCTAAACTTCTGTCAGCCAGCAGAAGAAATGCCAAACTCAGAGTTGTCTGGCAGTCAGTAATGTGTGTGCCTTACCTCGTGCCTTTGTTTGGGAGGGGCAGCCTGGCGCTGTCCACTGTCACACAGTGAGAAGGATTAAGCACAAAGCACATGGCATCTGCTGTGACCCCACTGTCTGATCTTGGAAGAGCAGGCGTGGTTGGGTCCTCTCTGGGGGCTTCGTATTTTTTGGTGTCTAAAGGACACTTTGCCACAGTTCACACCTATTTACTACATGCCTGTGAAGTGTAAACTTGCACTGCTTTATATGCTACTGAAAGCAGCTCTGGGAGAGTCATACAGGCTTTGCTGCTTGTTTCAATACAAGGTAGAAAATTGTCTTTGGAATTCCTCTGTTTTGCCTGTGAAGTTCCTTGTTGCAGAGAGAAATCAAAGCCTCTTTTAAGATTATGTATTCAAATTGACAGCTTGCACTGGTAATTCCTAACAAGAGGGGAAAAACCCAGTATAAATTTATGTCTGATGGGCTGTGTTGGAAGTGTAAACTTCCTTGATTTGGTTTTGGTACAGATCTAAAGAAGCAGAAGCAGCTTCAGAAGAAGCAGCTACTGTGAATAAGCATGCTGATGTTTTCTTGGTGTTCTAGTTTGCAGGAGCCAGGTGCAAGACCTGTTGCTTCAAATAAGCATGTTGCAAATGCAGAGCTTGTCCTTGATGTTTCTCCAAAGACTCAAAGAGTTGTGCTGAAAAAGAAGGTACCAAGGCACTTTTTTTTTTTAAATGCTGTTGCTCTGTGCTGAAGTAAAATCAAATGCTGAGAGTAGGAGAACATAAAAAAAGAGTTGTAAGTCTTAAAGAGTGGAGACAGACTCCAAAGTGATGGGTTATTTTGAATTGTAGTGGTGCTTCTATATAAGACTTTTATGGGGATAAAGCTGACAGAAGAGGGATTGGAATAAACGTAGTTAGGAATGTTGTAAATGCCTCCAAGATAACAGTGTGGCAATTGTGTGTTGGATATTCTCATGAAGGTACAAGGCAGGACATGCTTCCTTTTTGGTTTCATTGTAAGCTACGTCATTACTTCTGAGCCTCTTAAGACATAGAAACTGCATTTAAATATTGTTGAGGTTAAAAAACACCTTGTAAACGCAGCTCTCTAACTGCTAATGTGTGATGCGTGTTCACTGAATATCAGAGTTTGACCAGAAGTCTCTATCCAAACTAGTTCCTAATCCTAATTCAGGGCTCTGAAGTTGAATATACACAAGTCGTTCCATTCAAAGCCTCTGCTAGCAAAACAGAACAAAAATATTTGCTCTGTACTGCATTTAAATATTGAGTTTTCATGCAACAGGAGCCAGGGAAGCGATCCCAGCTCTGGAGGATGACGGAGACAGGAATGCTTTGCCACGAGGGCTCTTCAGTTCCCCACAACCCCCACAAAGCTTCCCCCCGTTCCGAGGACTCCAGCATGATTCTGGACATTGCTGGCCTGGCAGCTGTCACAGACAACAGGTACTGCACTGCAGGCCCTCAGCAAGCTGCTGGGCTTCAGCTGAGCACAGGGAATAGGATGTGCTCTGAGTAAGGAGAGAAGGCAGGTGGAAGAGCTCGATTTTACCCAGTCTTTAAGCAAAAAGCCTGTGTGACTTGGAGATACTTTAAAAGCGTGGCTCATGCGTTTTCAGCAGGTGACTTTTAAAAGAGCACTTCAGAAGTGGGATTGGAAAAATGGGCTGGAGCCAGAGAAACGCTCCCCCCTAACACATCTGTAGAGTGACTGCTCTGAGCACTGGTGCTTCCCTGCAGGTACGAGCCCCTGATGCTGAGGAGGCCCGACCGGCGCCGCAGCACCACCCAGACGTGGAGCTTCCGGGATGGGAAGCTCACCTGTGGCATCCATGGGCTTGTTGTCCAGGTCAGCAGGGATCGTCTGCTCGTCTTTGCTTTGTTGCTGGTACAGGTGACAGTCATTAGTATTGAAGTGAGCTAAAAGCTTTAAGGCCGGAGTTCAGAATACAGAGGAAACAGACTTCTGCAAAAATGGGATCAGTTTCAAATAATTAAACAGCTTGCACTAATAATTAGAAACGTAATTGACTTAGTGCCACGATAATGCACTGATCATTTTGTGATCAAACTCCAGCTCAGTGAGTTACTACCCAAAGCAACCAGAAAAGCCCTGTGTTGCTCTTCTTAGGTGTTGACTCAGTAAGGATTTACATTCTCACCTGCAGACCCAGAGTTCATCTTTTAAAAGGCTTTCTGTAATTCTGGAAAACTTTCCAGAAAGGGCTTTCCCATGTCAATTGATGATGTGATAGTTTCAGTTTTAAACCAGCAGTGGGAATACTTTGTTATGGATCCTGGCTGCTTCTTTTAGCTGCCAAAGGGATGGAACTTGAGTTACCAGAAGCTTTAGTAATAGCAAATAAGCTGCTGCTGAACAACTCTTCTTTTAGTTCTAAAGTGTAAGGAGAGGAAGGTCAACACCACTTTTAAGTTAATGTATGTAAATAGCTGCCTGCAGTTCTTCCCTATAAACAGAGTCTTTTCTTTCTCCAGGCAAAGGGAGGAATTCTGGGTCTTCAGGATGGAGCTGAAGTGGTTCTAGGTCCTGATACTTCCCTTGAACTTTTGGGGCCAGTTCCACCCGAACAGCAGTTCATAAACCAAAAGATGAGACCTGGCTCAGGAGTCCTGGCTGTGAGAGTCATCCCAGATGGACCAACAAGAGTTCTGCAGGTGGCAGACCTTCCTTAACTGCAGTCTAGTTCCAGTACTTGCTTGTAGTCTCTACTGTGTAGCTGCCTTTATGAGGATATGAAGGAGGAGGGAGTATCATAAACCAGAGAGTTACCACTAAAGTTTTCACTGTACCTACTTGTTAAAGAAAGAGAATTTTATAAGGTAGGACGATGTAGCTGTCATTTATGAATATGGAAGTGATTTAGTAATTGATTTGTTTTCAGATAACTGATTTTAACCAACGTAGAAATGACCGTTTATTCAGTGAAGGAGATGAACTTCCAGCTACGGAACAAGACCTGCGCAAGCTGAAAAACGCAGACACAGAGCAGGAGTTAGAAGTAAGACATTCCAACAAGTGCCTGTCTCTCTCAGTTCTCATTTTCCTTTCTAGAGTGTAGGGAGGGGGTGGGTGCTCGTTAACTTTTCCCTGGGATGACCTCTTGTTACGAACTTGTATATTTTCATGCTGTAACTCCTCAGAATTTGGGTTAATACGTCTCAACACCTCATTATTCCAAGACTAATTATCAATGAGCTGTTCAGTCTCTCTGGAGATGAGTCTAAAAATAACTTACTTACAGAAGTGTGTATTTGGTATCACAGGTTTTCCAGTTTTGGTCTATTAGTGGTGGGGTTTTTTTCTTCTTTTCTCAGGTTCTTGTGAAACTGGAAGGTGGAATAGGATTGTCTTTGGTCAACAAAGTCCCTGAAGAGCTTGTGTTTGCAAGCCTCACAAGAATTAATGTCCACTACACACAGCTCTCGACAAGTCAGGTGCTAGAGCTCAGTGTGCATGACATACAGGTATTGGCCGTTTGGAAACATCTGTTCATGCTCTTCTGCAGTTTTTGCTGTCACAATAGGTTTGAAAAATGTTTAGAGCTGTTACTGAGATTTCAGTTCCTAAATATCATCCATTTGTGTCTTGGCCACTGTGTAGGTGGACAACCAGCTTATTGGCACCACACGGCCTTTTATGCTCTTCCTGACCCCCAGAATGAGTGAGAATGAGCCCCTGGAGACTGGGCCTGCTGTGCAAGTCAATGCCATGAAATTCCCCAGTAAAAACGCCCTCACTGATATATACAAGGTAAACACGATGTTTTGTTTGTGCTCTCGAAGTGCTGCTTTGCCTAAATGACCTTTCCTGTTCCTAAGTTTTACTTAATTCTGTTATTTGTGAAATACGCTTTGTGGAATTAATACTGAAGCTTAAAGGACACTGTCTGCCTTCTCACGTCCACAGTGTTTAAACTACAGTCCGTTCAAAGGAAAATACTCCATCGAAATAGAGCACATTGTCCTTTTAATAGCTTACATGGATTTTATTTCTCAGGTGTTAATCCTGTAAACTGACACTTGTTTATCTTTGCAGCATCTCATGATCACTGCCCGGAAGTTCACAGTTCAAATTGAGGAGAAACTACTTCTGAAGCTCTTGAGTTTCTTTGGCTATGACCAGTCTGAGTCAGGTATGGTATAGAATTACAAAGCCCAGCCTTACAGTGCACACAGGTGTGATGATCTTTGCATGAAGTTCCAAACACCAGGAAACTCTTGGCTGCTTGGACTCTGCCAGTGGTGAGCAGAAGGCTGGGAATGCTTCAGTGGCCCCTGGGAAGCTTTTCATGGATGTTGGACTTGTTACAGTGTTCAGGTGATGGCCCAGGACACCTGGCATCACCGGTGGCTGAGCTGGACTTCTCTGCAAGCAGTTCCGTGTTCAGCTTCAGTTCCTGTGTCTGGATTCATCTAGACTGGGGCAAAAGAAATTGTGTTATTCATTTAGCAAGCCACTTTGTTTAGTAATTTGCTTGGTTTGTTTATTTAACCCAAGGCTAGGAGCGGGATCTCTGGTAAATTGTTCCTCGAGCTGTTCCTCTTGCTTCACTGGAGGAAAATTTTGTCTCTCTGACCTCTTAGCTGTGGCACCCATACCCCTGGCTGTAATTGTAATGTAAATTTGCTTCCATTCAGTGAGACAAGACAGACTTCTTCAGTTTTCTCATCTCACAGATGCAGTTCTAATCCTCCTGTTTTAGGGTTTGTCTGTACTTGGGAAGCTTTCTGAAATGTTTGGTTTGGAGTGGCAGTTGAAGAAGTCACTTAGTGATGCAGTAGCTCGTGTGCTGTTACCTAATAACTGTCACAGGGAAAGAGCTATTTGGGCATGATTCCACATGGGGCTGAGCCTCCCAGAGATGCTTCAGAGCTCTGTCCTGCTGATCCACAGCATCTCCTGAGTTCTCTCTGAGAAAATAACAGCCTTACCTGTCACAGAGGGTTGACAGACGTAGCTCTCTGGTGATGAGGAAGATGAAAACATTTTGAGTTTTGCTCTTGCCCTTTTTACTACTCTGTCCTTTGTTTTGGTTTACCCTGATGCTTTTGCTGGTTTTTTTGTTTCCTTACTTACTGCACATTATTTGTAGTTTATCCCCTGATGCTGCTGATGTCATCCTAGATTCAGGAAGAAGTTATTTTATGATTTACAGTCAGTGTTCAACCTGAGTTCATAAGACTTGGTCATCTTTCCTGTTTCCCCTGCCTTCTTACACCACCAGGATGCTCTTACAAATAACATGAACCTGTTAATGCCGATAAAATTTGACTCACTCTCTATGAAAATTGATCTGTTGAATGTCTTCCATGTAGGAATTTTGTCCATTCTGCGATAATAATTGAAAATTTGCTCTGTACAGTATATTCCCAGTTGAGAAAGTAGAGAGAGGTAAACACTGTCAGAGCATGACTGCACAGTAGGAAACATTGCATAGTTATGTGATATCTCCTTGTTTCTGTGTGCTGATAAAGATAAATTAGAAGTGAGATTAAAAGCTCAAATAACAGGTTTTGGTGATGCAGAGAGATCTGACAAAAAAATTCTTGAGCCTCAGAGGTCAACTTGGTGTCACAAGGCGTGAGTAATTCTGCTGGCTCCACCAGCAGTCACACATATTTCTTACTTGTACAGAGCACTGTTAACTCTTCACACCGTGTGCATTCCTAACCCTGTGTTTGGTTGTCTTTCATCTGCTCTGGTTGCTGTGTTGTGTCTGCCTGCAGAGGTCGAGAAGTACGATGAAAACCTCCACGAGAAGGTTGTTGAACAAGGGGGAGGACAAAAACGGTACTACTTTGAAAACCTGAAAATCAGCGTGCCTCAAATCAAACTGAGTGTCTTCACTTCCAACAAGCTCCCTTTGGATCTCAAGGTACCCCAGAGCAGGCTTCTGAGTAAAGAGCAGGAAATGGGAACAGAAGCTTTAATTTACAGTGTTAATTTTCATTTACTCTTCCATTATTTGTTACAAATAATAGAAGTTCCAATAACTTCTGTTCTTTAATTTGCATAATTTCCAGTCTCTTCTGTTATGCTCTTTCATTTTTCTAACTTCAGTTGAAGCACAGACAGTGACTCACTGCTTTACAAAGGATCTTAGTTACAGCAGTGGAAGTGTAAAGAGCTTAAAGGGATAACTATCACAGAATAAGAAGTTACTCAGAAATACAGGACAACAAAAAATGTTGACTCATTGGAATTGGAGAATTTTCATGAGCACTGTGCAATTTGGCTCAATATTAAAGTAAATTCAAATGGAGTATGGATTTAGGTGGAACATCTGGTCCTTTTCCATATGGTAATAAATCTGGCACAGCTGTTCAATGGACCAGGGATTCCAGATTATAGCAAGAGGATAATCCCATCCAGTGTTCCCAAACCTGGACATAATAAAGTGGCAACAGTCAGTTGACACTTTAATAATAATTTAATATTTCAATCAGAAATATTGCAGTTCCCTCTTAGCTAATGCAACTACTTTCCTCCAGTGTGGAGGTGTTGAAACAAAAGCAATGAACCAAACCATAAAAAACCTTCCCCACTGTGGAGGAACTGAGCTGCTGCCTGTTCTAAACCCAAAACTTGAGGCACTGAGCAGGCTTTTTTTGTCTTTGATATTAAGAACATCAGGATGTGCAAGCTTTTAAACAAGTTTGGTTTTGTAGTGAATGAGTATCACGGAGTCCTACAAAGACGGCCCAGAAGATCATCAGTCTTGCATTTTTGTGTTGCTTTTACCCAATTCGTGAGAGGATGGTTCAATAGCTGGCTGGGATGTTCCTCACCACTCAACACCAGCAGCAGTGGCCTGAACGTGTGTTTGCATTTCCTCTCAGCACAAAACCAGCTCTCGCCGATTAGCTCAGAGGCAGAGAGGCAGTGGTGAGTGCCGTGGAGAAGCTAGCACTGGGCACTGTTGTGTTTGGATTTCCTGCCCCCTCGGAATGGGGTTCCACATGGACACGTCTTGGCAGCCGCCCGAAACACTCCCAGGAGAAAACTTGGCCTTTACGTTTCCCCCCTGATGAAAACAGTCCCTGCCTGCATTCTGTGTATTGACTTTCACAGACAGGGTTCCATTCAGCTCTGTAGCACGGGAGAGTGCAGGGCAGGAGGGAGAGAATAATCACAGTAGAGCCTTTGTGAAGTTTTTCTAACTACCTCTAATGTTCCTGGCTTGGACATGGCTGGCTGGTAATTTGGTGTAGACAGATTATTTTTATTAGGTACCAGTATTAACAAAGTTGCCTTATATAATATTTGATAGTTAAACAGGAAATTACTTCCTACCCGAGTGAATAATGAGGACTACTCTGGTTAGTCATCCATTTACTGAAAAAATAAATAGTTCCTTTCTTACTTGCAAACTTAACTCAGAGCTGTAACTTGCTTTAATTGCCTGCAGATGGCACAAAACCTCGTGTTACTTAGAGCAGCAGGGTCTTGGTGATCAGTGTGCAAAGATACAACCCAGGTGTCAGGCTTCTTGCCTTCTCCCCTTGTCCGGGTCTGGGGACTGTGCAGGTGCATTATTAAGACCTGAAACGGGGGATCTCGTTCTGTCTTAAAAGATTAGTTTTCTTCTTCATTTTTTCTGAAGTATTTTGTGTGTGTGTGTATATATAGCTGTATGAACAGCTTGTCCACCTTAAGTGTGGTTCTTATGTACAGATGGCCTGGCCTAGGAGCTGCTTACACTCTTAGTTTTCTTCCTTGAAAAATAATGGAAAAAGCTGGTTTAAAGAGTTTCAGTACATCTTATAATATTGAAAAATGAACCTCAGGCTTACAGGAAATTATGTATGTTATTCCAGCTCATCCTGACACTTAATCCTTCCATAGAACTTCAGCAGGGTGGAAAATTTCCAGTTTTGTCAAAGAAAAACATTAGAGCAGTTATAGCAAAGTGCCATACATAGAATATCAAACACATTTTGTTTTGAAATACTCCTATCAAGTGTAGGAAACAGATTGCATTGGGAATGTTAGTGACAATATCTTTTATTTATTTAGGCATTGAAAAGCACGTTGGGATTCCCCCTGATCCGATTTGAAGATGCTGTGATTAATCTGGATCCTTTCACCAGAGTCCATCCCTATGAAACTCAGGAGTTCATCATTAATGACATCCTAAAGCACTTCCAGGAGGTAAACGTCATGGAGATTGTTTTGTGGCAAGCGCTGAACTGCCCTTGATTTGGGAGTTCTCCACTGGGGGTGTGGGACCTCTTTCCTGACTATTAAGTGTTACTCCTGTGTTGCTTCTTTGGCATGTGGAGAAGTTGTGTCACATGTTTCTAAGAATATACTACATTTTAAGACCAAGCTGTCGTTGATCTTACTGGTATTTGTGTGTCCGTTCCTCCAGTAAAACTGCCTGGGTTGGTTCATGCTTCTGTTGTGGGTGGTGTATTGTGTTTAATCAACCTTGCTGCTGTTAACGTGACCCATAAGTGATGTTTCCTTCTTCCACTTGCTTTCTCAGGAGCTGCTGAGTCAGGCAGCAAGGATCCTGGGCTCTGTGGATTTCCTTGGCAACCCCATGGGTCTCCTGAATGATGTTTCAGAAGGTGTTACTGGCCTTATAAAGTATGGCAATGTGGGTGGGCTCATCAGGAACGTCACACACGGAGTATCCAACTCTGCTGCAAAGGTAAGAACTGTGATATTAAAGTTGACTACAGCATTAAGCAAGAAATAGGCAAGAAGTCACACAGAATCACTGACCGTGTTTAAATTGCTTTATGTCCTCTGTTTCATAAAAACTGTGTTTGAACTGTAGACTTTTTTTTCTTAAGTGCTTTTTACATACATCTCAGGGATGCAGAAGCAGGAGTCAGTGAACCACTCAGGGCCTTGTTATTGCTGTCTATACACAGATTTTGCAGGTTGAATGCAGGAGTTGACCAGAGAGGGAACTAGAAAGTTGCTCATCTCCTATGTGCAAATGAACGGAGTTGTGTTACATTATGTATATAACCTACATAGAGAGCATTAGAGAAAGGTGGAGTCAGACATAATACCATGTTGATATTGCTGTCGGAATCTTCTGCTTGGTAATTCTGTAATTGTCAGCACTGCAAATACAAGCTTATCCAAGCAGTGTGGTAGAAGGCTTGGGGAGCTCCTGGCAGGCAGCTGTATCCATCTGCTCCCGTCCATCCTTCCTCCTCGAGGTTGTAGTCTCTGGTGACCCATCCACTCCACCCAATAGAGTGTGTTTCTTTAGAGCTTCCTTTCTATAAAGTGTTGTTTCCTCATTGCAGTCACATCTGCAGCAACAGCCCCATAAATCTTCCTTTAAAAGGCACGAGCCTTCCTCTGTTTCCCACAAGGGCAAGGTCATTCTTTGAACTTTGGAGTCATTTGTAACCAAGGGGTTTGGGAAGGAAGATTTTCAAAGGCAGAAGGGCAGTTGGATGCTGAAATCCTTTCAAGATTCAACAGGAGCTGAGTGCCTGCTTCCCATTTATACCTTTGAAAATCACCCCATGTGCTATTTATCTGCCTTCTCAGGTATTTTTTTCCTTCTCCTTGATATATCTGAAATGTCTCTGTGATGCAAGTCTCACACAGTTCCCTCTTAAAACCTTTTTTAATGGTTTATATATTTGTCCTTTCATAGCGAGGAGAGAATTATATCCTTTAGGAAGGCTTAATAGTCCTTTAAGGAGCTCCTTAATTATTCCTTCTTCCAAAGGTTGGATCTTAATTCTGCTACGTAGAAGACAGTGGTAAAAAGGCTCAAATACTCAGTATGAATTCTCCCTTGTGTTGAACTGCTTTTAAAAATCTGCTAGGAAACCAAGCTAACAATGCCCAAATAATAGGAAACTGACATTTCAAATACAGGTTTTGATATGTTATGTATGTGGCACAGAGTAGAACTTTTATCCTTTGTGTTCTACTTGTATGTGCCTTCTGAGTGTGTCTAAGGTATGTAAAGTATTGGTAAAGAAAATAACACAGGGAGAAAAAATGATTTGAATTGCCCAAGAGAAACAGGACTGAAACAACAGATCACTTTTGTCTTGCTCTGGGTGCTCTCTGTAGGAAGGTATTTTTAAGTGTATTTTTACTGCATAAATTTTTGCCTGATTCAGAGGTGCCACAAAGGGGCCTCATCTTTGCAGCTTATTCTGTGGAGCTGGGAACTAAAGCAGCCAGAACTAGGGGAGCCTGTGTTCTGCCAAGGAACTGAGGGCTGGGAAAACCTCCCTTTTGGTTGTTAGAGTACCTGACTTATGAAGTGTCTAAAATAAAAACCTCTCCTAGGCTTTAAGATGAGGTAGAGTGAGTAGATAGATAAACAAAGAGCAATACTGTAATCGTTGCTTTAAAAAGCAACACTGCTCGGCTGCAGCAAGAAGTAAGTATTGGAGTTGTATCTGGTTTTGTCATTTTATTGCTTTTCTATTTTATAGTTGTGCTGATTATCCCTGTAATGGCTTTTCCATGCATTTCAGAGCACGCAGTGGGTAATGCCTTCTTTCAAGTGGAGAGCTGCAGTGTATTTGAATTGGCACAAAACCTTAGGTTAAATAAAGTTCACTACAGACAGTTTTGTAGTTTTTATCCCTTAGAGACTCGGAGTTCTGTATTTTAAAAAGTTCTTTGATCCTAAATATAGACACCTGAGGGAATTTCATTCCCTCTGAATGGAGCCTTCTATAGTTGCCATATGCGTAGAAATGTCTCGCGTTCTTGGCATCCACACTTTATTTCTCCTGTTAGGCAGGATAGATCTAAATCCTAAATTATTCCTCTTTCGGAGATATTTCAGTTAGAAATTAATATTGAACACTGAGTTAGCATCTGAACAAAACTGTGTTCTCCAAGTGGAAAAGGAAGTGTGGTTGTATCTGCTGGTGTGGCGAATAGGTGTTGTGCTGACGCAGGAGCTTCCTGGTGGTGAGGCACTGGAGAGGTTCATCCGCTTGTCAATCCTGTATTTCATTCGCCTGAGTCCCTTCCCCCCTGCGAGGAACTCTGTCACCTTCTACGAGTGACCAGCACATAGTCATGTAGCTGTTGCTGCTCTGAGGTTAGCCTTTACTTCTTCATATGTATGGGATGGAAATAATTGTTGTCTCTCCCTTCCTCTTGAGAGAAAGGACTTCATGAACTTGAATGAGCTAAATTTTCATATTGAACGTGGAAGTTTCCAGTGAGAAGTTTAGTTAGGCTTCTTAAGGAAAGGTAAACCATGAGCCACAGTTGCATTTCCTTGCTAGGTTCTTGGGAAGCTGCAGGATTCTGGAAGGCTTCCTGAGGCTTGGGAACAGGCACCTGAGATGCCAGAACTTAGCTAGAGAGGGGCTGCAACAAATTGCATGGGGTGTTTGTTTTCTTTTATGGCTGAGGAAGGGGCACAAATGAACTTCTGCTCTGCACTTTGATTCCATACATTTATTTTAATTTTGTTTAGAGTGATGGCAGAGATGGTAAGTGTTTAACAGAGACAGGAAGAGAGGTGAGGTATTGGAACCAGGTAAGAAAAGATTAGTAAAGATGCAAATATTGCTCCAGGTGTTTTGACATGGAGGCATTTATAGAACAGGAGCATAAAAGCAACACAGAAGGAAATAAGACTTTTAACCCTCGTTGTAAGATTAATCAAAGCAGAATCTCAAGTGGTTGGCAGTGACAGGAAAATAAAGATAACTGAATGGAAAATGAAGAGGAAGTAATAAAGGGTTATTTAAAAACAAATCATGAATGAATGTTTGACGTGCATGAATGTTAACTTTAACAAAGCTGGCAGTAAATGATAAGTGGCTGTAGCAGAGCACAGAATGGAGGTGCAGTTTGAGCAGGTTCTACCCAGAAACAGACAGAAATGTTTCCAAAGCAATCAAAGCTGATGGTTTTTTGTTTAAACCTCTTGTTTAAAGTTCCTTAGTTTATGTAACGAACCATTTTTGATACCATTCAGCAGCAGGAACAACTGGCATTCTCCCATCTTTGGAGTCACCGGGGTTCAGCTCTGGCAATATCAGCTCAAAATGCCGTGGAAGTAGCTGAAAATAAAATCATATCTTGGTGACAGGGAACTTCTAACAAAAACCTTTGTATGTGAAGCCTGAGAAAGAAATACATGCTGGTGTTTTCCTCATGAGTGTTAAAGAAAATAGTCAACTGCTAATGTAGAAAGATCATGGTGACATTCAAGTTCAGAGTTTCCTATTGCTCTATACTTTGACAGGTTTCCTTTGATTCCCTGCTCTTGTGGTCAGCTGTTGACACCAGAGTGTGTGTGATTCCTCCAGTGTCGTACTGCACAAAAGCGAGGAAGGCTGGAATACATGTCACCTTTCTGGGCAACTTTACAGATTAGAATTTGGATTTTTCTTTGGGAAAGCTGACAGTCACCCTTTACAAGGGTGGTTGAAGTACTGAAGTTGTGGGATTCGGCAGCAATTGCCATAGTTTTTTCTATTCCTAGAAGTGTTTTATACATTTGGGATCAAATGTATCTTTTCCTGTGTAATCTTTCAGTGTAATCCTAAGATTTTTCTCCTTGTGCCTTCCTCACTCTAGCACAGAGGCTCCTGCAGGTTCTTGTCCAGGTGGCACAACAGGTCATCTTCAGTTTGACTTGCGTGTCATTCCCGGATAAGCACTTCATGTGCTGGTTCGAGTGCTGAGAATCTGTATCAAAATGTGCAGATTATGAGATGGAAAGGAGTTGAAATTCCCCGGCAGAAATGTTGAGTACTGGGAGGAACATTATAGATGAGGCCATTTCCCCATTTCCTGCCAGTTTGAAAAGACAGCAAGTTTTATGGCCAATTAGTGACAATCAAAAGCCATGGAAAGTGTCAGTTTGAATGTGCAGAACATCTGGTATCTGCAATCGGTGTTTTTAAAAAGGGGTTTGGGATAAGGGATCATCCTTGAGAAGTTTGAAGTATTATTTTGTTCTTCCTGTGTTTCATTTGTACCATGGGATAAAATGTGTGGCCAGCATCCAGGGGGAAAGTTTCCTTCACAATTTGGGTTAAATTCAGCCTTGCCTTTACAAAGCTTCTTGCCCAAAGTGTGACTCCAGTGGAGAAAGGGGCATGGGTAGATCAGACAGAAACGGTGATGTTTCTGTGGGAAGAACTGGTTTGATCTGGATTTGATATCCTAAATATGCTCATTCGGAATCAAACTGCCACATTGGTGAAGCTTTGAATGAGCCTTTTCCAGGAGAAATTATTCAGCTGATAATAAGACCCTTTCAACAACGCAGCAGCTGCAGAGAGGAAGATGCTCAGCTGGAGAGAGGAATGTACAGGTGACCATTTGGCAATTAAAAAAAGGGGGGATTAGAGAGCTTGAAGTTCTACACCTGCTCTAGAGCTTCATTTTGAAAGGTTTTACCAGCTGATTTTCTTGCTAAATAGAATAGAGTGTTCCTGTTTTGCTGACTCATTGGAGAATTAAGGGAGAAAAGGAGCATTTGAAATGAGGTATGCAAAGGGCTGCCAAATCAAACTCTGACACTGGAAATAAGCATTTATCATAGGGGTGAAATGAAATTTGAGCTTAACCTACGGCTTTTGAGTTAGCACGTCATGAAGATAGGCACATCTGTCCCATATATCACCATTAGCATCTGGAGGAGAAAAAATGGGGTGTGGGTTTGAAATTAATGAGTTTGGTCTTGACAAAAGCCTTACTCCACCTCCGTATTGTGTATTTAAAGTTATATAGTTGCGTAGAAAATGTTAAATGGTACAGACTTAGACTTAAAATTCCTTTGCTGTGTATCCCTGAGGAGGGAAAACAGTGTTTTCTGTGTCCGTGGGTGATGGCCGGGCTGTAGCAGGGGATCCCTGGCGTCAGGTCAGCACATCAAACCTCGCAGCCCGCTCACCAGTGACACACACGGTGGCAGGGCCAGACGAGGGGCTGGCATCGGGTCTGCTGCAGAAACAGGGTGCAACGTGGAAAACCTGCTGGGTTTTAGGTGGGAGGTTCTTTCAGGTCCCGGCGTGGTCACGGGTGACCGTGGCTGGAAAGAGGCTGATGCTGGGGCCGGTGCTGATGGAAATGTGCTTGGACGTGGCAGAGGTGGGGAGGTGATGTTAAAACCCAACCTGCTGGGCCCCCTCTGAGCACGTCGTCGTTTGTGTTAACTCGAGGCCTTTTCGCAGGGTGTCAGGACGTGGAGGGGTTTCCAGGAGGGGGGTGAGGGAGAGCAAATAATTCCATTCCCAAAAAGTAAACAAACAGGAGGACCTTAAAGCTTGGTGAGAGTTAAGGCCGGGGGGAGGGGAATTATCTGTTAAGAGTATTAGTTGTTTAATAAAGCGCAGTTGTCCTCCAGATGAACCCGCCAGTGACTCTGCAATTGGGGTCATTCCAAGTTCACGCTGTGGACTTTTGACTGCCTTGTGTGTCTGTGAAAACAGCCGGCGGTTCCTGCCGGGATCACTCGCAGGGGCTGTAACCCGAGCCCGTGGCCAGCGGGCACCTGCTGCGGGCACAGCCCGGGGAGCAGCGGCTGCTCGGCCTCTGCCCGGGGGTGCCCGGCTGGGGAGGGGGGTGCCCGGCTGGGGAGGGGGGTACCCGGCTGGGGAGGGGGTACACCCGGCTGATGGGGAGGGTACCCGGCTGATGGGGGGTACCCGGCTGCTGGGGAGGGTACCCGGCTGATGGGGGGTACCCGGCTGCTGGGGAGGGTACCCGGCTGATGGGGGGTACCCGGCTGCTGGGGAGGGTACCCGGCTGATGGGGGGTACCCGGCTGCTGGGGAGGGTACCCGGCTGATGGGGGGTACCCGGCTGGGGAGGGGGTACACCCGGCTGATGGGGGGTACCCGGCTGATGGGGAGGGTACCCGGCTGATGGGGAGGGTACCCGGCTGATGGGGGTACACCCGGCTGATGGGGATACCCAGCTGATGGGGGTACCCAGCTGGGGGGACACGTGCTGGGCAGCCCGGGCAGCGAGGCCAGGGGCTGACTGCAGCCCCTTCTGGGGCACAGGGCAGACGGGGGAGTCCTGCAGGGAACCTCCAGGAACGCGCTCGGGCGGTGGGGAACGCCGTCTGCTCCTCGTGCTTGCCAGTCATTTCGAGGGGGTCAAAGTTTATGTTGCTCTGGAAATGAGAAGCTGATTATGGCTTTTTGCTGATTTAGGGTTTTCTAAATTCAGAGTGTGTCGGTTCTGTTCATGGTGCCAGGACACGGTTCCCTCTGCACAGTTTGGCTCAGTCAGAAACAGGTTTGGGGCTCAGCCTGAACTGCCCTTCCTGGTTAGGACTTGATTGAACAGTTCACCTGGGTATGTGCTGATGTGCAAAGGAAAGGGTAAAAGTCTAAAGTTTATAAATTTGGCTGAATTCACAAACTTTCCTGCTAAAGTACCCCAGTAGCTCCTAAGGGACTGACCAAAGCCATGGAAAAAGTACTTTGAGGAACAGCTTCAGACCAGTAGGCCTCTGAAACCTGACAAACACACACCTGCTGTTTTTTCAGATAGTAAAGTTTGGGTTTAGCCACGAGTCCTGGCAGCATGGCCATGTGCCTCCTTAGCCCAGAACACGGACACTGGCAAGATTTCTGCCTCCATAGGGCCAGATAAGTGCTTCGTTCTGAAGTGGTGTGATTTGCTGTCAGAAGTCAGTGTGAAAATCGGCTTCCTCTGAAATACCTTTAACAGGTTGTAGAGTTGTAGGAAATAAAAGTGATTTTTTAAATGATACTGCTACCAGGCAAGTGATCACAAGGGATTGAACTCATTTCTAAAGGAGATCTGCAAAGCAAAGATGAGAACTGAGTAAACCCTGTGATTTCTGATTGAAATGCAGTTCATTTTGAGCTTTGCACAGAAGTTGTATATTTGATTTCATCACTTTCTCCCTTAGCATTCCATCTTGAAATGTTCTGCTTTGCTCAGTCAATAATATTTGTAAATGTACTGTTCTCTGATGCTAGAATTACAATGGAATGTTTGGAGTCCAGTCATAATCGTGTATTTATCCTTTTGGGATGTCCTTAGAGAACCAGCCAGTGCCAAGAGCTTAAAAAGACTTTAAAAGATGACTTGGACCTTATTTCCATGCTGTGTGCTTCATGCATCTGGCTTGGAGGGAACAAGCAGTCCACAGGCGAGTTTTCATTTGCTTTGAATTCTTCTGGTGCCCCATAAGCCTTATTGTTTGGCACCAGCTTTGGTTCACAAACACTGGTTTGGTTTTTCTTGTATTGCTTGAAACAGCAATGGATACGCAGTCTGTGGTAAAGGTTTTGTGGCAAAACTCCCTTAATTACTGGACATCTAAAAAGCAAAACAAACACACCAAATAACCCAAAACATGAGTAGATTAGTTTTTCGTACAGATACGATTTCCTGTGCTTTTGCAGCTCGTGGTGGGGTTAATGCTGCTGGGTGACACGGTGTAAATGTAGGAGGGGGATGATGAATTGTGATCTCCCTGCGTGCAGAGGGGGCCGAGGCCGGCGTGCTCCGCGCTCGCTGAAGTGTCATTGCGTCTGCAGCGACTGCCAAGTGCTGAGTGTGGTGTCCAGGCTTTTCCCAAGACACTGGGCACAGTAGCAAAATGTCCTGGGATTTGAAGGAAAATGTTTGCCCTTCCTGGGGAGCATCAGTTTGTTACACAGCGTTGGTTTAAGGGCAGGGGGAATGTTTTCTGCACGCAGCATGTTACAGTGGGTGGCTTCACAGCATACGTGACCCAGTGTGGGATGAGAACCAGGGATGCAGTTGTCTAGAAGGCAGACCTGGAAGGAATGGTCTGTAGAGGGAAAATGTGGGAAGTGCTTTGGGGACAGAAGGGGTCAGAGGGGGCAGAGGGTGTCTGTGAGCGAAGGTGGGTGAACGCTCAGCTGACTGGGGTGTTTTGGAGGGGTCCTGTCCAGGCAGGATGTATAAAACAAAGCATTAAACAGCACATGCTGATGGCAGGTTGAAATATTTTCAGCACAGAACTTTCAGTCAGTAGTCTGGAAGGCTCCTACTTGGCTCTGCTGGGAGCTGCCAGGCTGAGGAGTGAAATGCCCATTTCTCCCATGTGCCCTGTGCAGACGGGTGTCCTTCAGTGCCCGGGGTGCCTCTTGCCTTGGAGACAGGGAACTGCACCCAGCCGAGCTGGTGGATCCTTGCTTCAAGGCAAAGGCTGTCTGAAATGGGGAAAATGCAGAGCTAAAAGATCAAGTGAATAATTTATTGCTTTCATCGGCAAGTGGACAAAGAACTCGTTATGAAAATTAGAGTAGAGAAGGGGGAGCTGGTTTTTAGAAGCCCCTTGATTAGTTTCATGTTTGTTCCACAGACTGTTGTGGTCAGTTATGTTGGCATTTACGTGGTCTTGAGTGGGCTTTGAAGTTATCAGGTCACACCCTATTAACAAAAGCTGAGGAGGACAAGGATGGGTCACACTTTTGGTGTCACCTTTGTTTATCTGGAGACTATTTTCTGTGTGACCGGGTTAACAACTCAGTGAGGAGCATCTCTGCTCTCCCACCAGGCCTGGTATCTCAGCCTCAATGTCTAATACTGCACTTCCCAAAGGAGGCACCTGAAAGCAAGACATCTGGGGGGAAAAGTCAACTCTGCTTTTCTGCTGTAACAGGTTCAAATCTCGCTTCAAACCTTAAGCTGGACTTAAACTGCCTAAATTTCTGGGATTTACTAAGGTTTCTGATCCTGAAGCAACTTGCCACTGCTGAGAAACTTTTTCTTAATATGCTGAGTGGGCAGAGAAGTTGTGCAGGTGTTTGATTGTTTGGGTTTTCTACATTAGAAGTGTTTAATTTTCCTTATTGTATACGTTTTTTGCTGAAATAGGCTTCAGAAAGCATTTCAGGGAAAGCATTTCTGAGGTGCACAGAAAAGGTAGAAAAAAGTGAAGAAGTTGCGACAGCCAGCACTGTCTCACTGGGCTGGAGTTACCTGCAGTGGGTGTTATGGGGTGACACAGGCGTGGTTCCAGCCACGGACAGGAGGGGCTGACACCACTCGCTCAGCCTTTATTGCACACGGGGTCTGAAGCTCACAGCAGAATTGGTGAGTTGCCCCCTTGCCCGTAACAACACCTGTGAAACGTCTCCTTGTTTTATCTCCCCTGGCATTGCAGCTCTGACTGGCAGAATGCGGACCCTGGAGCAGGAAAGGGCTGCTCCCAGCTGGAAGTGGCCCAGGAGGGACCCCTGGGTTGGGTACAAATGGCGCAAATGGCAGCAAAAGCTTGGTTTCAGTCTGGGAAAGGAGGCCAGAAAACAAACTGACCTCGGGGGGGGGAGGAGCAGCCGTGGCAAAAAGGAACTCAGCATGAAGTTCATGTTTTGTAATTAATTAATGTGTGTTGAGTTTAGATTTTTGTCACCTGAGTCAGGGCAAAATGAAAACAGTTCACGGCACATTTGATAAATTAAAATCCTTAAATTACTGTATTTACAGCTGTAATTTGGTGGTACTTTCTAAATAATACAAACAAAAATGTTCCTGTTTAACTTTGGGTTTACCCCTAATGGAGAGTTTGACTTTTCAGCTACGTGTATGGGATTTTTTGCTTTTTTCCTCCTTACAAAGAATAATACACTATTATGTTAAAATTCTGTCTATACACGAAACCAGAATTGTTACTGATGGTTAGTGTCAGATTCTGCTTCACAGAGCAAAGGAAATTTGAGGACAGACTGTGTTCTCTGGGAAGGCTGGGAGAGTGAGGCAGGGCAGTGCAGAGTGGGCAAAGCTGTGCGGAGAGATTATCAGTTCTTATCAGTATTAATAAGCTGGTGTATTCTCGCTGGCTGATTGTCTGATCACGTACTAAATGTAGCTTCCAAAATGCGTTTTGGAAAAATTGTTTTCAGGCCTTGATAGATTCCATAACGAGGTTTGAATTTTGAAGGCCTATTGAGCCTTTTAGTTTTTATAGCAACTACTCTAATCGTCCTAAACAAAGTGTTTATCCAGAAAAAAACCCCTAAGTTGGTTTGTGTTTCTAGACTACTTTTAAAAAAATAACATCTACATTGAGGTCACAATGAGGTCAAGAAGTAATTCAGCCCCTGAGCACCATGTTCTGTTTAGTGTCCATATGATCAAGTCACAAGAGAGGTCATGGGATTTCATTTTCATCCCTGTGGTTAAAGTTTACTTGTTCAGATAACTGGAGCCACTGGACTGGTTTGTCTGTGAGCTGGAAAGGAGCGTTTCAAACTGGTACGTGGTGTCATTAGTGAAAAAGAAACGCAGCCTTGGAAGACGTGACAGAAAAAGGAGGGGAACTTCATTGTGGCATCAGGCACAAAGATTTGTCCAGTCCTTTTTTAATCTCTGGTGTATCAGAATTTCACACCGGGTTTGTTGTTCTCTGGTGCACACCTGAGCCACCCAGAACTGGTGTGGGTGCAGAGGAGCTGGGCCATAAAAGCGGGGCAGGTCCTTCCACAGTCCCTGTGGAGGAGCTGAGCGTGCAGGACAGCAGTGACTCCAGCTCTGCCGCAGCCCTGAGCGCCTCTGACATTCCTGTGGCACCTGGAATGTTCCCCAGCCCCAATGAAAGACAAAACAAAGCTTTAAATGACCTACCCTTTGGTGAGGGCAGAGAGAATGGAGTTGGTTCAGTTACTGAAAGGCTGAAAGGAGATAAGAATGCTGATGACAGTGGTACAGGAGGTGGCCAACTACACATAATCCAAAACCAGCTAGTATTTGGAGGTTATGCCAGGAAAATGCCTGTGAGGGGTCCTTTCCTATAATAATGTCCTGAAGACAAGGCAAGGGTTCAGATTTTCTGTCTCCTGTTCTTACCTCCCTTTCCACCAAGCTTCTGGTTTCCATCTGATGATGTCAGACTGAAGGTCAGCAAATGACAATAGATCATTTTTATTTGGTGCTTTTTCCCTGACTCGCACATAGCGCCGGTCAGAGTGCCCAGAACAAACCCTGTTTGGACAGAGGTGTTCTCTTTTCTGTGTGAGCATGTCCTCAGCCTTCCCCCCCTCTGTTCAAGGGAGCTGTCAGGAGTCACAATGCTCCACATGTGCAGTCGGGGTCCCCTGGGCACGTGGTTTGCAGAGTGTGGTGCCCGTGGGTGCCCTGTCTGCCAGGGGCTGCCCCCCACTCCTTCCCCAACACAGCCACTTCCACCGTGTGTCACTAAAAGGAGTTTAACTCTTACAAGTGGTTCAGGTTCATGACGGGCCTGTTTGCCTCGAAGCTTCTCACATATCTTTGCAGGAGAAAAGCTTTTTATCTGCAGAACATTCCTGCGAGGTTTTGAAAGGTTACCACGGGGTCACTGGCATTGCTCTGGGTGCATCCTTCCCAGACTTGGTTTGTTTTGGCCTGGCCCCTGCACTGGGCACCCCCTGGTTTGTGACTGGCACCGCAGCATTTCAGCTGCCCGGGCTGGTGTGGTGCTGGGCTCTCCCCATGGCAGAGAACGCCGGGCAGGCTCTGCGCACCTAACACAGTGAGCTGCATCAGTGTGTGTTTCACAGCTGGCATCTGGGGCTTTTCTGCAGGGAATCTACTGAAGAGAAACAGCTTTTGTTCTTTCAATAACAGCCAGGGTTGTCGTTATCTTGTAGTTCGCTGGGACCCTGTCCGATGGCCTGGGGAAGACCATGGATAACAGGCATCAGACGGAGCGGGAGTACATCCGGTACCACGCTGCCACCAGCGGGGAGCACCTGGTGGCTGGCATCCACGGCCTGGCACATGGTAACCCTCAGCTGCAGTTCTGAGGAGTTTCTCTCTTGGAAGTAACTATGGGGGTGCAAGGAACGGGGGCTGTTACTGCTGGGGGATTGTTGGAAGCCAGGGCAGTGGAGCTGTCAGAGGCTTTGTGTTTGAATTTGAGTTGGGGCAGGTCGGGGTGGGGGATTGTTTGGGTTTTAATTTGACAGAAACTACATTTAAGGCATTTTCACATGGAACTGGAGTTGGAAGCTTTTTTGCAAGTTAAAATGAAGTCTCAAAGTTCATCCAGAACATGATTTTCCTTGTAGAGGCATAAAACACCCACACAAACAGGTTTTTTGAGGGCCAATCATTAAAATTAAAAATGAATGTGGCAGGATTGTGGCTTTCTTACGTTTGCTTTCCGTTCCAGAAACCTGAGTTTTCTTGGAGTCAGTACATCAGTTTAAAGTAACATTTCACCAGTTGGGTTATTTTCTGTTTTTTTTCACTCTACTAAGAACTTGAGACATGAATTTGTGTAAAAGGCAGTGGACTAGTCTTAATTTGGCCAGAATCTCACATCAATTTAGTTCATGATTTATCTGTTGAAGAAGGTTAAATCAATACAAGCCAAGTTTAAATCAAATGTTTATATTTTGCATCATCTTGACTCAGTTTGTTTAAATGTTTTTCTCTCAGTGTAATTGTCACAGCCTGTTCAAAGCTGAGCTGCCTTTCACTAAAACAGGATCTTTCTATGCTGACAAAAGTCTTTATGCTTTGGTGATAAAGACACACTAGGTGTGGAATGGATCAGGAGAGGTTGCTCTCACACCACTGTGCTGTACAGTCTGACATAAATTCCATGGGTAGAAGTGCAGGCAATCCAAAATATATCAGTCTTTGCTTAATAGTCCCTTATAAAAGCACTTCACTGTGTTGTTTTATCCAGTAATTAGCGTGACTGTTCTAGTTCTAATTCTGTGGCATTTTTAAATGCTTCCCATTCAGCTTTTAAAAAAAGAAAAGAACTGCTAATTCCTACATTTCAACAGACAGGATTTAACCATAAACCGTAGTTACCCAAGAGGAGGGATTTAAACAGTTTGGAATTCTTGAGTTTGGCCCTTGAGCTGCTGCCTGGTGTTCCTTCCCTTGCAGAGCCCGAAGGAGCCAGGGCTGCAGAAGCTGGGCAGGAGGGCACTGGAGACTGGCCCTCTGACCAGGGAGATGGGGCAGCTCTCGAGTGTGGTCTCAGCGTCCACTCTTGCAAGTCTTTTGAAGCCTCAGTAGATTCCTGAGTTCTCAGAGCACTGAGGTTCTCAAGAAGGGAAATGGGCACAGAAGCTTAAAGTGCCAGTTTAAAAATAATTGACTTTTTCCAGTGGAGAAATGCTCTTTTCTGTTTTCTGTCTCAAATTGTTTCAGCTTTTGTCACATTGTAAGGAACTGCTTCACCTGTGCAGTAGATTAGGGCTGTGTGTAAGTGCAGCTGGAAATAAAACTGTAGAGAAGTATTTTAAAATATGCATATTTAGTAATGAATTAAATCTTTGTCTGTGGGATATTATGGTGTGTGTGTGTGCTACATATATAAAGTGTAAAGTTAATGTAATTGGGTTTGAAGCATAAAATTGACAATAAATCGGGTAGGCGGCAGCGTCGGCTGGGATGAAGCTCTGTGATTTTTAGAGGCAATAATTTTGGCCTAACTTGCTCTTCTTCTCTTGGCCAGGTATCATTGGAGGACTGACAAGTGTCATAACGTCCACAGTGGAGGGTGTGAAGACGGAAGGAGGGGTCAGTGGTTTCATCTCTGGCCTGGGGAAGGGGCTGGTGGGCACCGTGACCAAGCCCGTGGCCGGAGCCCTGGATTTCGCCTCGGAGACGGCGCAGGCGGTGAGGGACACGGCCACCCTGAGCGGCCCCAGGTGAGCCCCCGTGCCCTCCTCAGCACTGGCACTGAGCCTGGCTCTTCACACCTGCTGCGGGGCCTGATCTGAGCAGCTTTCCCTGGGCAAAAGAATTTAATCACATTTACTTGAGCTCCGAGCAGTGACGTGGCCCATTTCATTCCTTTTGCTCTTTGTTTAATGGATGGCGTTTCTTGATACTGTAACAAGGGTGACGTTTGCATGGAGGAGCTGCAACATAAAATAGGAATTATTAAGCTGCAGCATTAGAATAAGCAAAATTTTTAAAATAGCAGTTTGTAATGAGATTAAACTCTACTGTGGAATCCTAACACAGCTGAAATGAAGGAGGTGCTCTACCTCCAGCTTTCATTTAGCTGTAGAAAAGCAAAGGTTCGAAGAGTTCTGGCATCAGTATACTGTCTTTATCTTCTAATTTTCATTTTGTAGAATGGTTTTCACTTGTGAAGGGTGTGGCTGTGTCCCTTATCTGCTTCCCCATCCTCCTGTGGCTGTGAGGGGTCGGGACTCGTGCTTTGGTTTCTTCCTGGGGTCAGTTACAGGCTCAGCAAAGTAATGATGGTTTTGCTTAAAGTACATGTGTGTTCACTGGCACTGACTGAGTGTGGCAGAGGGGAAGGGCCAGGTTCTGAAAGGGAACTGCTCGGAGAGAAGAGTCCTTGTGGCCCAGAGTTCATGTGATGTGCTGAGTCCTGTTGTGTGTACGTTAGATCTCTCTGCTGGGGAAGTGAAAGAAAACTCTTTAGTTTAGAAAGCTTGGAGAAAAATGTTTGCAAAATGTTGGGGTTTCTGCTTGTTTTGTTTTCCCATTTGGCTTTTCCATTTTCTGTGTTTTATTATGCCACTCTTGGAATCTTGAAGGGTCTCCATCAGGGATTGAGGAAAGAGCAATAAGCTTGATGAAGTGTGAGGTGTAGGAAGCTTGGAGAGTGACCCGAGGTGTGCTTTGTTGTGAAAGTGCAAGTGTGTATATGTGTGCCTGACATGCGTGGTACTTACCCTGATGTGTAAAACCAAGAGGTCAAGGACTGCAATGTGGTAAGTACATTTACATACACAGAATTAACTGAGCACTCCTAAGTGCATCCCTGAGAAAACACATCTACTGTTCCACTGGCATGTGTCTTAATTTTGTGACTGTACAGATTGCTGGATGTCAGGGTGGGGAGAAGCACACCTGGCTGTGCTGTAGCTGCATTTCTAGTTGTGCTCTGGGTCTATTTTAGTTTGTTTCAAGCTAAACATATTCTTAAAATTCCTGTTTTGACTTACTGCTGTGAGATGTGGCCTGCACACGGTAGTGATGGTGTTATACCAGTTGCCAAACTAGACAGCAACTGGGAGAGAGAGGGGAAGGGTCTCCTCATAATCTTGGGCTTGTGTGTCCTTTGGGACACGTTTCCCTGGAACTTGTTAACTGTCAATTAAGAGAAGGGGTTAAGACAGATGAGTTGAACGACGTTTGGTTGTCTAGATTCTGAAATAACTGTTGTCCCTGAGAAATTATTTTAGTGTCTACACACAGCCTGCAAAGTTTCTGACCCAACAACCCTCTACAAGAGGCAAGGGAAAACAAAAATGGAAAAAAACCCTCCAACTTTTCTCAAGGTTACTCAATTCTCCAGTCCATAAAAATCTGATCAAGACTTTTTTTAGGTAAACAAATGTACTTGAGAGTATGTAGATAATGTAAGAGGGGGGTAAAAACTCCCCGGAAACCCAGCTGTACCTCTAAGACACCTTGTTTTGTTTGGTGTGGGAGTTTTATGTGCTCATGCAATGAGGCACCCGAACTGTTGTTCTGGGGGTTAAGGACCCCCAAGCCCCACAGAGCAGAGGGTCTGCCCCTGGCTCAGGCTGCCGCGCCCCGCTGTCCCCCCGCCGCGAGGAGCCCGGCGTTCCCCAGCGAGCTTGGCTCCTCCAGGGCTCTGCCGAGCCTGCGGGGCTGGGAGCGTGATGGTCAGAGAGGTGAGTGTGGAGCGCGGGGAGGTTCTGAGCGTGGCAGGAGCGGTCTGACCTTCCCCCGAGCCTGGCTCTGCGTGCACGTTCCCCGGGCACGTTCCCGTGCTGCTGCACAGCCGAGTCAGCCGGGGAACTGAAGTTGCATTTAAATAGCAGGATACGGAACTGTCAGTTACAGGCCCCTTGCAGCTCTCTAATTGCACGGCTGAATTTTTTCAAAAGCTCCGAATTTCAGCTGCCTGACTTGAACCACTGGGTCAGGTTTGAGCGGGATGAAGAATTTTTAATTCAGGTCCTCAGCTTTTCTAAAAGCCCAAGTGACTGAGTGGAATGGAACGCTCTGTAGCTGTGCTCCTGTGAACATGCTGCACGGACACGAGTCTGTTCTGGCCTCACGTGTGTGGGTTTGTACTGGGACGAGTCACGTGCTGGGAGCATGGAACCACTGTGGCTGAGGCACGGGCGGTGCCTTTAGAGCTTAAGGGGTGATAGGTTTAAAGGACAAGAAAATATTTCTTTAAATCCGACTTTAGGCTGGACTTTTTGAGGCTAATCTTATTATCTAATCATATAATTTATTATGCGTGTTATTTATCAATAAAGCTGCCTTAATGCTTTTAATGCAGAGGAGAGCTTAAAACAGTTGTTGACAATGCAGCATACATCTAATTTATAAACAGTTAATGCCTGTGACTTGATACCTTTACTGAGTGGGTTTTATGTGTTCCAAGTACTCCAGTGTCACATACAAGAGTCTTGATTATTTCCATATTTGTCATACACTGCCAAAAGTCTTAAAGACCAGTTCAGAACAGGAAAGCTGTTATGTCTCTGGATATGCTTGGAAAGCTCTCGCCTAGAAACGTGTTTTACATCCTAGTGCAGCACAAGTAAAGAACATTTATATTTAGATGTGTGTCTAATCTAACAAGTAGTGCAGGAAACTGCCTTTATGGCTTTCTCTCAGGCTTCTGCCAGGTCAGCGTGAGTTGAAGATTATTCTTGGGCTGCCGCTACAAGGTTTGTGTTCTTTTCTGAGAGTCACAATGTGAAAATTAGAAGTAAGGAGATAACTCCATGACCTCCCCAATTCCGATGATTTCTGTCCGTGTTAGCAGAGGACACGAGATTGGCAAGCCATTAATGGTCATGGAAAATTGTTATGTAAATACTTGATTCTTTTAATGTACTTCACGTGGAAAGCAGCAGCCTGTGCGAGTTGCTCCTTTGCTCACCACTTCCAGCACATCACTGGGAGATGTGCGCTGAGGTTTCAGAGTTGGGGGCAGAGTCAACAGCAGATGATTTTAAATTAATTATTTTTGCCTTTGTGCATCCATCTCTCTGTTAACTGTGATTTGTGTAGTCAGGTCAAAAGCAGTGGAGTTGAGAATATCAGTGACAGTGAGAAGTAGAAAATATCTACTTCTTTGTATGGGGGAGCAGCTAAAATAAACTGCCAAGAGTATATTCTTGAGGTTCTCAGGTTTTCCAGATCAATATTGTGTGAACCTTTGCACCTCTTATGTGTCCCAAATTCTGTCCTGACCTTGGGCTCCACCTATGTGTGCCTTTTAGAGTCTTTACAGTAACATCAGTCATTTGTGGGTCATGACTCTGGTGAAGGAGACATCGTTATTTTCCTGGAAAGTCCTTCCTAAGGTTTTTCCTAGAAGCCAGGGAGAAAATATTTGTCAGTCTAATCAGTGACTAACTTGAGCAGTGATTTCCTTCGTATCTTTTCTCCTTTTTCCCAGTGGGATGACACTTCTTCACTATAACCTTGGAGCAGGTTTGTCCCTCTCTCTGCTGTTGCACAGCTGTAGCCAAGGGCTGGTCCCCAGTCCCTGCCCAGCTGGACCTTCCAGGTTTACGTTCCCTGTCCCTGACTGGGTTGCTCTGGGGGGCTGCTGTGAGGTCCCCCAGCGTGCAGGTTCCCAGCAGGGTGCTGTGCAAAGGGCCCGTCGTGGCCCTGCTCGGGGACAGTCTGTGCTCTCCGGGCCAGGAATTGTCTTGGCTGCTCTTACTGCCACATCACATTGCAAATGGATATCTGGTTTTCTGCTTGCTGTTTTCCCAGCGCAGGAGGGATTCTGTATGTTTTGTTTTATTTTACTGCTTTGCAGATATCTCCTTGTCATTTAACATTTGTCTTCTGGATTATTTTTCCCCAGATGAACCAGGTTGCAGTTTTGCAGGTTGAATCCCATTTGATTTCCTGCCGTATTTCTGACCTCTTCAGGTCCTTTAGTACTTCACTGTCCTCACTGGAGTTTTAAACACCTCCTTATTTGTCCTCCAAATGTAGCTTCACATCACTAGATCCTTGAAGTTAAGCGAGCCTTGGTTTGGGTCCACATGTTTTGCAGCAACTCAGTAGAAGCTTCTTTTTCTGCACTTTTTTGTGCATTGCTGCAAATACCCACTGTGGGTCTGAATAATGTTTCCAGGAGGCTGTTCCTAGGTATCTGCTCTAATAAATACCATCTATATTTGGGGCACTCAGTTGTCTGCAGTTTCTTAGTCAAGGTCCAAACAGGGGACACAGTTTAACTGTTTGGAAGGAGTGAAAGTAACAACCGCAGTGTTTGGACCTACAGCAGCAACATAATCCTTCATTAATATTATATAGATGTGGTTTCTTTCACATCTGCTCTGTAGGAATGTTTTTATGTAATAGGAGGTTTAGGGGAAAACTAAGAAATTATGGGTTAGGCAGTGTTTAATCCTACAGGTCGTACACTTGACACGTGTTATATCGATGAGCCTCTGGAGCCCACGAGCTGGACTTGGAGTAGCAGGGTCTGAGAGAGGGAATCCCCAGGAAAAAACCCTTACCCCTTTGTCAAAAGATGTTTGTGTGCTGCAGAATGAGTCCGTGGGCACCTTCTGTTACCTGCACAACCAGGGAGAGTCCTGGGCTTTTCCGTGTGTCTCTTTGCTTCTCTTGCGTGGATTTGGAGCAGAGTCTTGTAAGTTGTCTTTCCATTTGCCTTCACTCCTGGTGATTTTCCCTTGAGGTCACGTTAAAGGTTTCTTTACATCCTCCAGTTTGTGACTTGCATCAAGAAATGCCCTTTAATTACCACAGTAATAAGATTAGAGTATCTGAGCATACCCAGAGGTGAACTTTTTCCATCCTCAGACCAAGTATAAAGATGTAGGAAAGGCCCACTTTAGACAAAATCTCTCCATACTGTATTTACAGTCATTTTGTGTCCTACTAGAATTCCTTGCTACATCCTAAATATCAGGGCATCGTGTTCTCTGAGGTTACTGCCCGTGTTTAAAACAGTGGAAATCCTAAACCCTGTGGCCGGTCGGGTACTGCTGTTTGCTCCGGCAGGTTTTATTTTCAAACGCAGAGATACAGCATTGCTTTAAAACTAATACCACTTCTAAACAGTGTTTTAAGGCAGCTTAGCGCAGGCTGGTACTGAGGTAGCAGTTCCAGGCTCACTTGCCAGCAGGAGAGGTGAGTTCCCAGGGCCCTGTACCTGTCAGCAGACAGAGGCTCCCCGGTCATCGGGCGCTTCTGCGCGCGGGGCCGTAGAAGGGAGCCCGGGGCCTGCTGGGATGGGGTTTTACACTTGTGCTGTCCTTTTGCCCTTCCCCTGAACTCTTTTCATTTCAGTCATGAGCAAACAGTCAGTGCCTGAACTAACAACCCCGCGATCCTCCAAAGCACGCTCCTTACAGTACCAAACAAAGGGAGGCCCGCGTGGGCTGGCCCGGGCCAAGGAATGCAGCTTCGGGGTTCTGCTCCATAAATTTAACCAGCACGACAAAAAGGAGATAATATGAGCCTTCGTGATGATCTGAAAGGGGGAGGTTTGTGTCCCATTGATTGCGGTCTGGCCGCGCGCCAGCCCCGAGCCTGACCGACAGTTGAACCGTATCGTTAAGGCGTGTAATACAGCTCGAGTGCTGTACGGCAGCCAAGGAGTACATATCCAGAGGGCAAAAGTTTATACAGAGTCGAGGCCGTCCTGTTTAACCCCCTCTCGCTGCCTGTAATGTACACTGCTGCCATTCACAAACAGCCACTGCCCCGCTCGAATGTAAACTGTCGGCTTGCTGCGCTTGGAAAACCTACATGTGTGTCTGATTTCTAACGTGCAGCAGATTTATAAAGTGATTGCAGAAAAATATGTAAAACTGGTGGGGCTTTTTTAACAAAAAAAAAAAAGAAAAATCCAGCCCGCTTTTTTTCCAGTACTGCTTTATCCATAGTTACTTTTTTGTTCAGAGACGTCTTCTGGGTTGTTCTGCAAACTCTTTCATACAGATGGAGCTATTTATTGCCTTGATGTCACCTCATTTAGCATGTGGCTGGTATTTTTATAGATAATTTTTTCACCTAATGTTGCTGTTAACATGTGGAATGCTCTTTATCAGTTTTCTAAGTACAGCCGGTCGATCTGAATTGTTCTTGCAACTGTGAACTTCAAAAATCAAAACAAACCTTGTGACTGGCCTTTTGCTGGGTGAGGTTTGTGCTGGAGGACTTTGCTGTGCCTGTTGCAGCCCAAGTTGTAGTAACTGCAGAGTATAAGAGGGAGGTCTGAAAGAAAAGTCATGGAGTGTCAGAGCTGACTGGCACAGTGCTTTGTGCACGCCCCGAGTGTGCCGTGGAGCTGGGCAGGGCCCCCGGTTCGCTCTGCCCAGTGGGTCTGCTCTCCCAGAAAGGCAGGAGTACAGTGTGGAAGCATCTCTGCTCTGCTCCAAGTGGTTGCACTTACTGCAGCTGGGCACTGATGAGCTTTGATGGCACCATTCTGAATGTGGCTCCCCGTCCCTGGCAGGGTTCAAGGCCAGGCTGGACAGGGCTTGGAGCACCCTGGGCTAGTGGGAGGTGTCCCTGCCCATGGCAGGGGTGGAATGGGATGAGCTTTAAGGTCCCTCCCAACCCAGACCAGTCTGGGATTCTGTGAGCACAGGCACAAGACCAGTGTTCCAGCTGTTGCAGGAAATCCTTGCTAAGAATCTCTTACATTGAGTCAGAAGGTGAATGGGAGCATTTTTCAACACATTTGTGAGACAGGCAACTTTAGGGTGAGGGCTGTAGTCATCCCTGTGATCCACACAGGAGGAGCGTGGGAGAAATTGGGAGCTGAGATGGCAGTGTTGGGTTTTGTCACCTCCTTGAGCGTGGTGATAGCAACGTGCTTGGACAGGCGTGGGCTGTGCTGCCTCAGGCAGAGATGGGGCAGAGGTCGATGCCCGGAGTAGGGCTGGTGTCAGTGCAAGGGCAGCTGTCTGGAGTAAAAGCACATACACCTCACGCACATGTTGGATTTGTAATATGGATGTCATAATTAAGTCATGGATCTTAATTAGCCCCTTGGAGCCTGATGAGGTTGTGTGCAATCATAAACCCAGGGAATAGCTCCCAGTTTTGTTTTGATCTGGTACAAAAGAATAGGAAAGGGGGAGAAGAGCTCCACCTGCAAGAAGCTGGCAGGAACAACGTCCATGGTAAACAGTTGCTCCTTCAGCACACTGCATCTGTCCTCCTAGGGCCTGGTGGGTCAGCTGAAGGGCTGCAGCATCTGAGCTGGGAGATCCCTCCAAAGAGGAGGGATTTGACTGTAAGTGGGAGGTTTTAACCCCAGGCACCATTTATTTGCATGTTTCTTCCTGAAACGAGCGTTTTGGGAACACATTTAACAAGCACAATATATTCCATGCGTTTGCTGGAATCGGCGGCCCAAATAAGCTTCCTCAGATCTGCAGTCAGCAGGGAGCTGTCTGGCCTGGGATTTTACACATTCTTGCATCTAAGGGAGACATTCTGATGCCAAATCCAACACTGCACCGACTGCGCCGTGCGTGTGTTTGAACACACCTTCACAGCATCTGCGTTGGAAGGGGGCAGTGAATCCCATGGCAGAGCTGGGCCGGATCCCGGGATCAGGCAGCGCCCTGCCCGTTGGGAACTGCACCCCAGAGTCCAGCACGGGGCAGGAGGCAGCTGCACTGCCCCCCTGGCACAGGAATCACCAGCAGCGTGGAATCCAGGCTGCCACGGGCCTGCCTGACCTCAGACGCTGAGACCTGGCACGTCACAACCCTGCTGTCCGGCCCCTTCTGCTCGGGGGATGCAGTGGATTTTCCTGCTTGTCACGAGGAGTCAGCCTGTGAAACAAAGTGAAGTGCACCAGTGAGGAAAGAACTGTGGAAACAGTGGGTTTGTGGTGCTGTGCAGAACAGACCCTGTCGGACGTGGCACACGCTTGTTTTCATCTGTTATCCCTGTGCTCCCAGGTGTGGGTGCAGCACCAGGAGTTTGTAGCTCGGTTTTTAAGACGGATGTTGTTCAGCACGTAATTGGCTCTGGCACCTCTGGGTGCACTTTGCTTGGTGTCCTCCCATCAGGTCTGGCACAAGCACTGTCCTTGTTCTGCGTGCCATGGAAATCACGTGCATGGGATGGAGATCCTGGCGGGGGGCTGCAGGTGTAGGCTGTTCTGGAACTCCCGCAGCTGGAGCAGGTGGTTTAGTTGTGCAGGTAATTAGTATTTTAGGATAGAAGATAGAATCACAACTTGTGCAGTCACTTTTAGCATCTGAAATGCACTGAAGCCCCCTCAGAAAAAGCACTCCCTGTGTTTAGGAACCAGACTTTTTCCAGAGCCGAGTAAGGAACAGTTTGATAATAGTTCTTGAAAAACACTGGTTTCAGTGTCAGAATTTCAGACCCTTGCACTGAGGGCTGTTGTTTGTGCAGGATTTGAGGTTTGTGAGGATTTGTGCTGGGTTTTGAACACATCTGTAGTTGCCAGTGCCAGGACAGATGAGAGATTCCCCAG
Source organism: Sclerurus mexicanus (assembly GCA_013396755.1). Lineage (NCBI taxonomy): Eukaryota > Metazoa > Chordata > Aves > Passeriformes > Furnariidae > Sclerurus > Sclerurus mexicanus. Next base: position 392,520 of record VWZF01003875.1, on the reverse strand, counting down.
ATATATGTCTTAAATGAAAAGTCTAGTGATTGATGTGTCAGTCATGGGGTTGGTTCTTGGTTTTTCTCTCCGGAGAAGTTGCTACATTTCCTAAAGTTGTTTTATTGTGAATAATTATTCTGGGTGTGATACTGAGGAAACTGAAATATGTAAATTAGTAAATAATTTCTGAATCATGTTAGAAGTGGGATGGTTTGTTTTAGCAGACCAGCATCTGTTGATTTATGAAGTCTGATGCCTTTTGAATTTAATTTTTAATGTTTTTGTCAGGGCAGTCTGGGTACACTTGAGGGAAATTTTTTAGGTTCAGAAGACCCTCAAAGATTAGTAACAGTTCCTGTGCTCAGAACCATGGTGTGTTTATGCACCTGTGCAGGAATCACATCTACAGACCTGATGGTGTGACCCTGGCGGGTGGCTGAATCCCTGAGAGGGATGGATGTGGAGGGAAGGGGCAAGGATCGGGGATTCCGGAAAACATGGGATGTCTCTTGGAGAGTTTTCCCAACCTAAGTTGGTAAATAACTATCCCCAGTAATACCTGACCGCTTCCTTCATCAGTGGGTTGGTGATGTTTGATTACAAAACCTCTGGCTTAAAACTGGTCAGCTGAACCCCAGGGATTCTGTGAACCGCTCAGCAAACACCAGCAGGTAACACCGTGCACTGGTCCCAGTGTGCCCTGGGCACTGGAGTGAGAGCTCCAGAGCTCAGCCTTGAGCAGGGCACAGCTCTGGCTTTGCCCAACCTCCCGACACCCCCTGCAAGGCCTTTGTGCCTCCGTCCAGCAGCACCGCTCCCTGCTGTGCTGGGCAGACCGAGGGCATTGCTGCCTTGTGTTGCCTCGGTGTGCTTATTGAGAAGGAGTCAGCAGATCTGCTGAGTGCCTGCTAATGGGACCCAGATGTGTGGGCATCGCTGCTCGCTCTGCTTTACGGATCTGCAGCTTTGGGGATTTCATCAGCTTGCTTATTATTTACAGAACGTAATTCGAGACAGTAGAACAAATTTTTAGATTAAAAAAATCAAGTGGTGTGGAATGTTTTTAGCTGTGCAGACCAAACAGAGCAATTTGCCAAGGGGGTGATGGACTAAATCAAAGCAGTTTAGGCTCGAAGCAGTGGCACTGGGCTGGTCTTATCACTGAGGTGGGAATGATCTGTTATCACCAGGATGCGTGTTGGGGCATGGAGGGCACAGCAACCACTGTGCTGGACTCTGAAGTGCTTCTTGCGGCTTTTTTAACAAACCAAACCCTAAAACCAAACCCACAGCTCAGAATTGCCAAACCTTCCAGAGGTCCACGGTGGTGCCCAGTACCTTTGTACCTTTCTCTCTGACCTGTTTTAAGCCAAACATTAGAAACCAGTGTTCACAGTTGTTCTCGTTTCTATGGGATTAAAAAGCCCTATTTTATTCCCATTTTTAGGGTAGTCTTGCTTGCAGTTCTAAAGATCCCTCTGCTCGCAGTACCACAGAATATCAGAGAAGATGGCACAGGTGAATGTTTGTCTGAAGGACGGTGCTGCTCCTCACTCCCATGTGGCTGCTTATCCAACCTTTCGGAGTGCGGGGTGGGAAGTGTCTCAGGAAAATGTTATTGATGACCAATGGTTGATTAAAACCCACTTTACATTGCAGACACTCATTAGACCTGTCAGTGGGAGCTGCAGGTGCCATAGAGCGCTTTAACAGCCAATGGGGCTTCTTGGACTGGTGATATTGTGCCATTTTCCTGCTTGGGAAGTTGGACAAGCAGCAAGGTGTGAATTACACCAGCTGGAATTCTTTAATTCCTTTGGAACTTTGCTTCGACATTTTGTATTTCGTGGAGGCAAACACATACTTTGTTCACTGCTTTGTAAGAGTCTTGATAGGTAAAAAGTGGCCCATGTTGGTTTACCTCTGGTGTAGGTTCAGAAAGACAACAGTGCTGTACCTGGTACAGGCAAGTCCTGCTCACATCAGAGAAACCCAAGGGGCAGGGGAGGTGTAGCTGAGAAATCTAAGGAGCAGAAGGCAAGTGCTTTGTGTGCTGATACTGGGCAGGTTCAAAAGCAAAGGTGATGTTCTGGGGCACTTTCCTCCTGTCTCTGGATCAGAAAGGCTGGAGGCAATTCCCATGAAGGGTCTTTGCAAAGAGCCAGGATGGGAAGCAGAGAGCACCAACCCAAAATGGTGCATTTGGCTGGGAAATCAGTAACAGCAGTAGCCTGGAAGAGGGATGAAATAGCAGGGAGCAGCCCCAGAGTGATGCTGCTGGGAAGGGACAGGGCTCAGAGCCTATAACACAATTCTTCAGGGGCAGGGCGTTCCAGGAGCTTGAAGGAATTCAGAGTATTATTTTTTAACAAAATACTGCTAAGGGAGGAACCAAGCCTGCAGCTCTGCAGTGCTGTGGCCGCTATCGACCTCGGGTGTCTGTCAGCCTTGCGTGTGTGTATTATTGTCAGTTTTTAATAGGCAGAAAGGTAAACTGTGTAAACCCTGCTATAGAGGTGCTGATTAATGAGGATTTTTCTTTTGTCTTAATTTAACTGCATGTCCCTATCTCTACAAGCCTTCAGTTTGCAATCTCTTCTGGCTTTGTCAGCGTGAGCTCTCTCTAGGTTGATGTGGCCTAATCTTCTGTAGAGCACTGAGAAGAAACAGTCAAAGCAGTGAAGCTCTGCTGATAAATAGATGCCCAAATCTTTAGAGAGCATGAGCTGCTTAGGTTGCTCCTTCTTAGTAATTTAGCCACTGCCCCTCTGTTGTCAAAGAAAAGTGCAGACACTTCGCGGAGATGGGGAACCAGCCAGTGCCACATCTTTCAGAGCAGGTCCTGCAGGGTCTATTCGCTTTGTCTGTGAAGACCTTGGATTTCTGAACGCTTTGTCACAGCTCCTGTTGCTAAACAGAGCGCTGTGTGCTGGCAGGTGAGCGTGGGAGGCCGGGGCTGCCCACTCACCGCCGTGTCTCTCCCGTGCAGGACGCAGGCGGAGCGAGTGCGGAAGCCGCGGTGCTGCCGGGGGCCCCAGGGGCTCCTGCCCCGCTACCTGGAGAGCCAGGCTGAGGGACAGGAGCAGCTCTTCAAACTCACCGACAACATCCAGGATGAGTTGTGAGTACTGCCTGACACCGCTGGTCAAACTGCTCTGCTCCTGACACGGCCACTCAAACTCCTCACACACACGTTCAGAAGGACCCTCACCACAAGGACATTGTCTGGGGCAGGGGCTGGAGCAGCAGGAGGGGCTGGGGGAGCTGGGGGGGCTCAGCCTGGAGAAAAGGGGGCTCAGGGGGGACCTTGTGGCTCTGCAACTCCTTGGCAGGAGGGGAGAGCCAGGGGGGTCAGGCTCTGCTCCCAGGGAACAGGGACAGGAGCAGAGGGAACGGGCTCAGGTGGGCCAGGGCAGGGGCAGGTTGGATATTATGAAGAATTTCTTCATGGAAGGGGGTGTTAAGCACTAGGGCAGTGGTGGAGCCCCCAACCCCCAAGGGACTTAAAAGACAGTAGATGTGGCACTTGGGGACATGGGTTAATGGTGGGCTTGGCAGTGCTGGGGCAGAGGTTGGACTTGATGATCTTAAAAGGCTTTTCCAACCCTCATGATCCCATGACTACAGGAGATGTCAGTTTGCGGGATCGGGGTCTGAAGGCAGCGTTCGTGCCTTACCTGAGCTCCCCCACAATCACAGATCAGCTGGTCGGGGGGGAGCGTCTGTCTCCTGTCAGTGTGCCAGGGCAGAGGGGCAGCACTGCTGCTGGTGGAGCTGCAGAGGGAGGTACCAGCTCAGCAGGGTCCCTGGGCAGGTCTGAAGCCACGGGACACTCCAGGTTCTCTGAGGAAGAGTTTGGGCTCTGCCACTTGTGTGTGGCCCCGTGAGTTTACACTCGGGTTATCCCGTTCCCAACCCATCCCAGGGTCTTTGTGCCTGGCTGGTCTCAGGCAGGGGCAGCAGAAAGAGCAATCTGTGCCCAAAACCGATCCACAGCAGAGCAGTGGGTTTTGTCATCGGGTCCCACTGTTCATTCACTGTGACTCGCCATTAGGAATATCATTCAACAGGAACACAGTGTTTCTTGTCATGGAAAATAAGTACAAAATTACGCCTGTGACTTTTATCTTAGTATCATAATCAGAAACACATTTAAAGACCTGATTATTTGCATATTTTCCTTCAGAGTTAAATCCATAAAAGGGGGTTTAATACCTTGCTCTACTGTTCTAACTAAATGTTTCCACATTTTTTTCCAGTTAGGCTCGCTGTTTCACTTCTGGAAAATATTGTGTAATTATTTCCTGATGTTGTTAAAAACCCCACAAATTCTCCCGAGATCTGGTTGCTTCTACTTTGTTCTACTGGATCATGTTTCATTTAATTTTTCATTTTATTAATTTGAGATATTTCTAATAGTGTAGATGGGTTTAAAAAAATAAAATGTTGCATCTTTCAGTAGTATCTGAAAAGGTTAAAAATACCTGTTTTGAGAACTAGACGCCGAGGAGAAAGTAACAGTTGGCAAGAGCGAAGGGGTAATGATGCATGACTCAAACTTAGAACAAAATGTAGAGCTTGAACTACAAATTAGCTAATGTTTCTGGGCTTCTCCATTAAATCACTGACCTCTGTTCCCAGCCCTCAGAATATATACACGACCCCAGTAAAAGGCATGTTGGGAAAGTAGATCCATCATCAGTTGTGCTCCGGGAGCAGACGTAGCCCTGCAGTGCCACTGCCCGGGGGCTGCCCCTGCTCCCGGGGGTGGCCCCGTGTCCCTCGCGGGGCTGGGCTCTCCGGGAGACCCTGCCGCGTTTGATGTGCCTGTCCACGCTGTTCCTCTGCAGCTGTTCTCTTGCTCTGGGGTGAAATTAATTTTTCTGTGACACTTCATAAAAAATGTCACTCTCCAGCCCATTTAACTGGTTTCAGAGGCCGAACCTTCCCCTGAAGTGTTTGAACTGGGATGGCAAACTGCGGGGCAGCTGCTGCTTCCGGGCCTCTGTGTTAATGTTGTCTTTCACCTGGGCTCCTTGCAGCTCAAATCCACTTTTTTTCCCAGTTTGTTTTGCTTAAAGGAACACGGTTCATTTATCCTACCCCAAAGCTTTATCCAGGGTTAGAGCTGGCAAAACACATTACAGGCCCTTTTTAATTAGGCTGGTTGTGTCCTTCGTAGCACTGAGATCAGAGTGTGGGTTGGAACTGGTGGGGGCACCTTTCTCAGTGGGAGCAGGGCGAGGAGGAAAAGGCAAGTTCAGTGCAAACAGTGTCTTTGAGAGGACTGGGAATACAAAATTACTGGAGTCACCCTTTTATACCACAAAAGGAAACCATGACCTGACCTCTTGCCGTATTTTTGGCTACTGACGTTCCATTTATAGCTATGGGTTTGTTTGGCTACAGCTCAGAGCAGTTTGTGCTCAGTGTTACTTAGGCTGGCTTTGGAGGGGGAGGCTTTTGTGTCCACCAAAAACACGGAGCAGTGACAAACGTGAATTTCCAAGCCAGTGGAGTGTTCTGCAGGATGTCAGAGGACAGCAGCATTCAGGTTTGGATAAGCAGTGGTTCAGAAGGCAGGGACTGGGAACCTGCCCGACAGCAGGAGAATCCTTTTACAGATGTGCTTCAACCTCGGGGCTGTTGGCAGAGCTGTATTACTCTACTTAGCACCCCATTATTCTGTCCAGTTATGATTTCACATTCAAGTTGCTGAATTTTTCAGGATTTAAAAACCCCACTAATGAGGCTCATTTCAGCAGTAAATCATAAGTGGGGGAGAAGCATTTGTGTGTGCAACATCCCTTGATCTTTTGCATGTCTTACTGTTATTTTTTTACACACCAGCCTTTTCAGCCATCATAACTCTCAATATTCCCCACTCACTCGTCTCTCCCTCTTCTATTCATCACTCAGCCTAATCTCCCTGGGGAAACCTGCTTGCTGCTTAACCTCTCACCCCATGTTAAACAGCTAATTTCTCTTTGCTGCTACTGATGCGGGCAGCAGGTTCAGCTTGGTTTTGGTTTTGAAGGAGGACCAGGAAAGCACAGGAAGGTTACGGTGTGGACAAGGACAATGCTGTCATCATAAACGTCTGCAAACCTTTCACATGGTGGCTCTGGAACTGAAGTTAGTTGCAATTAAGCTTCAGCATTAGGACTTGCAGTGCTCCAGTGCAAGGCAATTATTCTTCCTAGACCTTGTCAAAGGACATTTTTATGTGCCCCAGTAATGCCCAAAGGTGGCTGCCAGGCATTTAGCAGTAATATTTGATTTACAGCATGATCTTTTTATAACTAGGTGAGAGGGTCCTTCATCAGCTCCCCTTTTAAACTGTTCAAATGAAATACAGATGAACTGTACGTGCTACCCCAGTGTGTTTTCCGGCAGAGGCCAGGGGTCACTGAGAACAGGTGAGGACGTGGGTCAGTGTGGTGGGTTCGGCTCCAGGCTAATAAGGTCTGTGTTTCCCTGCGCTGCAGCTTCATAGCAGCGGAGAACATCGACAGCTACTGCGTGCTCATCTCCTCCAAGGCCGTGTACTTCCTCAGGAGCGGCGACTGCCCCGAGCGCGAGGCCATCTTCCTGGAGGTGCGCTACGATGACCTCTACCACTGCCTGGTGTCCAAGGACCACGGCAGCGTCTACATCCAGCTCACCAAGAAGGCTGTGAACACCAGCAGCGGGGTGGCCATGCCGGGCCCCTCCCAGCAGAGGCCCATGGTGAGCGCCTGCCCCCTCCCTCCTCTCGTGTGCTCTGGGGACGGACCGTTTGCTCCTCAGCGCGGGGAAGGGCTGTGCTGAGGTTTCAGGGGCTGGAGAAGTTAAAGAGTCGCAGAATTTCCTGAGCTGGGAGGGACCCACAGGGATCATCCAGTGCAACCCTGGCCCTGCACAGACACCCCAACAACCCCCTCGTCCCTGTCCCGTTGTCCAAACCCTCCTGGAGCTCTGGCAGCCCTGGGCAGCCTGGGCAGTGCCCACCACCTCTGGGGGAAGAGCCTTTCCCTGAGATCCCACCTGACCCTCCCTTGACACAACTTCAGGCACTCTCTAAACTCCTGAGAAAGCTAAAGAAATGCAAAACCTAAAATATTCCTTCAGGCAGAAAAGTAACAGGAAGAAACGTGTTCACCCATGAAAGGCTTTTAACTTTACCACAGAAATGGAACTTGGGTACTTTGCTGGCTTTTTACTCATCTCCTACCTGTAATATTTTTTCCCTGTGAGGTCTCTAAGACTGGAAACAGGGTTTATGTCACCCCTATAGAAGTTAGTCAAGACTTTCTCTTCTAAAGCCCTTTACAGGGCTTTCTGAGCCATTACAGTAGTTGCTCAGGGGCTGTTTTACAGGCCCAGTTACAGGCTCACCCCTGACCCAAGGCAGTTTACATTCCAAACAGAGCAGCCAGATAAAAGGTAGGAGGGGAAACAAAGGAAATAACCTCAGATATGGCAAGACATTCCTGCTCTCACCCTTAAATACCTGTCCGGGTGCACTTGGTGCTCCCTCTTGCTTCTTCTTTCTCAGCCTCAGCGCTGAGAAGGGGTCTCCACTGAAAGCTTTCTGTTCCTCACTTCAAACCTAAAATCTCTTCTGCTTTAGCTGAGAGCAGGAGAATGCTAAGGAAAATCCCCTTTCTTTCTGCAGGTGAAAGTGAAATCAGAAGCTCTGGCAGTAAAACTGTCTCAAGAAATCAACTATGCAAAGAGCCTTTACTATGAGCAGCAGCTGATGCTGAGACTCAGTGAAAATCAAGAACAACTGGAGCTGGACTCTTGAAAACCCATTTCTTCACTGCCAGAGTGACCTGCAAGCACCAGGCAGGAGCCAGAACTGAGAAGGAAAAAGTATAATTTTAGTATTTAGTGAACACAAGAGAGGTTACTTTTCTTTTTCAAGCACTAGGTGTGTAACAGAGGTGTAGCTGACACGGCTTTGGTTCTGGGAGAAGCCCTGTATTTTGCTAACATGTATATATGTACAAGTGTCCATGTAAATACAAGCGGGCAGGTGGGTGTTGGTATAAATACAAGTCTGTTTACTGTGTAAAGAAATTAAAAGAGCTCTACTGAGTCATACTGCACTACCTGACATGAGCCCTTCTCTGTCTTTCCTTTTTCCTTGAGAAAACTGATTTGCACAGTGCAGGAAGGTAGATAAAACATTTAAAAAGTAAAATTAGGAGTTAATGTCAGCTGCTGGAGCACAGGTGGCCTGGGGTTTGGAGCTTTAACACTGTGATAAGGGTGCATTGGTTGGGGTAGGTTAAGGGGGTTTTGCTGGGTTTTTTCCTCCTAAGTCACTAGTACAGGTAATTGCACAGAGACCTGCTGTTCACTGAAATGTCAGCCTCTTTTTTAATGAAAAAAATTGCATTTTGGTAAACATTACAAATGAGGACTCACTAATTCAGTTCTACATTCACAGTGTGCACCTCAAGGCTCCTTCTGCCTTGTTTCTAAACCAGCTGAAGTGAGCAGCCCTGGAAATGGAATCTTTAACTTCAGTTTGTTCCCTCTCTCAGATGGAGGGAGGGTTTAGAGCTGGGGGAGTAGGGATTGGTGCCTGGAGGGTGGGGCGACAGGAAGTCACCAGCTTGTTTGACTTTACAACAACATCTTCAACAGTAAAGCTTTAAAATAATAAAAATAACATGTTTTTTCCAATGGTGTACATCAAATCAATATTTGTTTCATTAACCATAACCACAGTGAGGACTGAGGAATGAGTGTCTTTAAACACCTTAACCCCCAGGAACTGGAACTCTTAGTGCCACATTTACGCCCTGGAGGGGCCAGGTTTTGGTGTGAAGACACAATTTTCCTGAACTGTTGAGTAACCTAAATTTTAAGGTAAACCTTTGACTCTAGCTTTAAAAGATAAACTGATTTGAAAGTAAAGTCCTTTCATAAAGCCACAGGAGAATGTTTGGGTCCTGAAGGTTAGAAAGAAACCAGTTCTGAGCTCTTGTAAAACACCTGCCTGCTGGAGCTGGGGAAGGAGAACAAGGAGCAGTTTCACTGCTCTGTGGGGCATTTACAGGCAGGGGATTGACTAAATCCTTGGGGTCTGTAAGCGTTTCATACAGATGATGTGCAAAGAGCAGAGCAGCAGTGGAACAGTGCCCCCTTGGAGGGCCCTGAGCTCAGGGAGCCACAGTGGACAAGGCTGTGAAAAAGACCCTGCTCAAAGTGCTAACAGAGAGGAGATGGAAATAACAGCTCAGCAGGGGCAGGAAGGAAGAGCTGTCTCTAAGTGACACACCACACACAACACGGGAATGATACCTGTGGCAGCTCCTCTGGATCTTCCTTTTCCTCCACTCCCCTTTCCTGTCTGTCCCAGTCTTCTCCCCTTTATTTTCCCGTCACATCCATTTCTTTCCTGTCCTTCCTTTTCCTTCTTTTTCCCATTCTTTCCTATCTTTCCTGCCCTTTATTGTTTTTCTCTCCCCTCTCCTGCCCCCTCCTCTCTCCCTGGCACACAGGGGTCAGTCCCGTGTTCCTGCCAAGGTGTTCAAGTCCAGGGAACGTGTCCATGCTGTCACTGCTGAAACCTCCCAGAGCCTGGCTGTGCCATCAGGTCCAATTTACCTGTCCACTTGCTGTCTCTCGAGAAAGGGAACATCATCACTTCCTAAAGTCAAAGAAGAAGCTGGAAAAAAGGAAACTCAGTAACTTTTAGACACTTTACACAAGCCAGGGTGAAGTTTTCCATGTCCCTCTGCATCTCTCTATGGCCTGTTCACACTGAAATACCCTTTTCCTGGACATCATTCCTGGGTCATGGACAATTCTGTTTCCAACAGGGCCTACACAGAAAGGTGTCCTGCAGTGAAATGAGCATGGGGCAAATGCGAACAACATCCTCCCCTGCCCTCTGCTCCTGAAGAGATTCCCAGTATTATCAGTGATGATACATCCCAGCAGCTTCAGTCCCAAGGGCTGTTTTCCAAAGCAGTTCAGTGCTTACATTTTTGTGGGGAGAAGTTTAAGTGGCTAAATGGGCCACATCTCAAACCCGAGAAATAATCATCCACTTCCCCATGACAAGGACCTTTGGATCTATTTGCTCATTCCTCAGACTGCAGGAGTTTTTAACATCTATTTTCTCTTCAGTAAAATACCTTAAACACATTTTAATTAAGTCAACAGTTGCTCAAAATCCACTTACACAACTTTTCTTTAACAAAGAATAACACTGTGTATGTCTATGCTGCTGCACTACATTTGAACATAACGCTTGCCAAATGTACATTAAAGTTCTCTTGAAAACAACGGCCCTATTCCAAACTCCTCTATTCCTAAAGGCAGAGTTGTTACAAAGAAGGAAAAGTCTTATTTTTATGAAAAAACCCAATAAAATTGTCCAGAGCTTTAGACTCCAGTTACTGCCCCAGCTGGGCACGGTGGGCACAGGAACCAGCCCTGCACATGCCTTAGATGCAGGAGAGGGCAGAGTGGGACAAGGACTCCTGCCACAAATGGTTACCCATTAACCCCTGACAAACACTGGACAACAAATGGTAACAGTTTTTTGCTGTTTTGCTCAGCAGAACCCAGCACATCATAGGCCAGAAATACAAATACCTCGGTGCAAAGTGCAGCTCCACAAGTGCAGCAGCTGCTTTGGGTCAGCTCTGCTCAGGGCTGGGGACACTTAGGCTGCCTCAGAGCACAGGCTCCACCGTCCCACAGCGTTCGGTGCTTGTGGTGGGGTTTTATTTTTGTTTTATTCCCTGTATCTGCCCCCCCGGTGCCTGACCCTGGGCCCAGCGCAATGTGTTCTCGAGGTGGACAAGAACCTTGTACCCCAGGCCTGCTCTGGGCTGGCTCAATAGAACCGAAAGGCCACGAGGGAAGTAAAGAGCTTCCTTGTGGATTTACATTTTGGATAAATGGCTGGGTCACCCAAAGGACAGGGGCTGCTACGGGAGCTGCAGAACAATGGTTTCTGAAAATGCCAGCAGAAAAAGTCCCCTGCGTGCTGCAGCTGGAGAGGAATTGTAATAAATAAAAGAGAACTCCACCATCCCAGCCATCCCTCAGCCCTGCAGACACCACAAAAGCAAACACTGGCTGTGCCCGAGGGTGACTCACCATTCCTGAGCACTGCTGCTCCTCCTTGGCAAACGACCCACAACCCAAAAACCGCCGGGTACCAAAATAATGATACAGCAGAAACCGTGTGTCTGCGTGGAGGGCTGGTGGGAGGAAAGAGCAAAACCGTTTTTAAAAATGACTGACCATTTACAGGCCCAGACTCTTGCCCCAGCCCTCTCTTGGTAAGCTCAGACTCCTGACACAGCAGCTCCAGTACCAGGGGCACCACCAGGGACGTCCCTCCTGCCAAGGCGCAATTCTAGGCCCTTCCACTCGTCCTTCTGCAGCATTTCTTTTAATCTCCAGGCATGGAGGAAACAGCATTTGAGGCCAACCTCTCAGAAATGTGGAATTCTATTCATCACCACCTTCTGTGCCAGAACACATCTTTCTTTGTGATGTAATGGCACTTGCACTGAGAGTCTTCAAAGGATTATGCAGAGACACACAACCTCAGATTCCTTCTCACAGTGGTCACTTTTGGGTCCTGCAGCACAACACCAGTTACTGCTTGTAAATTTTGCGTCACTAACACTAATCCCAACTTCTCATTCTGCCCAGAAAAAAAAAATATTTTAAATCAAACCAGTGTCCACCTGGAGAAACTTTCTGCTGCTGATAAAACCTTGAGAGCAAAAATAAACAGCTGCCAAGGTCATAATCAGACCGAGATCACACCAGGGCTGACATTTATAAGCATGTTAAAGAGCCAACTCCTCCACTTAGAGCTTCCCAATTTCAAACACTAAAAATCCACATTACACAAACAACTTCACTCACCTTTCTTCACCCAGATGCCTTTTCTCTCTCTCCTCTGACACAGGCCAGAGGAATCACCATGCAGAAGAACACGTATTTATCCATCACCCAGAACAGCTCAGGCCGTACAGGAATTCCCAGGGCAGGGCCAGGTGCACTTGCACCCTCACAGAAAAGCCCCCGTTGCCAAAGCAGAGCTCCCAGGCCTGTCTGAGCACCAGCCACCAGGAAGAGGCAGCTCGGACTGCTCGTGTCCCTCAGCCTCACCTCTGCACCTACCCCAGGACTCCCCTATTCCCATGGAACGCTGGAACAACCCCCAGCGCACAGGGATCCACGCTCACACCTCGTGCACTGTGCCACCGCCTCACCACCTTTGTAATACAGACATTCCTTCCTTCCATCTGGCCTGAGCCTACTCTCCCTTACTTTGAAGCCATTACCCTCTCTCCTGTGGGGTAGCGCAGGTTTCACTGCACGTCTCGCCCACGCGTGCCGGGCTGGGAGCCACTGCTGACAGCACACACATCCCTGCCCGGGCATCCCAGCGCCGGTGGCTCCACGGAGAGCACCCCTGCACCTTCCCAGCGCAGTGACCCTTCCCCAGCAGGTCCCACCACCAGCAGGACACTGGGAGAGCCTCCCGCGCCAGGACACGGGCACGGAGGACTCGTTTCTGGAGGCCTGGCTCCTGTTCAGCAGAGAAGTGTTTCCCTTGGCCCGTGCTCGGTGTGGGGCTGGAGAAGCCAGACCTCCATTCCCCCTTCCATTACTCTTTTTGATTGGCACTTTAATGAGGGCGCCGGGGGTCGCCCCCTGCCAGGGGGCCGGTTCATGCCCCGTTTATCTCACAGTCCATGTAAGACTAAAATAACACGCCAGGCTGAGTTTCCCTGGCTTGTGATCCCGGAGCCCACCGTGATGGATTGAGTGACTGCAGCAAGCTGGCAGCTGAAGTGTGGTGTAACACTATCTTTCTGTCAGCGCAGCACAATGGATTTGCTGATTCCCGGCCTTTTCCCAGTGCTCACCCTCACCAGCGGCTCACAGTGCTCCAAAGTTCATTTTCCAGGGGGCTGCAAAGTGGTAATAAATAACACGCCAAGGCTGCACGGAGCCTTGGTCGCCCCGCGAAGGGCTCGGTGCCCACTGCCCGCACAGAGCACCACAAACCCACCGCTGCCCCAGAAGGGAGCGAAGGGGCAGCTCCACTGCCCTGCTGGGCCAGCAGGAGCCGAGCAGGACCTTCCCCCAGACAGCACAGCGAGACCCCTCCAGCGCAGGGGCCGTGGGTGATGGGGGCTGAACCGCACAAGCCACAGTCCTTGCCATCATCTGACTCATTGGCACAGTTTACAACCACCAAAATAACCCCTAAGTGCACTAGAATATCCCTAAGACCAGTGCAAGGCATGGATTACACTTCAGATCCCTTTATTTAATACTATAAAATACCCTCATATCTCCTCCATAGGAAAACTCCAAACAAGAGGGCTTTTTACCATTAAAAAACTGGAGTCCTATGAAACAGACTGAATTCTCACTAGTCATCCAAAGAGGTCCTCTGCTACGACCTTATCTCTGTGCCCTGTTTCCTCCATATCCTTTCATTCTCCTTGCCACTGTCTGCAACACAAAAAACTCTCCTCAGATACTGAGAACATTCTCATTTTCGGCTGATGCCACTCCAGCCCCTCCCAGCGACAGTGAACAAATGAGCTCCAAACAGAAGGGGCTCCTCACTTCTGAATAAGCATTTTGGACAAATTTCAAACTAATGACTCTCCCACCCCTCCAAAGCCAGATCAACAACCCACCCTGGGGCTAACAAATAGAAAGGGTGAAGTTGTTTTCCTTGCTTAGAAGAGAACAACTCTGTAGATTTGCGTCTACAGTTTTTTTAGGCCTTGCAACGAGACAGTAACACAGCCAAAAATAGCTCCAAAATCAACTTTAGAGTTTCAGCTGCCCAAATGTCAATGTGTTCTTGCATATTTCACCACGGGCAGCTAGAACTGATCCAGCCTCACCCTTTTCCATTTCTGGACTCAAGATCCATCTCACTCTAGGCAAAACCAGGTGTGTTCCTGCCAACAGGAGTCATTACTGAGAGAATGAGTGAGGAAGGCAAAAAAAAGGGAATACAGATGTGGAAGGGACTCAGGCAGGCAAGAGCAAGGGAGAACGCACTGGAGTATGAAAAGAACATGATGGGAAAAAGGATGCTGCCCGAGGAAAACACGGCCGCTCTCAGTGCAGCTCTTTGCATTGCCCATACAAATCACTGCAGATTTCAACTCACAGGGCTGGAGAAATGAGCCTCATGAGCTGAGGATCTTTGTGAGAGAAGAGACAACCACAACCAGCAACTGGAGCAGCAGCAGCACACAGGGCTGCTCCCGGCACAAGTCTCCCCTCGTGCAGAGCGTGCGGTGGCTTCAGTGCTGGGCAGAACTGCTCTGGAGCTCCCAGGCCAGTCCCGGGCACCCCAGCTCTGCAGCCTGCACACACATCACTCAGAGAGCAGGGCCTGTGCTGCAAACACCCTTTGAGGCTTCCCTGGAGCTCACAGTGGTCCCTCTACCTCCCCAGCTCCATTCCAGCTCAGACCTCCACACAAGGTGCTGCAGCCAAGCCCCGAATGCTCCTCTGGGGAGAGCCAGGCACACCTTAAGGCATTCTGAGCCTACAGCCAGAAAGCCTGGGAATTATTATGAAAAACGGGTGGATGGTGGAGCTCAAGGGACCAGTGGGAGGATGTGGGAAATCAGTAACACTGATTTGAATAACTGGTAACAATTATTAGGTCTTTTTTGGTATGAATCATCTCAGAGACTCATAATTTAAATGATGTTGCTCCAGGGGCGGTAAAAAATACAGTAGAAGCAGCCAACCTGCCATGGCACAAAGATTTGGAGCCACAACTGGATTGGCCAAACGGGTCTGGGAAACTTCACCAACACGTGGAAAAGGGCGCAAGTTTTGTGGAGAATATACACACCGACAGATCAGACAAGCAAATTTGTCTTTAGCAAGATCGTGACATTACTTAGAGCTCTGCTGAATCTGCCTGAACTGCTGGAGAAGGAGTAGCCCTGTTTATCTGATGACCACTGACCTTGTCCTTGCCCCATCCCCTCCTCAGGGGTGGAATTTGCATCTGAAACTACAGGTTGTAAAAATCAGCCAGCCAGAACCATCCCAAGGGAACCAAACCAAAACAGAACGCCACAACAAAACTACACAACAGCTCAAACCAAGCAAACAACAGAGTGAGTTTGAACAGTCTGTTCTCTGGGGCCAAACCCAGCCAAGAGCTCCAGTCCTTGCAGGGGAAAGGGCAGCAGAGAGTGGTGCTGCCTTGTGCACATCTCAACTCCTTTTATCCCCTTAAAACAACTGCAGGAGAGGAAAAACTGTTTGACCAACAACTAGTAGCATCGGCAACAGGCTCAGGAACTCAACAGCCGTGACATTACAGTTCTTACCCGCTTTGTTTCTCATCTGATGGGCAAAATCCTGGGTGCTTGTCAGTGCTCCTTTGCAGCCTAAACCTGGCCATGGACAAGGAGCTGTGTGTGAACTGACACTTACAAGTAGTCCCAGCAGAGCCTGAACTCCTTCCCAGATCCAAAACGGGGGGTGGGAACCATCCCTGTGTGTGGGGCAGAGCAGGAGGCAAAACCAAAACCACTCACTGCTCCAGGAAGACTCGTGGCTTCCTGAAGTCAGGGATTATCTCCAGGTTTATACAGTACTCTTCCCTTTTCAGACACACAGCTTCCAGCATTTACCACCCAGAAGTGCACTGACAGTAAAAGCTCCTTAAGTGGGGAGGTCTAAGAGGCAATTTTCTTTAAACTTTTTGCAGTTTTATGGAATTTAGGCACACACAGAGAAAAATACAGGCCCTAACTCCTGAAAATACTGCTCATTATGCAGCTACTATTTGTTTCAGACCTTCCTTACCTACAATGAGAGAAAAGAGAAAAGGAAGACTAGAGGAGAACGCAAGAGTCCCAATTCAACACAGGGTTTTTAGTCTAAAAATTAGGTTGAAGTAATACCAGGTATTACTCTCCAACAAACCTGCCACACCACAGAAGAGAAAAATGGTCTAAAAACAGATCAAAAACTTCAGGCCTCACCACTCTGCCCAGATTGTGATGGACTAACTGCTTAAAAACCAGTAACTAACTTGCTTAGAGCTTCCTGGAGTGGAGGCACTGGGGATTTAGGAAAGGGTCCAGAGAACAAGTTCAGCTCTTGGTTCCACACACACCTCTGGAGCAGAGCCCATTGCACAGAGGTGACGTGAGCAAGAGCCAAGTACACTATGCTGAGTTATCGATATCTATTATTAACAAAAAAAATTAACCTTAAAGGTTAGCATAATGCTGTGTTTGTGCAACATCTGTCAGCAATTATTTGTATTTACTTGCACTGCAAACCTAGAAGAAAAGTCAGAGAAATAAACACCACAATTCCCACCAGTCTTGTGTTTTCCCACAAAGAATCTCTCATCATCCTTCTTTAGACACTCTCATTTGTTCCTTGCCCTCTCCAGTATGGAATTTCTTCCCAATTCTCTATGAGTAGAAAGTATTGGTCCTCTCTCTACCCTGGAGCAAACAACAACTAACCCCTCTGCAATTAGTGGTGGTAACTTCAGTGTTCTTAAGACAGAACTCAGAACTATAATATTTCTTGGATTCAAAACAGCAAACCAACCCCCTCTCTGGTCCCTGCTCTCCCCTTAGCCAGGCTTTACTCTCCAGCAGAAAGGGAGGCAGGGACGGCAAGGGTTGTGTTCCAGTCACACTCCACCTGTGCAATGCAGGGTGAGGAACAGGTTAGATGGGTGAAAAGTTCACTGCAAGCTGAGCTGTCTGTTTCTCTTGCTTAATTTATCCGATATTTGGCTAACCTTGCTCTGAACCCAGCCCCCAAGACCCCCTTCCTCTCATCCCTCCCCAGCGGGTTCATGTCAGCCAAAGACACCGCCTCTAATTCCCTTCTCCCTGACCCTGCTCAATGGAGCGGGGGTGGGACACAGGGCCAAGCGCAGAGAGGGCCCTTGCACTGCAGAGATAATCATTATTTATGCTCCAAACCTCAACAGGAGCAAATAGAAAAGCCCTACGGTCAGCAACATTGCCTGATACGGCGTTTGAGCTTATCAGCCTTCCCAAGGCTGGATGGCACCCGCCCCGCGCTCCCCGTCCTCCTCCGGCTCCCCCGAGGATGCAACACTTCCTAAAGCAGCTGCAATGATGCCTGACCCCCTCCGGCAGCCCCTGCCGGGGACTGGCACACGATCTCCAGGGTACCAGTCAGCCCAGTGTGTCCACGACCCCATTCCTGCGGCTCAAGATCCCCAAAAGGAACCCGACACTCATTCAAATTTTGCAAGGCGCAGCAGCTGCGGTAACCCAGAGGGTGAGCAGGGAGACCCGAAGGGGTTTTCTCACCCTGAATCCCATAAGGGCAGTGCGGGGGGGCAGCGAGAGGCGCTACTCCTGCCCGTCGGACAGCAGGGTTCCCCGAGCCGCAGACCCTCCTGCACCCGCGAGCGGCTCATCCCGCACAACGCGGACTGGGGTCGGCTCAGAACCTGCCGAGCACTTTCCCTCTCACGGATAACCCACAGCTGTCCCCCCCCGACGCCGTGTACCCCAAGGGGGGTGCCCGGGGCAGCGGTGTCACCGGCGGTCACAGCCCTGCCCTGCCCCGGGGCTGCCGCACACCCCGCCCGGCAGCTCCGCCCGCTCCCGGCGCAACCGGGGCGGCACAAACCGCGTGTGCGGGGCCGAAGCAGCCACCTGCCCCCCTCCCTGCCCTCCTCTCATCCTCCCTGCCCTCCTGCCACCCTCCCTGCCCTCCTCTCATCCTCCCTGCCCGCCTCTCATCCTCCCTGCCCGCTGCCATCCCGCACCCCGGACCCACACGCTCTGCGGATGTGCTTAAGGCTCTGCCGACTGAGCAGAACAAATGTGTCCTGCAAACCTTAACTTCATTATCATTTTTGACCTGACAAAGAGCCCTATAGCTGTTCTGTAGCGTTGGGACACCTGAGCAGCTTCAGCTCCACTAGGAACTCTCACAAACACCTTATTATTTTTATAATCTGTATTATCACAGTGCCCAAAACTCCACTGCAGTATCTCTGCACGCACAGAGTTCCTGTCCCACTGACTGGAGGGGCAGACACAGCCTGACAGCTTTACAATAAGTGGAAATTCCTCATGGTCTAAGAATAATACTAAACTTGCTTCTCAGGGTCACTGGATGACCTGACCTTGACACGTTTCTCTGGCAGCAGTGCAGGCTGGCCTAGCTCTGATGTAATCACCAATTTAGCGACACCATCCATTCCAACCTTCACCACTCCCACACCAAAGCAGCAAAATACCAGTTTCCAGGGAGTCCTTTGAAACACAAAATCCCAGGTGCTTACCAAAGCAGGTGAGCCAGCACCTCCCACCTAACCCTGCGGTTCTCAAGGCATGGAAGTTGCTACAGAGAGCTAAATAAGGTTGTTAGGAAGACATTAAAGTGCTACGTAAGTAAACTGAGGATACGCACCAACCCCTCAGCCCACATTGCATAGCTCACCTGACAGCTCCTTCTCAACAGCAGAACCAGCACAGATACTCCTTTACCACTGCATCAAGAAAATTAAAGTATTAAAATAACAGACAGTGGTAATTTCCATCCAAGCAGTTCTTTGTGCGAACTTCCAAAGCCTTTGTTAGAATTTTAGCACCTCTTCACACTGCTGAAATTAGTCTCAGGTGGGTCGCTTGCTACCCCAGGTGTGCCAGATCAAGGCAATCACCGAGCTCAGGTGCCAGAGATCCCAGTTGTTTACTCCTTCCATCCACCACAGAGAAAAGCAAAAACACTTCAAAAGATGCCATAGCAGCATAATTAAAGGCAAGCTGAGCTGCAGCACAGCTCAATTGTTTACAGGTGCGGTTTAAGAATCACCGAATGTAAAACAAAAGGCACAAACTTGACTCAGCTGTTTTAATCACTCAGGCCTAGCCCCAAACCCGTGTCTTTGAACAACATGGAAAAGCTTGTGAAAACCCAAAGAGAAAAAACTTTCAGTTCAGAAACTACCACATGTAGGAGGGAAAATAACAGGTCGAGCTTTAAAGGAAATCCACGTCCCCTTCTCGGTGTATCCAACTCAATGCATCCAACTTAAAGGCTTCTGCTTTTTGTGAGGGGGAAAAACCCCCACAAACAAAGCCGAGCAAAAACCCCACGAGCAACAAACAAGCCCCGACAATTCCACGCTGTGCTCCCCCCAAAACCATACCGTGGGAATGCAGAGGGCAGCAAATGGAGCCGGGTGACCGGGACACACACAGGCCCCGCGGCCCGGGCGGTGCTCGGCCCAGAACGGCGCTGTGGGAGCGCCAAGGCCGGGGCAGCGCCCGCTCCGGACCCCGCGGCTCTGCAGGAGCCCGTGGGGAGCGCCCCGCACCCCCGGGCCCTCCCTGGGCTGGGGGGCAAACAAGGCCCCTCCTCGCTCCCTGTGGGGCGCTTGGGGGCTCTCCCGGCCCCTTCTCACCCGGAGCTGCGTCCGGCCCTCCCGTGGCTCTGGAAGGTTCCGCTGCGCCTGGGCAGGAGCGGCCGGAGCCCCGGCCTAGCCCTGGGATGCAGAATGCCAGGAGATAAAGGTGTAGGTCTCAAACTGACGGCAGGATGGACGTGGAGCCACACAAGGGCTGTTGGTACCCACAACCGTGGGAGAGAACGGGATGTGGCTGGAGAAGGGGCCGTGTGGAGGCAGGGCACCGCTCTGCTGGGACAAACAGCCCGGAGACAAGCACAGCGCAGTGCAAGTCAGCAGTGAGGCCAAGGAGTGGGCATGGACTGCAGGGGCAGGGGGATCAAGATCACATAAGACCCCCAAACCCATTTCCAGAGAGGCCTGAAAGAACAGATGGTGCATGAGAACTGATGTGCAGAGAAAGTGGCAAACCCACCTCCAGGGTGGGGAAACGTGGCCATAAAAAGGGACCCCCCAAGCCCAGGCACTGTCCCAGGACATCCCAGTGGCCAGAGCTACACAGCTGGATCGACACTGTGAAACCAGGACTGACATCCCACCAGCTGGATCAGTGCTGGAACCAGGACTGGTGAACCTTTCCTTCCTTTCTCTTTAATTCCTTTCTTCCTCTTTAATGTCTTCCCTTCTTTCTCTCTTCCCTTTCCCTCCTACCCCTTTATCCAAACCCCACTGCTGTGTGCTTATAGATCAGGGACTCACCAATTTCTAGACAAGTGTGTAATTTACTAATAAAACTTTCTGATTGTTTGTGGACCCTCTGACTTTTGTCCATCCTTTTGACCAGGAGCATCTACAAACCTCAGGTGCTTCCTTCCACAGTGACCTCAGCATCTGCAGGAGCCGGAGGATGGCACTGGACAGCAGGAATCAGTCCCTTGACCAGGCACATCCCAGGGCTGTGGCCAACACCAACCATCCACCGGCCAGTTTGCTACCTATGGAGCAACCAAAATATGAAAAATCGCTCACATGTGGGATCCATTAGGGCATTTCGAAGGAATTCACGTTCATTGTTTCCCTTGAAATATAAAGGTTATAAAACTTAACAGCCACATGACAAGGAAACTATATGAAACACTCAGAGATTTACAGAGCGACTGCTCGGCTCTCGGGGCTGGAAGTCACTGTGCAGCAGTCAACATGACCTGTGGTCTGAGGGCTGAGATTTTGGGCCGTTTTCTTTTTCCTTCCTCTCTTTTTCTGACCTTGCAGGCTGGTATTTAGTTACTGCATCAGCTCCACAGTCAAACAGAAACACAGCTTGTATCTTCTTTCGAGTATTTATTTCTTTTGTCCTGTTAACATCAAGTAATGAAAGGAATTGTAAGGATTTTGAAGGGGGGATAAAAGGAATGAAAGCAGAAGAAAGGAAAAAAAATACCGACATAATGGCTTAATTTCTCACAGCATGTGCAGCACAAATGAACAGTAAACATATCCCAGGGAAAAATGCAAACAAAGGCTACAGTTTGCTCAAAGTTCCAAGAAAAAAGCCCATTGTGAGTGCCCCCGAGCAAACATTTCTGTGATTGAACCCTCAGAGCCTCTGTGTGATTTCCAGGCAAATTCAGCACAGCAGGTACCTTCCCCCTTTGCCCGGAACATCCCTGGGCTGGAGCAGCCACAGGGCCAGGTTTCCAATCCTTGTTTTGGCTTAAGGCATGGAAATGTTGCAATTATGGTATTAAGAGGAAGCTGTAATCTAATCTAACGGGTCAAGGACAAGTGTGAAAATCTGATTAGAGATTTGCCACCAGGGTTTGTCTATACAGAGTGAAATAATTAAGCAGATTTGTCCTCAAACACTGTATTTTGCTGTGATTTCTGACCTGGATTTTAGCAGCCCCAGCCGGGCCAGAAGCTCATCATGTGGGCTGTCATCACGCACAGGTTTTTGGGTGACCCTAAAGGTTGCACCATCAGTGAAATCATAAATTGTGTGACACCAGATGAGGCTGTACAATTTTCTGAGCCACCCTCCCTATGTCTGCAACAAATGGAGCTGCTCTGGTAGGGGCAGGTTTGCACTGGTGAAAGTGAAATACTGTGCTGGCAGTTTTAATATATGAGTTTCAGATCTATTCTCCCAAGGAGTGGAGAGGGAGAACATGACCATGAGGTGAATTGAATTATTGAATTCAGCAGCAGCTCAGCCTTCCTGCTCGTGCACCTGTGTGCTCGGCACATTCGGGCACTTCACTTCTGCAGTTGTTCACTCCCCAGGTTTCAGTGGCAGCACAGCTCTAGTCCACTTGTGGGTTTGTTTTCTTAACTGAACTAGAGGCGAGCATGCAGCAACACAAACCCCAAAAACTCATCATGCCATTCCCCTTGTGTGCAAATATGCCCTGCCCTGATGTCAGGGGGTCACTTTTTTTCAATGCACCACTTCCAGGATTTCCAGTGTGATTATTTTCCCCCTGATGATCTGAGGCTGGGAAGTGAATTTAGTGAAAGAAACCAAACCAAACTGTGAGAATTTTCTGCTATAAGTAAAGGCAAATGCACTTTTGACAGTATCCAGAGTTTTTTCCCCTTGAAACTGTCTACAGGCACGTTTTTGACGGCAGGATTGGAGCCTGTCATGAGAACGCACTCAGGTATGCCTTTGCACTAACACTGTTGCCAGAAGCCATCTCACAGCCATCACCAGACACGCTGGAGCCCCCGAAAGCTCTCCGTGGGATTGGAAGGCATTCAGCCAGGGGAAAGGAAAGCCACCACCATGTGATTTGGACGGCCAGTTCCACAGGAAAACTATACATTAATGAATGGCAAGAGCTCAAAGCAGGAGTTATGCTTGCAAGCAAATCATTCTCCAAGAACCATCAAGTACATAAAGTATTTGATAAATGAAAACCTGAAAGAAGTCTATGTAAAAATAATCCAGTGAAAGAAAACAGGCTGATTTTACAGCCAGAATTACACATTCATGTGTAATGAAGATCACAGAATATGAGTTGCTCACCCAGCCTTAAGGCACATCCAAGAGGATGTACTTTAGATTGCAAAAGGACATTTTGAGGTATCATTGCAATAATCTATTTTAATATTCCTGAGGGGTAAATTATCAGAAAAAATCAAGCAGCAGTGCTGGGTATTGGGGCTTGCACCACACTTCTACTTTTTAACAGATGACTTTCACCTTATACTCCCCCTTTAACCATAAAGTGAGGTTCTGGGCACCACTCCCTACCATTCCTCTCCAGTTCAAATTCAGATCCTGTGGGTGTTCAACAGAATATGCAGTTATGAACTCTTTAGGCAGAAGTAACAGCTCTCTGGGGTTTTGCTACACTTCATGCTTCAAAGGAAGTGAGTCTGAAGATATTCAGGGCAGTTTGCAGATGTCTAAGAAGGTGTGAACACAGGCATGCACAGGTGAGAGCACGCCTGGAGGGAGGGTGCAGAGATGAATAATCTGCAGGCACAGCATTCTGGCTCAGAAACTCCCCAAACACAGCCCTCTCCAATGGGAACAACTGGAAGAGACAGAAAAAATGATGAAAAATGAAGGGATCAGCAGAAATCAGACCTAATATAAACCCAATGAAAATAAACTCAGCATGGCTCCTGTGGCTCACTCAAGAGCAGTTCCTCTGCCAGAGTTCATTTGCAAGAACTCAGGTCAGGAGAAAGGTGGAACAGAACTTCCTCTGCTCTGTGCTCTTAGGAGCCATTGGCAACTCTGACTGGCAATAGGAAGAGGTTTTTAAAGGGAAATACTGAACATAGAGGCATTAATAGATGACTTTCCTGGAGAAGATAGCAAAGAATTGCCTCCGTATCTTACAGCTGATGTTAACACTGCCATGTGCCAGCCCAGTACCTGGGAACGCTGATGAGATCAAGGGCACTGCCCAAGGCAGAAGGGCAGCTGGTGGCTACACCCCAAAGTATTCTCTTCATTATCATTTGATTAACACAGGGACACTCAATGTCTAGGATGCCTGTCTGCGAAAAGCCTGTAAAATATACAGGTGACTAACTCAGAAAAATAAAAATCAAATTTTAAAAATGCCTTTGATTAAGAAAAAATTGGCAATGGAACCACATTGACCTGGTAGCACCAGGTCGGGACACTTACTGGCAGAGGCCAGAGAACCACATGTCCTTGTAAAACCTGGGCATGATGGATGGCCCTTGCAGCTGGTTAGAAAAAGTGAGTTGTGAGTCAAACTGACCCTTCCTCGTTTTTATATGTTTGGGCTGCTTTCCCTCCCTCAAAGAAACAAGAGCCAGCGATCAGGAACGGGCGCCTTGGGGTGTTCTGAGCCAGCAAGGTACAAAGTTAATGGACTGCTTTTTAGGGCAGGCTGACCCTTTGGAACGAGCAGGAGTAACAACACAGTTCTTTTATAGGCTTTGTATTTGGATGGAAATCCAAATGCCTCTATTATTATACAGCTTCAGGAATGGAAGGTGGCGTCTCGCCTCTGTTTAGGGCCATCTCACTCCCCCTAAGATCGCATTTATCCTCTATTTTGCTTTCTCATATCCTTACTCCTCACCATGCTCCAGCTCCAATTAGACTGCTTTCTTCCCGCATTTAAGGAGGAATTGTTCCTTTCTGGATTTATGCTTAACAAATCTGCACATATATTTGCCTTGAATTTTTTTCAGTGTTAATGTCACAATGCCCAGAGCAAAGGTGAGAGTTAGAATTAGTAATTTCAGACTCTTTGGGAAGGTGTGAAGATGTAAATTGTGTCCTCAGAGGTCTGTGATTTTAGCTGTATCCAGTCCAGGCAGGCTGGGTCAGCGCATGTTTCTGCTCAAGGGATCTGTTTCAGGAACAAAAGAGGGTGTTATGTTTAAAGAAAAGATGACAGGAACAGGGGGAACTCGCTGCCTTCTGTGGTACAGGTGACATTCAAGTTGTGTCCTGTGTCTCCCACCTGTGGTCTGCAGGCTG
The DNA here is from genome assembly GCA_013396755.1 of Sclerurus mexicanus. NCBI lineage: Eukaryota > Metazoa > Chordata > Aves > Passeriformes > Furnariidae > Sclerurus > Sclerurus mexicanus. Next base: position 368,167 of record VWZF01003875.1, on the reverse strand, counting down.
GGGCAGCTCAGCCCCATCAGAACAGCCTCTGGTCTCATCTCACATGTTACCTGCTGATCTGGCTCCTCGAGAAGACAGACAGGGTTGTGGTGAAGCTGTCAAATCCCAGCAGGTACTGAGGAAAGGTGCCGAGGTGACCTTAGCACAGCAGAGAGTGGGCAGGGGGCAAGAAGTGCCGGCACTGCCAGCGTCCCACAGGAAACACCAAATAAAAGACCATGAGCAGCAGGGAGAAGGTGAAGTTCTGTTTGCCTCACGCCTTTCTCTGAGTCTCCCAACATCTCCCTCAGAAAAGCACTCGGACAGAGAGGATTCTGTTCCCTAGAGAATGGAACTGCTGCTGGTGACTGACAGGTTTGCTCAGTCTCCAAACATACCAGGCTGAAGGATCTGAGTGCCGGGGAGGTGAGAGCTCCAAACAGTGCAGAATATTCTGTTCCTCAGGGCTGGTGGTTGGTTGGTGAAAAATGCAAAAGATTGTATTTGACAGAATCTTGCCTTACCCCAAACTTGGGAAGAAGTGCTGTCACAAAAGTGACTGTCACCCAGATTAAATTTATTAAAGCCACGTGAAGAAATAAAAACAAAAGCGATGATCCAAGGTCGCCCTGTACTCTTTCCTCAGCAGTTGCATTTGAGCTCAAGGAAAGCACTAGGCCACATTAAGGTCTGCTACAAGCACCTGTGTTCTCTTTGAAATAAATGCACCCACTTATGTTCTGCCCGCATTAAGTCTGTTACTGGGTTTTTATGAGCCTTGGCAAGTGCAGTGCTATCTGTTAATATCTGAAGGTGGGAGTGTTCAGGGAGTTGTCGGAAAGGCTTGCAAGACTAGATCTGATCATACCCACCCACACTAATTAACACATTACATAAAAGTACAACAAGTTTCTCTTTGCAAACATCAGAATCACTTGCCCAGGCACTTTCTGTGCAGTTCTAGAAGAACTAGAGGGATGGACTCTGTAGCTTTTTAACATCAACAGAACAACAGATGAGTGGGTAGGGTAAAGTTCCCACTTTCAGGGCTCACTCCTTTTCATCATCCTGCTGAAAACATGCCATCAGCAGGAATATGGCTGGAAGAACCTTTTTAAAGTTCACATGGGGTGCATGAGGATGCATTTTTTTCCTCATCAAAAACCAAAATGGAATATTGAACATGAGGGATCAGATTCCCTTACAAAGGACTCCTCTCCCTGCCCTACCTCACTAATCCTGAAAATTACTTTGCATAAACACCGTCCTCTGAAACCACCTGGAACCGAAGAATCCTCCTATTCAAACAGGGGAACGTGTCCCAAAACAGCTCGCATTTCTCTAGCACTGAAACTGTAAAACAGCAGCACCCTCCTTGTCTGAAGGTGAAAGGAAGGGCTCTTTTACCTCTCCACGGTTTGGAGCAAGGAGAAGTGATTTCCTATGAAACTCCCGTGAGCTGCTCCTGCAGCTCCACGCGGATTCTGCCCGCACGGTAACAAACGTACACCCTGAGCTCGAGTTACTCCGGACTCTTGCAGGACATCTGGCTTCAAGATGGTGGCACTGAAAGTGCAGCAATGACACAGGGAAACAGAAGAGAAGCAAATAACTGTGCAGGGGAGGGCAGGAGGCAGTGGAGGGAGAGGGGAAAACCAAAATTAAAATAAGTCAAAGGGCGGAAATTCCTCTGAGAAGGCCTTAGGCTCCAACAAAGCTTGTCGACATTTGCAGCACTTGAGGATTGCCCAACACTAACCTCATGTGGAAGGGACAGCAGAGCTCAGCAGGCATTCCAGAGGAGCCTTTCTACTAAAAAAACCTCTTCAGTGCATCCATCCTCGTTTGCCAGTCGCTCGCTGGATGCAGAGCTTTCTATCCCGCAGCACCCCAAGGGAAGGGACCCTCTCAGCCAACTCCTCCTGACTATCTGAAAGGCAAAGTCAAGTTCCCCTCGTTATTCCCGGCCGGCTGCAGAGCTCTCCCCCCGTGACTGCCCTGGGACCCTGGGGGGAGAGACAGGGAAGGCTCTGTGCCCGTGTGGATGAGAGGAGTGAGGCGATGAGTCTCAGCTATGTTCTGACTTGTTTATATTCATTAGAAAGAAATCAACAGCACTTGGTGTGTAAGACATCCCCCAAAGATGGGGAGTATCTTTTGTGTGGTGACAGAAAAAGAGCAGCTCCATCCAAGGGACAGGATTTGGGGATGAACGGGGATTTCAATGTGTATGTTTATCTCACTTTTGCATTAGGAAGTTACCAAAAAATAGAATATTAGCATAAAGGTTTCATTTCAGTGGGACACTGCTCTTTCACCACGGCTGTTTGCTCTTCCAGCCGCAAGCCTGGAATGCCTGCCTGGGATTAATGAGGAACTAGAAAGGATCAGAGTGCACCAGGGAGGTTGGCATCATCACCCCTTCCCCTCCCAAGCCTCTCTTGATAAATCTGGTACCTTCAGTATTCCTGGCACATCCTGGAAGGGCTCTCCCCTCATTGCACTTGTGTTTTCAATGAACTGAGTTCTTTCTCAAAAAAAACTGACAAAAAAGAAAGCTGAAAGCATCTATTGGGGTGGGCCTCAAAATCACAGAAATCAACGCTTCTTTTTGTCCTCTCCAGAAAGACTCAGGCACCCAGGAATTCCAAAGAAAAGTGCCTTGTAAGGAGCCTGCCCGGAGCTGGCACAGCACTACAGGTCTGCACTGAGCCAGGCAGAGGCACTGGCACCAGGGGCACTTCTGGCACCATGGGCACTTCTGGCACCATGGTCCTCTTCAGCTGCTCCAGAGGAGATGAACCTGCTGCTCTGCGGGGCCGTCAGACCTTCTGCTTTTAACTCTCCCACCGTGGCACCCCAGCGGTCACTCTCCATTCCACGGGGCAGGACTAAAGGAATATTACAAATACAGCTCACAGCTGCAACTCAGATCTCTCTGAGGAAACGATATATTTTGGCATACAGGTTTTTTCCTCATCTGAACTTTTGTATGGAACCTCTTGGTTTATGAACAAATACTGCTTTTCCCTTCCACAGCGTGCTGCATTTGAATTTGCTGAGCTTTTGACAGACATTTAGGTAGTCAAATTTTCACCTTTTGAGGTAGGGAAACACTAGAAATATCTGCTTTGCAGGTCAGGGTGCTCCTTCAGATGATGCATTTTGCCCCAGGTCACACAGGACATCTCTGAAAAAGCTGGAAATTCAATACACTCCTGTCATCACATGTCCTTCCTGGAGGCACTTCACTCAGGTGTCTCCAGTTAGGCTTGCTACTGCCCTGTATTGCCATTACCTTAACTCCTCTGGGAGCACAGCTCCAGTGTGTTCTGTGTTCCCATGCCCAGTGCTGCATCTGGCACAGGAATGCAGCGTTGCCCTACCTGTGCTGTCACAGAGAATGTACCACTGCAAAAAATAAGTACTGTCTAGCTGTTTCTGGCATCTCAGTCCAACAGTTCTCACTTTTGGCTGATCAGTGCCTGATTCAATGCTCCTAAAACACAATGGATAAATCCCTAATTGAATTCAACGTGCATTTCATCAGGTCTTTGCTAACTTTGCTTCCAAACTTCACATTTCATGAGCGCTATAGTACTGCCTCTTCTATTTTTAGAGTGTTATTCCACTTCACTGTGCAGATTGATACAATGGATTTTCCTCTGCATGGATAATGTCAGTGAATGTATGTTTGTATAAGCAGGCTCTAGTTTTAGTCCTAGATTTAGCTCATCCCAATGTGCTGCTGCCTACATGTGTGGCAATCTGGGATTAATGCTAAAAATATCTTTATATTTTATCATAAATGAACAAAAAAAATCAGAATGACAAATTTCATACATGAGTTCAATGACAGAAAGCCTCTTCCACTATTCAAACTGCTCTGCTGCCTGAGCCTTCCTGTCCAGCCTCCACAGGTGAAGTACAACAGCTTTCTTGGGCCCAGCTCAGTCCTTCCAGACAGAAGTCCTGGGTGGCCTTTAGCAAAGAAAACACTACTCCAGGGTTTGCTCCTTCCCCAGTGTGTGCTGGGAACAGCTTCATCATGGCATGGAAAGCGAAGGAAGGGAGAGAAACTTCCATTAAATGTCCGTAATATTTAGTTCTTCAAAGCACTTTTTAAGTTCCCCATTCAAAAAGCTGAAATGAAACCAGTGGCAGTTCCTCTGAAGAGAGGGGACAGAGTGTGTTCGGGATGGGAAGTGCTGCATCTCCACTGGGACAGCCCACAGACACTTCAGAAACAAAAATTACATCTTAAAACTATGAGCAGATTTAACAATTGAACTCTAAAGAATTAAACATCATAGAAACACTTCACACTTTCTGTTTTCCTTTCCAAGGGTCCATGGTCCCGTCACTCAATCCTGTGCAAAGGTCATGTTACTATGGATATGACCTGCAAGAAATGTGTTGCCTCAGAGCAGCACAAGTCACATGAGCAGGCTAAAAGCCAAGGCTGCTGATTCACAGTCCTGTCAGGGTTTTCGTGCTCGTGTTGGGCTCGCTGGAGAACAGTCCCTGTGCCATGGAGTCTATGTCCGCCCTTTAAAAGTGTTCATGCAGGTGTAGCTCCCAGAAAACTTGTGGATTTCTTCAAGTGCCGCCTGAGGGAGAATGCTGGAAGAGAAGCAGGAAGAAAATAAGCAGATGGGACAAACCCCTCCATCTGTTCTAATGAGAGATGTGTAAATCTGCATTTACATACACAAATATGCACGTTCTCAAAAATCAGCTCGTGAGAGCACAGACAGAACAAGCCTCAGTGTCCTGCTGAGAGGGGGCCTAACGGGACAAAGTTCCATCCAATTACTCTCTCTCTGCAGAAACATTTATCAAAAAAAGTCTGTGAAAGCTCTAACTTGGAAGATACCATCACGTTTTATTCCTCTCAAATATTGTCCTCTGAAATACACAAATTTAACCTGAATTCTCTGGTTAAGTGGCCATCTGGTTGTACAAAACATGTGGCCTCCTTGTCCTAAGGTATGGATAAAGATCTAATTTCCTGGCAGCTACTGAAATGGAAAATAAATGTCTAATTCTTACAATAAAGGAGAACAGCCCTTTTCCTTGTATGTAGAATTTCTGGGAACTTTTATCCAAATCTTTACATTCAAAACAAAGCATTTAGTGTGAATTATTTTTTCCTGTTTGAAATGCAATACTGGAATTATTTTCCACAGAAATCTCATGGCCTTGTTACAGTTCCTGACTGAAGCAGCTTTTCCAAAGAAATCAGTGCAAATTGTCATGGAAACACAATGTTAAATATCCTTTCTCTTTGGTTGTTGTTTCAGGATATGAAGTTATGACTTTTTTTCCTTAGGGATCTTAAAATTCCTGTCCTAATCATACACAAAAATATTGGTTGAATAGTTTCATTGCTGTAACACAAGCAATGCTCTCTAAATACAGCTGGGCTGTACAGACTTTATGGCACAGAAATCCTGTGCAGTGTAAAGCCCAGAGTCCAGCGAATCACTTACTAAATGAAAATTAACCACGTGTGTATGATAAGAAATTTTCTAGACCCAAATCCAGCTCTGACCTCAGCAACCCAAATTTTGGGAGTGAAACTGGTCTCATAAAGGGGTTATACTCAGGGAAAACATCGCAGGGAATCTCAGAAAGTTTCTCCCTTTTGCTCCTATGACTTTCTTTCAAGGGAAGGGATGATCCAGCTGATCCTGGATGGCAGCTCCAGTCAGCCTGAGGGTCGCCCTGGTGGACAGGCACAGAGCCAAGCTTCCCCACCTAGCCAGGCTGTTGCTGGGCAAAGGAAACACTCACCTTTTTAGGATGACGAGAACGTGCATTGTCCATGGAAGGAGCAGGAAAGCTTGATTTGTCTGAACAGCTTCTACCGTCCTCCTCGCCACTGTCTCTGGCTTGAGGGGAGGAAAAAGACTAGGGAATCTGAATAAATGAAGTAAAAATTAATTACTTGTTAATCAAACTCCTCCTTTAAGATATCACTGTCCAAGTCCTCTTACTCCAAGCTATTGCTGGTTCCTGGCCTTCAAACATGCCCCAAGCAGGCTGGAAGAGGCAGAAAGTTCCAGTTCCAGCCAAAAAGCCTGAAAGCAGAAAGCCCAGCTCCAACCAGGACTACTGGGTTACCTACACAGTTAAGAATGTACATGTTGGTGCCTTCAGGGAGAAGTGGCAGAATGTATTCAGAGCCTTGGTTCAGGGCTTTTCTTAATTTGAATGCAAACCAATACCAAATGCTGTCTTTCAGTGCTAGTGTTTTTCCTTTTATTCTCTGTTGCTTTTTGCTCAATTCAAATTCTTGACAGGTGAAAGACAAATATTTTCTTCCACTGCCTTTAATACCAAACATAAGGCTTTTCCCAGCACTAGCAATAGCTTGACACCGCATATTTTCATGACTAAGAGAGCACAAACTACATTAATAGGTTATTTTGCCCATTGTAAAAGATTAATTTAGTCAGCCATTAGTTTTTCTCTTGAACGGGGGTAAAGGGAAGCACTGATGGCCTCACTTCAGTAAGTCCTGTCATTCCTTTCAGTGGGAAAGAATTATTTCAATAAAGAAGGAACTTATACTGTTGGTTCTCAAGCAATTTGCCGACTGCTCCTCTTGCACAACCTCAATTTCACACTGCCTCCCCTCCCTCTCTGGGGGCTGCATATGGCCCGAATACCTGCAGGGAAAAAGAGCTTTAGCTCTCCCTGTAGAATCCAATGTCTCCCTCAGAACAGGCTGGAGGAATATTCCAGCACACTGAGGGAACCAGTCTGATGAGTCCCAGGTGGCCTAGAGTGACCCTCTGTTCCCAGGCAGCCAAATGAGACTTCGAATTCTCTTAACTAAATGAAGCATTAATTAGGAGTGTATTCTGATGATTCATTTAAAATGAGATGCTTTATTCCCGTTCTCCTGGACTGACCTGATTCTCATGCCCTGGAACATCTCTGTGCTGGTGTGGAAGGGCAGGACTGTTGTGGCATTCACTCCAGGACAGTCCAGCAGCCCCAGGGTCAGGCTCTCCATAAAGGCAAAGGATGAGGCTTTGGAGGTGCAGTAGTCGATGGCACCAGGGATGGCTGACAAGGCCAGGACAGAATTGAGGCAGACAATGTGTCCATTCTGCAGCTCCAGCATCCTTGGCAGGAATGCTTTGGTGGTCTGGAGAGCAACAGAGTTAACAGAAAAAAAATAAAGAAAGAGAAAAGGTTTGTTCAGCAGAGATACAACAAAACAACAGTTACTGAAAAAGATAAGATGACATGGAGACAAAGCCAAAGTGTTGTGTTCCTTATGCTGGGAAAGGAGTGGGAGAGGACCTTGGTGCTTTGTCATTTTCTGAGAGATTCTGAGCAGGCAAAGTTTGTGTAGAAACACAAGAAAATCTTTCCTAGCGTGTAACTAAGCAGCACCCACAGATGAAGGCCAAGAACAAGTGCTTAAGAACTTGTACAGGATAAAGTCTTCAGCAAAGTGAAGAAATGACAAGAAGCTCGTTTTTTATTACTATTGCCTAATTCAAAACAGAATGAGCTCCCTGAGCACTGCAGTCTCACGCTCCTCCGATGTTCCCTACACATACAGAAAACCATGCAGTGAGCTCAGGCTTTCTCAAAAGACATCTAGTGTTTTACTGGAAATCACAGAATAAAAAGCATCAAATACTGAGTTACTACTGGAAAAAATTATTTTTATTTTAGACCTCTTTCCTCTGGCCTTTGCCCCTCACATTGTTTTTTCTCTCGTTTCCACGAGAGACTGATTTTGCCAAGCACCACTTAGAAAGACCTAGGGGCAGCCACTACTGCTGCAATCTGTCCCTCTCCTTCCCAGTCCCGAGCACAGGGGACACAAGAGCTCATCCTACCCAGAACTGTCCCAGGGTGTTTATGTGCTGGGATTTGAGCAGTGCATCGTCATCGCTGTCCATCAGGCTCTTCCCGTGCACCACAGCAGCATTGTTCACTAGGATGGTGATGTCACCCACCTGCAAAAACAGCAAATTACTTGTGACAAGGAGCATCTCTCCTCAAAAATCAGATGTCACCATTAGAGCTGAATAGCCATTATGGCCTAAATACATTGTTATTTTCATAGCTTTTGACATCCTCACCTTGTAAGCCTTTGGATCTCTTCAAACAGGTAGCTAGACTTTATACAACACAATCTGGATGGTCACCCTTCTTTTTTCCCCAATATATACTTTTTCCTCATCAAATACAGAATCATAGAGTCATTAAGGCTGGAAAAGACCTTTAGGATCATCAAGTTCAACCATCAACCCAGCACCACCACCTTGTTCACCATTAAATCATGTCCTCGAGTGCCACATCCCATGTGTTTTGAACACTTCCAGGGATGGGGGCTCCACCACCTTCCTGGGCAGGTCCTTCCAATGCCTGACCACCCTTTCCATGAAAAAATTTCCCCCAATATCCAACCTGCCTCTGCCCTGTCCCACCTGAGCCCTTTCCCTCTGCTCCTGTCCCTGTTCCCTGGGAGCAGAGCCCAATTCCCACCCAGCTCCCCACTCCTGGCAGGGACTTGCAGAGCCACAAGGTCCCCCCCGAGCTCCCTTTTCTCCAGCTGAGCCCCCCCAGCTCCCTCCGCAGCTCCCTCCGCGTTCTGCCCCGCGTTCCCCCCTGACCTTCTCCCGCACGGCCTTGGCCTGCCGATAGACCTCCTCTCGGTTCCCCACGTCACAGATGAAGTAGTGGCACTCGGTGCCCATCAGCCTGATCTCCTCCGTGGTCTCCTTCAGGCATCTCTCCGTCCGACCCCACAGGATGATCTGCAGCAAGAAACTTTATTATGAGAGCCAAACTGCTTCTGTTTCAGAACTGAAAGAATTAAATACACTTCTGACTTCAGCAGTTTGATGAAAATCTTCGATTTGTTTTCGCTGCCAGCCCTGTAGTTTTGTTTTATTTAAGACTAGCAGTGATTTTCTGTTCCATGGGGATGGAAAAGTTGCTACATCAAAAATGAAAAAATTATTGTTATTTCCAAGCACATGTGACCCAGGATTACAGCTGCTTCTCACACCACTGTGTATTGAGTATGAATCTGACTGGTGTATTCAGTTTTAATGCACACTTAAACTTTAAAGATTAAATAATGAGTTTTCCAAAAGTTGAATGAACAGGAAGCAAAAAGTCTAAGTTACATCACTGCTTATAACTCAATCCCTGCAATTAATTTAATAACATCAAGCTAACCATTAAAATTAGGTATTATGCATGCAGTATTCCTTCCCCACAACAAACCTCTTGCAGAGAGCTTAACATGCTTATTTTTAAGGACTAGTTAAGCTTATCTCATAACTGGTACTAAAACTAATCTCTGGCAGGGTCATAGAGCTCTTCCTGTGCCTAAGCAAGGCTAAAATTCAGAGGTACCAAGTCCTCAGCCATTTCCTAAACGAGTTACAGTTACAATTAATCCCGTTTCAAAGTCATTGGCACATCTGCGAACACAAACACACCCAGACTGATGGACTTATATCCACAAACTCTCCAACTGGCTGGTTAACCAGAAACTTAAGAGCGTGTATAAATATGCCAGAGCCATTTCATGGGAAATCTTATCTCAGGGGAAGTAATTTTCAAGGAGAAAGCTGTGATCAGACTTACAAACTGTAGGAAAGCATATGGCTGAAACTGCAGCTTGTGTATTGGCCTGGCCTCGAAAGCCTCGGCGCATCACCCCTGGTCATCAGAGCTTGGCACCTACACAAAGCTTGTAAAACTCATGGCTATTTACTCACTTCTGAACTCAGGGCTAGATGGAGGGATATTTTTTATGCACACTCTGCAGACTTGAAGGGAAATCAAGAACATGTGAGAAATTTCACAAGCTTTCAGAAAACCTTTACAAAATCCTGTTCAACTATAAGCACTGGGGCACTTGCCTCTCTCACAGTCTGCATCTCTGTGGGGGGGGGGAAACCACTACAAAAGTCAACTGTAAACATGAAGTTGATGCCCACAGAATTTGTATCAGGGGGAACTTCAGACTCTTTGCAGGGCTGGATCAGTCCATGCAGACACTAAAAAATTAAGTGATTCACTGAAGAGTGATGGGAGGGAGAAAGAAAAGGGAAAGAGAAAAAAGGTGTCAGACGAGAGGAGTAAGGCAAGAAACTGCCCTCACATACCCATCACTCCAGGGCTTCACACTGCTATTGCACAATGAAAAGTAGATCCCTCACTCTTCTCTTTAATCTGTTTCAAAGATGCGGAAAGCCTCCTATTCCCAAGAGGTGCCACTGATGCATTGGATGTCAGGAAATACACATGGAAGAGCAGTTAAGCAAATGATGACCTGTCAGAGCACATCTGTCTGTGATGCAACTCTTGGATAGAATATTTTTTTATGCCCCAACATTTTCTTTGGGACCTTTAATATCCTACGGGCAAGTCTTGCAAGGTGACCCTGTTAAAATCTGGGCCATCTGGGGAAGAGAGACTTTGCTGGTTATCCTGCAGACAACATTAATTTCAGCACCAATTTTTTTCCATGGGAAGTTTTTGTGTCCTTGATACTGTTCACACTCAGGTGAAGGCTCCAGCATGCTAGGAGGAAAATATAAAAGACCATTCTTTTGTGAGAGGTGAAAGTTCCCCGATGACCCAGTGGGAAGTGAGGGCTCCTGCAGTCATTTCTGCTACTTTCTGCAGATGGATAAAACTCGGAACTCAATACAACGTGCTTTTGGACCAGATTCAAGCTTGACTGCTCCTACGAGATCATATGAGACTCTGAATTTCTCTCCTACATCTGGCCAGATTAAATTGGCACAGGCTTCCCTCCAGCCTCCCAGGACACCAGATCTTACAGTGAGACAAGGCTGTAGTTGCTGCAGTTGCCTCGCAGTGGAGGCTTCTGTTGCTCCTGAACATCTTTACAGAGGGCTTTGCCTTAGTCTTTCTGCGTAGACAGTGCTTCTCCTTCCCTTGCAGCAGTTTCACCCATGTTTTCCAGGTCCTTACTCTCCTATTGCCTCCCGAATTTCTACAAACCCATCAATCCTCTGTTCTCTCGCATTCACCTTCTGCAAAACGTGCAGTTAGGGATAACCATCCACGTTCTCAATGCTGCTGAACAAACCTTCTGCTCCCTGTCGACCTGAGGAGTGACTGTGGGCGCGGGCCTGTGTTCTGCTGCTGCCTCCTGAGCTCCAGGCACCCAAAGGCTGAGCACTTGGCTCTTCCCTTCCCTTTGGATGCAAGCAGGAATTTTATTCCTTGCTCGGTCAACAGCAGGACAGCCATGATTTACCTTCACCCTGCCCTAGCTGGGATTTAAGGGCTCTGCGTTCATTAGAAGCCCAGATCTGCAGTTTAGGAAATGGTCCATTTTATTAAGAAGCACAATTTTCAAAATGAGATATGGGCCTCCGAGTCTGCTTTGTGTCCCCTTTCCTTTTTAGGTTTAATTCTAAGTTGGCAATAAGTGTGTTCTAACTGTAGGCTGAGTCCTGGAGAGAATGACTCCAACAGACACAGAAGTTCCTGTCTGGACAAAGGAAAATGCAGAGGAATAAAAGAGAAGACAGACATGGTTTTCCCAATTCCCCAGCGTGTCAGGACTCTGCACAGCCACCCATTCACGGTAACTTAGTGGTGGATAGAGGAATATTTAATTTGTGTTTTGGATAAACTCTTGGACAGACAGTTTTCCGTCCTGGAAAGAATCCAGCCCCTGTTTCTTCTGCCCTTCATCTCTCGTCACCCTGCCCTGCCGCACCAGACACGCTCTCCTTCCACAGAGTCACTGACCAGAAAACTGGCAGGGCAGGAGCCCGGGCAGGGGGATGATCCCGGCCCGAGGGTTCCAGCCCGCGCTCACCTGGGCTCACCTGCGCCCGGCCCCGTGGCACAGGTAGCGCGGCAGGTGCGGTGGGACAGCAGTCCCTGCCTCCTGGAGGCAGCAGGGCAGGACTCTGCCTCTGGACACAGGGAAGGAGACATTTACGATGACAGAGGAAGTCAGCACGCCCCCCTCCTAATGACCTTTAAAGTAGGCAGGGCTGTGACATCACACTCGTGCAGATTTCCCCAGGATTTATTCACCAGCGGTTTTTGGCAAAACAAACCTTATGTCTAGATCTCAGTCAGAGAGCTCCTTCTCCGACCTCGGGAAAACCAACAGAGCCCCGCACTCCGAAAGCCCCAGTCCTGATGGCAGGGCAAATCCTGACCTTCACCGTAAGACAAGTGAGTAAGAGTTGTGCTTCTGAGCACCGCAAAATCAGATAAAGCCACTAATTTATATAAACTGGTCCACACTGAAGCTGCTGTCAACCGCAACAGACACAGGCAATCAATGCTTCCAGAGGCTGAAGTCTATTATTGTGCAGGACACGAGGTTAGAGCTAATTTTACATTATTTACAAGGCCAGTTAGCTTGTTTGGTCCAATTTTATTGCTAGCACTATTCAAGAACAGCAGCAAAGGAATGCTGCCCTTCTACATCGTCAATTATTTTGGCACTGTATCTTCAGCAAACCTGCTGTGCTGGAGTTTATGCCTCCAGCAAGCTGTACCAGTGCTGGAAAGGGGTCCCACCACACAGGAGTTTCTGAGTCTGAACATGTGCCGAGCCTTAACACCCCCCTTGGGTTATTGGGTTGTGTTTGAGTATAGCACTGTTCACTCCAAGGCTTTTCCAACACAAGGTGTGTTGTGATTAGCAGATAGACCTTCCACTCCAAAAGCTTCTCGATTTGACGACTGATGAAGCAATTCTCTGATTCCATCTGAAGACACTGACAGACTAAAGTGTTGCAGGGAGCACGAATGCTCTTTGCCCGATCTCATCACTGCTGCCTCCACCGACCAACCACAACTCCCAGCCCCAGAGCGGCAGAGATAGGAAGCAGTTGGTAGGTCAACACATTTCATTCCCCCTTTCAATGTCTTTCCTAGTCCAGTGGAACAAAAGTTGCTCTGTGTGAGCTGGTATCTGTAATTGCACAGACCTTTGTTCAAACACAGAAAGCCTTTCTGTGCCCAACACTCAGAGTTCTGCATACTTTTAGGAAGTACAAAGTGTAGATAATCCACTGAAGTATGCGGGTCTTATCCCCTATATTTACAAAGCCTGGCAGTACTAACTCACAGTCGGTCCTCCGAAGAAACGCATTCCAGTGTATCTCATAATCCTGGCAGAGTTTTGCATATCGTGAGAACGAGAGGCTAAACCCTACAGCCTCAAAAGCTCCATGTCTTTTGCCTGTCAATGGCAGAAGAGTTTTCTCCTCCACCCCTTCCCCTCTCTTGCCCCCAGGCGAAGGCAGACAGGTTCTTTCAGGAGCTCTCCATGGGAGAGGCATCTAAAGGCAGATTAATGGGAGAGGGAAAGGTGTGGCCCTGCAGTGTGCAAAGCCAATCTTTAGAAAGGAGAAAAAGAACCTTGTGATGCCTGAAGTAGGTCAAAATACTTAACCCAGTCCCTTGGTGACACTTCTCGAAAGGTAAGCAAACAAAGCAGGCCAGTGGCGAATTCGTCTCTGTTCCCACAGTGAATATCGAAGTTGCAAGGGACAGGTATGAGAAAGTTACAGGTAAACATGGGGAATCGAGAGAGTAAGCCCGTTTATCTGTTTTACACGTAAGCTTTTCTAGATTAGTATTTAGAAGTCATAAAGACATTAGAATGTAAGAATTGAATTAAAATGTAAACCTACCACTCTGGTAAATACAAACCACCGACTTTATTATAAACCGGTGTGAGTAACATATGGTAATGACATTAAAAGTTAGGGCTGAAGAGGCTTCAGGAGGAGACTAAAAGAGTGAATTCCAATCCTTTTAGTCTAGAGTCAAAACTTCTATTATTTTTTATGTTGACCTAACAATGGGATTAACATTATTCATCTAAACATCAGTCAATTCCAGCTGTACCTCAGTCACTCCTCTTTGACTGAAGGAAACAAAACAGTGCCTAAAAACAATCACAGAGAAGTGTGGCAACACCTCCTCAGGGGCCTTCCTTGGAAAGAGAGCGCATGACTGTGTCTGCAAACAGCCACCGGAGACCAGCTCCCCCTAAAGAACTGAGCAAATGCCCACTGTTCTCACAGTCGGGACTTGTTAAGGACAGGTGGCCCCCCGCTGACTTTTTTCCAGTGGTTTTTCCAATTGCTTTCGTCTGCAACGCTGAACTGCGACTCCAGACTGGCCTTGGGAGCAACACGTCCCAGCTCTGCTCAGCTGAGCAAGGGGAAGGGTGAGGGCTGTTTGCAAGGAGGGGTCACTCAGGAGTCAGCCTTTACAATCCTATTAACGCCGGGACAGGGTCAAACCGAGTGCACGTTCCAACAAAGGCACCAAGTGGCCACAAGCTGTCACCCTGCGAAGGTTCCTGGAAGCATTTGCGGAGGAAGAAAAGACAGACTTTTAATGGTGAATGTCTGCCACCTTCACCCTGGAGGACCGGCCCCGCTCCAGGGATCCAAGGCACACAGAGGAATCTCCGGCAGGAAAATGCTCCGGCTGCAGCGCAGGAAGAAGTGGCGCATCTGGGGGTGGGAGGGGGGTAATGTTCTGTATTTGAGGTAAGGCTTTGGAGATATCCACCAATGGAAATACAATACTCCACCCTGTAAAAATAACCAGTGTGCTGCCGCCTCCATTCACTTGGCATGGCATCCCTGTAATCCACATCCCTATAAAACCGTCCACAGAGACCTCAGGAAATTGTGGGGAGGGCAAATATGCAGGTGCAGAAAGGTCTTTGTGCTGCAAGCACAGCAGACAGGATGAGGGGACAGAAGGGCAGTAAATAGCATTTCAAACGGGAAAAAGAAGTTACTGCCGCGGTCTCACAGGACATTTCAACACTGCTGAAGGTTTGCTGTGTGCATGTTTTCTTTCCAAAATGCAGCATTATTATTTTTCCTCATTGCATGCAACTCTCCAGGTAAAGATTTCTTAACATGTGGCAGGTTAAATGTTCATGTAACAAACATTTACCACGTCAACGCTGAATGGCAACAAGTGTTTGCTTTTGGAAAGCGAAAAAAACTCACAACTTTAGATTACAGGGTAATTTTAGGAGCAAGGGACATGTGGAATTTAAAAGTAGCTCCAACACTGTTATTTCCATCACCTGACTGGGTGAAAGTAAATCCTAAAATTGCCTCTTCGCCCAACAATTAACTGAAAAGTCTGCTACTTCTTAATTAACAAAGTGGAAAAGTAAGACTTAGTATAAATGTATGGAAAAGAAGAATTAGAGCTACCAAGTGGGTGTCGATGGAACTGGATTCTTCTCTCCCGAGCCTGCCTGTCCTGTCCCAGATGTGTTCTGTAGCAGGTGGCCCAACCCTGAAATGAAGCGCGGGGTGGCTTCACCTTCAGTGGAGAAGGCTGGCCACTCGTGCCCTGGGACAGCCTGTGGCCCCCAGGCCACCCCTGCACAGTGAGAAAGCACAGATGATCGGGACTGCCAGTCTGAAGAACTGCCAGCTTGAACTCTGAACACCTCCTCTTTTGTTCTGAGCTAAATCACGATGAGTAAGTCACCAGCACTTATTTGGGGGAATATATAAAATTCCTCTATAAAAATAATAAATACAACTATTAGATAAAATATTAAATAAAAGATAATTATATAATAACAGCTAAATAGATAAAATTAGAAAAATAAAGTGGACAAAATGGCACCTTTCCCGAATAAGGAAAACCACAGGAAATGTTTACCAGCCCCAGGGAGCCACAGGCAGACAGACAACTCCAGCTCTGGTAGGAACATCAGAGAAAAGGGGAAGGGTTTTAAATTTGTTAAACCCGGAGAAGGTTTGCAACAAAACAGCGATGGAAACCTCAGGGTGAATAATGTTCCCAATGCTGTCATTACAAACTGCCCTCCAGAAAGGCCTAAAATGTGCTCCACATCATCCATGTGCTTAATAAGATGCAGCTCTTGACTGAAAAAATAATTTCTCCTGTGAGGCTGCTGGAGAAGAACTGAAGTTAAAATAGGCTGCATTAAATTTGTGTATAAACTGAACACTCACAACAGCTCCAGACAAGCTCCCCTACGCGCCTTTCTTTGCCTCCAGAAAAACAGAATTGCTACCATTTTCAAACCATATAAAAGCTGTCAAAAGGTGCCTTTCTTGTAAGAAATAAAGGAGACCCCTTAAAAGAAAGCTTCAATATTGAAATGCTTAACTGCTTGCCTATCTTTTTATGTGCTTTTCAAAATGTTATTTTTTAATGGTGGCTGTTGCTATGCAACAGGGCAGAATTTCTAAAATCTATTCATCTGTTGTACAAATGGCAGTTTTCAGGACATATTTAACTCTCCCAGCCTATTAAGTCACCCGAGGAGGATGGGAATCAGAGGACTAAACTCCCAGAGCACACACACCCCAGGGGTACTGCAAGGCCAGAAAGGGTCTTTCACTGATTACATCAATTTTTTCAATGCACTGTTAAGATGAAGTAGCAACCCTGCTTATAAAAATGTGAAAAAGAGCACAGCTCTAGTTAAATAAAATTATATATAAATGTAGAAACAAAGGTTATGTTCATTACTTTTATCCAGAAATTATTAAAGCAATTCTAAGCAGATTCTGCTACAAATTTATTTAAAATAGAGGGGCTGGTCAGGCAGTCACCAATCCAGCTTTAGAATATTCCTAAATTGCAGCTCCCTGGAAATTACCATCCTTTGGATGTGATTGCCTATCTCAAGAACGCTTTTTAGGCCACTGCAATGCAAAATGAAGTTAATTCACTTCAACATGAATATAAAATCAATTAAGCCATCACAGAACACGAGACAAACTCGGCTTTCCAGTAAAATACACTACCTAAGGCAACCTGGTCAATAACTGAAATTTAGCTGAGGGATGAAAATAGAATATTGAGGCACAATAATTCCTCAGTGTGTTCAAAGTCAGTCACAAGCTCTTTGCCTGAAGGGTTCCCTCCCCACAAGCAGCCTGCAAATTACTTCTAGGAACTGTGTGAAATTTAGCCCTAAAAAAGAGGCCTATTTTTGGCTGCCTCACATCCTCAGCAGGACAATCTTTGCCTCCACTGCAGTGTATGTTTGAGTAGGCAAAGGGACAAACTCGGCAGACGTAACTGGCCTGAGTGGCCGCGGTCCCCACGGGCGGCACTGGGAGAGCTGGGATGGACGGTCAGGGTTGGAACGGCACTGGCACACCTGGATCATGGAACAATTATCCCACCTGGCCCAACTCCGTGACTCAAATGCAAACCAGAAGCGTCTTTACCGATTCCAGAGGCTAAAGCAGCCATGCTGACTTCATCCCAAATACAGACTCCCTCTGACACCGATCTTGTCAATCTGTAACCAGCATTCTGATTATTTAAGTTGCATTACCAATGACAACATGAAATACTGCTCTTGTAATTCTGGTTTTTGTAATTCTGTAATTTCACTGGTTAAGAATTTTCCTTCTTTTCTTGTCCCTTTTAAGTCAGTCAGGAAGAGAAACTGAAATCCCTTTAGAGATGTCAGATGCTTTTCTAAATTTCTGACTTTGCACAAATGCTGGACTCAGATGAGACAGCGACAATGGTCAAAGCCACCAGCAGAGCTCTGGGAGAGCTGCAAAGCGGTGCAATGATGTGAGGAGATGGCTGACCCTCTGCTGAACCCTGCGCTCCGAAGGAGATCCAAGGTGCCACATCACTTACCCACACAACTGTGCACACACACCCCCCTTCCAGCAGAAAAGGTGTCACAGAACAATCTGCCACCGTTGCACATCATCATCATCTAGGAAAACAAACCCTGAATCCCCCCTCGGATGGGTCAAGGCTTTGCTTTTAAAGAGGCAAACCTTGTGCTTCCATGAGCACGCGTCGGGTACGGACACAGCCCGCGCGAGGGTCTCCAGGGGCTGGAAGGACGTCCCCAAGGAGGCACGGAAAGCACCCGCTGCAGCACTGCACCCTCACTACATCCCGAACCCAAACCCCAACCAACCCCCCAGTGCAGCGAGACAGGACCCCCTTGTCTCCCACCAGCCCTGGCGATGTTCTGACAGCGCTCCTGGCAGCTCCCCGTGGCCAGAGCCAGCCCCGTTCCATTGCCACTCCGGAAAGAAGCGCTGGGACCCGCTGGATGCCTTTAATACTCCCCTGGAAGCACGACCGTGGCTCCTGGAGGTTTGTGCTCACTGGGAGGGTTCTTCAGGAGGGGCGAGCAGGGAACTGGGGGTGAGAGTCCACACCAACCCTCGGAGCTGAAAGAGGATGTCGTCAGGAGCTCCCTCTCCAAGGCTCACCCAGGGAATGTGCTGATCCCAGAAAAGGCGTCTGTGCTCACAGAAAATGACAGATGGAACACAAACACTACTTTACTCTTCGCATAGAAAATATCTGATTGTCCACTGTTACTGCTGCTCCATTCTTTTCAAGGGCACTGAAAGGTAAACTGCTCAGAGCCTTCAGAACACTTTTCACTCCCACTAATTTAAGCCTAGAATGTTTGAGGTTTCTCCTGAGGTCCAGTGAAAAGATTACCTAACAATTTCTGCTTTCAGGTAAAGTGGTGCAAGTTTGTCAGGTCCTCAGACATGAAGAGAATCTTGAAAATGTTACTTGGGTGCCAAAGGGCAAACAGAACAAAAAAACCAGTTATAAATACTTAAAAGATCATGATTGCTTGGGTGGTGACTTCTGATTTCTTAACGTAGGCCTGGCTATACAGGAGACACTGGCTGCTCTGCGAGGCTTCTAAGAAACACTGAAGGAAGATTTCCTCCAGTGTCTGAGGTTTCACTCTGACACAGGCCAGCACTCACAGAAGCTCTGACAGCAGTTCAAGTCCAGGGCTCACTGGGGAAGAGGACCTACCTCAAAGACAAACAGTACCTGGTTCACATTGCTGCCTGTGCTGCCCAAGAGAACGGACATGAATGAATGAGAACTCAAGCTTGATTTGCACCTATTTTAAATGACTATTTCACTGAGATAAGGGAAGAAATATATTAGCCAGGTCACATAACTGCCACCCCACCTCTCTAACCTGTGGCTAAAACTCTATCACACTACAGGATTATCACAGTGCAGAATCTTTCATTTTATACCACCTCAAAATACGTATAATTTCATGTTGTTTAAGTGAACTGGAGGTACGACTGCCACTGATTTACACATTGGGACCCAGGTTCACCCCACAGGCACATACCTAAAGCATAACTGAGCAGAGCCGCATTTCTGCTTTCAAACACCATTCTACTGCCATAAGCGAAGCCCTGATACATTTGCTCAGGCAGTGTAAGACAACAGGAATCCCTGTGTTAACCAAAACAAATCAGCTCTGCGGCACTGCTTTCAATAAATTGTAATTAAGAAGGTGGCAACATAAGGGTGGCTGTCCACAATATCCCGCTGTAATTATGCATAGTTTATGGCTAAGCTAATTTATTAATTACAAACTCTGCCAAGGTACCAGTCTATTCCCAAGTCTATTAATTAGAATCAATTTAGTCCCCACTGGGATAAAGGTCAAGCACCCTGTATTTGACCCTCTTCTCCTGGAGTCGGTGTTATCAGCCCATGGGTCTGGCAGTGCCTGCGTCTGACTGAGTCGACTCTTCAGCATGTTCACATGATGCTTTGAAGAACAGTCTGGGCCCAGCTAAAAAGGTCTCTCTACAGTTCCTGCTTTACACTCCTGGTAAGTACAGGTTTAAAAATGCCTGAGCTGGTTCTGTCCCGGTGGTCAGCTCTGAGGCTGCTGTTCTCTGCCTTGCACCTGCAGGCAGCAACCCTTTGTGTCTTCAGTTCAGGCCAGGAACTGAAGTGAAAAACGAACATGAAACACTAACTAATGGTTGCTAATGGATTTTAAAGCAAACTTTCAAAAGCAATAATCACCAGCTGACATTTCCAAACTGTCCAAAAGGAAAGATGGGGAATGTCTAGATCCTTGTCCAGTTTTATGGGAAGGAAATCAAGAGCACTACTATCTTTTTTATTTCCCATAGATCCTGCAGAATTAATTAACTGGCTACTTTTATAGAATTCATGGCCATCATCTACTCACCCTAGTTCTTTTCTTGGAAAAATTGCCATAATATTTTCAACCCTCTGAGGTTGTCAGGCTGAGTTCCTGGTCTTGACTATGGCAATATGATGCAAAATCAGGTAGTTCTTGATGTGCCAACTTTATGGATGTTCTTTTTGAATGTTGCTGATCTCTGAGAAATGTAAATCAGAGTCTAGTTTTTAAGTTCCCTTTTCATATTTTTACTATCCACTGCATGGTATCACCTTATCAAGAGAGATTAAAAAGCAGGGTTAAAAAAAATAAAACCTTTGATTCCTTTAAAATGTTTTAGTCAGAATTCTTAGAACTGTATGCGGAGCTTATGGTCACTCAAAGCAAACTGCTGTTCTGGGCTAACTAGACATTAGGTCAACAACATGTTTGATTCATTTTGCAATGCAGTAAAACTACCTACAGTACTTCAGATGGAAAGAGTTCTGCAAATCTGAGACAACTTTTTCCCACCCTGTGCCAGAGCCATGAGATAAATGCAACAGAAATACACAGCAGCATATTTACAAGTCACTGTAGGTGATGAAACGATGCAAATAAAATAGGGATGAATCACTTCAGATAAATAACGTGAAACATCAGAGACCAAAGCTTCCTGCCAGCCCTGAAGTTCAGTAAAGCAGCCTTTTTCCTTTCTTTGGTACAAATAAGACTGAGAATTACAGAATCAGAGAATGGTTGAGGCTCGGGACCTCTGGATGTCCTCTGGTCCAACCCCCTGCTCAAGGTTGAACACACCATCTACTGCTTTGATCTAGTCAACTCTAATTTTGAATTTCACTGCCTCCTCCTCCAGCTTTCCAGAGCTCTAAATAATACAGCCTCTGTGTACACTTGCAAGGCCACTGAGACTCTGTATTCACGTTCAAGGCCACGTTACCCACCACCTTTAACATCAGATCTTCCATTGCAGCCTTTACCTTCCAGCACTAATTTTTAAAACAATCTGTTTTCTACCACATCGCCTGCATCTCTGCAAAAGTTCCCCGGAGCTCTTTACTGTCGCTTTTCAAAGCACACCTTAAAACTTCCATTGCTGGAATGCCCTCCCAAAACCTTTCAAATGGCTCAAGGAGTAGTTCTGCAGTCCCTGCTTTGCAGTCACCACCAGTACGAAGGTCTGTGTTGGTGCTCAGTGTGGCCTTTCGGTTTTTATCTCCACTGTCACATTGATTTATTTTATCCCTGCAAGCCCTGAGGCTGCATCATCTTTTGCTGTTGTCCTCACAGAGCACACTTAGCATCTTTGCACTAAACAATTTCTGGTGTGTGACTGGGTTTCTGAGGCAATGCAACAACATTAATATATAACCTCACCTTTAAAACGTCAAGATTTTTTACAGCATTGGCACACTCCTTCTATTTTGTGGGAAGCCTCATTTAACCGTCCTGATGCCAGACCTTCAGCATTTTAAGTGCTGCTTTCGGTGTGCCAGCACAGCACAGTCTCACTGGGACAGTATTTTCTCATGACATCACCGTATCTCCATGGGAGATGACAAGCCTGTAACTCTGCAAGTTCCACGTCTTGTTAACATTTTTTCTCCTTACAACATCCCCAATAACAAAAGACAGGTATGTTCCAGATTATAAACTAAACCAGCCCCAGCCCAAACGCTGCTTCACAGACACCAAAGATCTGAGAGCTGATAAGTCCTGGCTGTGTTTGCCAGCCAGAGACACTTACTCAGCACATTATTCCCACTGCTGGCCTTGGCACCAGCACACAGCACAGGCGTAGTGCCACCTCAGCCTGGGACTCCAAACAAGGGCTCTTCTGCCCATCTTTAAATTTAATCAACAAGGAAGGGAGCTGCCAAGAGGAAACCATTAAATAAAGCTGCCATCAGGATATAATCTTTGGAGAAAGAAAGCCTTTCTGGAGACTGTAAACTTACCCAATCAAATCTATGCTCTCATGACTTACCAAAAGGTTCAAATTAGTATTTCACATGACATGGAAAAACATTCACTCCCCAATTCCTCTCACGTACTTCTGGTTGCTGATAAATTGTGACATGGTCTAATAGTTTGCTGTAAGATTAAGTGCTTAAATTTAAGTAAGATTAAAGTGACCATCATTTAACATATGCCTGAAACTGCTGCATTCCTATGGTGGTTTCTTTCCAACCACACAGAGGAGAGATTAATCACCCAGACCCTGGTATTTGGACTACGGGTAAATATTCTCATTATACTAAATTATCTGCATCATAGAAAATGTGAACTTTCCTTTTAGATTCCATTATCATTTTCACTTTCAGACATGTCAGATTGCCTTTTCCAAATGGTTAGTTATGTGCATTTCTAAATGACTACAGAAAAATCCATTAGACACATGGGCTGTATGTCATTCTGGTACTCCACAGGGCAGGAATAACATTCAGGATGGGGGCAGATGCTCACTTGACAACAGTGGTTTTAGCAGTGAAATATATATAAATAAAAATTTCACACAGAGTGTTTTAAAAATAATTATCCACCAGGCCACCTTAAGGTATTTTGTGCAGTACACTGGCAGCATCAGAACTGTGTCCATTTCTTTTATAAACCTCATTTTATGATTTCATTATGTTAGGTCACGATGCCTGTTAAAAACAAGCACAGGGTGATTAATCAGATTCTGGCAAAAATCAGGTCCTCTAAGGTCTGAAATCATGGAGGTTTAAATCAGCCTTTTTCTTTATATCAGAACTAATCTCCTCTGGGGTGGCCAGAGCAGGTCTAGTCGTGTTCTGAAGTCAGAATGAATGAACGTGTCAGAAATCAGTTACTACCTGCAGAACAGAAACGTATTCCTGATGACTGGCCCGGCCACGGTGGATTTGAAACCTGACAGAAGCAGAAGGACTTGCTGAGCTTACTGCAGGTATCTCGTGTTTTCTCAGCCCTTCCCCACTCCTCCAGCACATGGTCAGAAATGACACACCTTTGTACGGGCCAAAGACACGTTTCAGGTTTGGAACACTAGAGCCCTTCGGGATGAGCTCCACGGGACATCAACACTCCTGTGGCCAAGAATTTCAGGTCAGGTTTTTCTTCAGCAAGACCTACTCTCCAATACAGATTAGTGAGAGTCTTCTACAGGTGCGACCAGAGATGAATGTTTGAAAATGACCAATATTTAAAAGACATTTTAGAATAAGAACTTTTACTGAATCCATGTGAAATACAGCTTTTGTCCTACACCTCAAAAAAGGTCACAGCTCTGAAAAAAGCAGCAGTCAGTATTTTGCCCTCACTTCAGGAGATCAGTGTTAATTTGTTTTCCAGCTATAGTGACAATGCAGGCAATCTTTTATCATACAGCAGTGGTATGTGTTATAAAGAATTTTTGGAAGGTATATTCTAATCCATACAAGCCAGGACAACAATATACAGGCCATTCACTTGCGAGCTGGACTTGATGATCCCTGTGGGTCCTTTCCAACTCAGAATGTTCTGTGACATCTGTGAAATAGTATGTCAACGTGATTCATAAAGACCAAAGTGAAAAATTTATAGACCTACAGATGCAGTTTGTGTGGGACGAGCGTGCCATCGTAAAACTCATCTCAAAACTTGCCAAATTTTCCATTACTGGGAGCACAAGGCTAAATTCTAAGACCTGATGCCATTTTTTACATAACTTCTCTGCAATACTTTCAGCCTAAAAACAATTTATGGCCTCAAATCTCACACAGCTAAACCCCTCCAATTACACAAGGCTCTCAGGCACCTGCAGTTCCTCTGAGGTTTCCAGCTCTGTTGGAATTAGTGGGACACTGAGGGGAACTCCAGGACTTGCACAGCTCTCAGCCCTTCCTTAGTGCTCCTTCCTCCACTGACCTTTTACCATCCCAGTTGTCACTGAGCTGAAAGAGGGCAGCACACCCAAATGGCAAGGGATCTTCCAAAATGCAGACATGAAGGTCGACTTTGACAAATGTTATGAAAATAATAATGGAAAGAACAGTTGAGGTTTCAGGGTTGTTTGGGATTTTTGTAGCCTGAACAAAATCAGGAGTGATGTAAGCAAAATACAAACCAATAGAACCACAACAATCTCTGATCAGTTTTCAAAGCACAAACTTTCAAGTAGTGCCTAACAAAGAGCAAGACACACAGTGACACACGAAACCATACTAATCAGAACTTCAGCACTGGAGACCATCAAAGCCAGGGCTCCCTGACAACTCCCTGGCAAAGGCACCACGCTGAAAACGCTGCACGAAAAGCCAATGGCTGTGAGGAAACCAGGAGCAGTTTCCAAGTGTACCCAGCAGTGAATGAACCCATTCAGCCCCTACACCCCCTGACTGCTCACATCTGCAGAGGGCTGTGCTCTAACACAAGAAATACTGTTCAAAGGGGCCAGTCTTCCCAATATTAACTGGATTATACAGTACAGACTTTGCAAAACACCATTAGGCTTTGGAAGTGGATTTTTATTTCATGGGCATTAAATCATAAACTCATAAAAATCTCTCCTTCTCCTGTTTCATTAACAGACATTCTCTGCCATTTTGGCTCACCACAGAGTATCGACAGCTATGAGCCTCAACAGAGCTACTACTGTGTGAGACTGAGGCAGAGGTGATGCTCTATTGCCCAAAAACTTTTAAGGTACAGTCAAACTCTCAAGAGTTAAAGCCAACAATCATGAGGATTATGAATTTTGCAAGCAACCGAGAAGAAACCGAAAGCCAGGAAAGTTCCTTCCTGCAGCAATTCAGCCACAGCAAAGCAGCCCCTCAGCAGGCACTTATGAATCTGGACACATATCTGGGAAGTTGAATTACAACACTTGAGCACTTCTGGAGAAAACTCAGTGCTGTTCATCCCTCATAATAACACTAACATGTCCTGCATCATCTGTAACCACTCCAGCTCTGCATACAGCTCATTTACATGCTCTTGGCTTCTTCCAGAAGTGCTCCGGGAAGCACTTCAATACACAGTGCTGCCATGAGCAAGTAGCTCTTGACAACTACTTGAAATTACAAAAGCAGTATGGATCCTTTGACCTCTCAGGATACACCTGAGCAGGGATGACCTAATGATTAAAGTCTCTCATTTCGCAAAAATTGCTGGCAGTCTTAACTGAAAAAAGCAGAAGATAAACACTTCTGAAATGGCAAATAAAATTGGCATGGCTTTCTGCCCTTCTTGGCCATTTCATCAGAGAGGCCAATGAACAACTACTGGAAAAGAAACATCCCCTGAGAAGGAAATGTCTCCTAGACGTTTATCTGTATAGGTCACATTTGAGGCACAATGGCAAGAGCCATGGACATAAAAGAATGGGGGTAGACAATAGAAATCTGGACAGATCTACATGATCATGCCCAAGAGAATTCCATTCTATTAGATTCCGAACTTCAGTCTCCATGCTTGTGGATCAAGCAGAAGACACTGCTTTTCCATTTGCACAAACCCTTCTGATAAATGTTGCCATCTTCGTAGCTCTAAATGCAAGATCAAATTTTACAGTAAAAGAGCTGTGGATATGACAATTTGTAATCTGGCGAGATGCGACATTTGTCACCTTACGTGAACACGGCTCAGATACATCTCACTTGTGAGTAACAAAACCAGCTTCTGAAATAGAGTGCAGGATGAAATCCCATCCAGCCTAACTACCAGAGGAAATTTCATATGCTCACAGCCCCAACTAACCTATCTTTGTGGAGATTCTAATCTCAAAAATATGGTTATATATCGCCGCCTACCTCCAAAACCCCGCCACTATGTCTGTGTGCGCAGGCGCCAGGGCACTTGGTCAGCGCACGCTGCCCAGCCACTGCTGGAACCTGACCCTGCCTGTTCCTGCTGCCACCCATCTCCTTGGGACACTGGGCTGGGCCCTAGAATTTCACACCTTTGGTGCATGTCTTTTTCTAAACTCGGAATATTGTGACTACATCGTCTGATAATCAGACTCTGTTATAAATTATTGTGATCAATAATTCAAACTTTGCATAAACGTGTGAAACAACGGAGTAAAAAGACAACGAGAAAAACACAATAGTCAATTTTCACAAGCCTTAGCAAAAGCTGACTCGGTAGCTACTTCAAGTCTTTTACCTTTCTTTTTGAACGTCTGAGGCAAAGTGTAAAATGGAAGAGCGGTGCCAAGCAGAGGTTTTGCTCAGCCCATGGAGACGGCACCAAAGCCACAAAGACAGGGTTGGGCACAGAAGGCGGGAAAGAAACGCAATCTCGGAGCAAAGGGAATGGAAACTACCACATGTAGGTACAATTGGCATTAAAACTGCTAAGGAGAATAAGTCGACCTTGGTGCTTCTACTGAAGGTTGACAGGCAGTGCCACTACCAGGGAGGTCAGAACTTGCTGAGAGCCATATCTGAGCCACTGGATGGCCATGATGCTTTTGGAAGGAGAATCTAACTCAAATTGAGTCAATGCAAAGACTTCAAACACTTCGATGACAGACATGAAAGCATCCCAAAGCCAACCCCCCCGAAGTTCTAACCAATAATTAGCAACACAGAGCATTTCACAACCTCGTATGAGACAAGTACGAAGGTTCCAAATGATTACTCCCATTTCTTCTTTCCTTCTAAGAGGTGTAGAGATTTTACAGATAAGACATGCAGATAAACTCCTGTCTGTGCCTGTTTACAGTAATTGCATCTCAACTCTGGCTCAAAGAGCCCCCTCTCCTTTTGGCCCCTGTCCCCTGCTTCCTCAGGGCCAACTGCCTTTGTTCAGCTCCCACCTCGACTGCAGCAAAGTAGCTCTTGAAGGAGCTGTAGAAATGGTGGCACTTTAATGCCAGAGCTCAGCATAGCAACCAGCTGCCCTAAATAAATAATGAGGCGTGGTATTCCAACAGATAATATAAATACACTTTCAGCAAATTGCTTGGGTCCAAAGGTCAGTCAACTTGTTTGCTCTGACTCCCAGAATGTGTAAATCTCAACATGATGTTTAAACACAAACATAGACAAACATCAAAGTTCAATGCTGACATATTTTACACCTCGGAGCTGAATGCCAGAATAGCTCTGTACCACACAGGGAAAACTGTAATGCATGTGTGTAAGGAAGTGACAAAACACTATCCCAAACTAAATGCAAATTTTTTTCTTTAAATATCCTCTCATTCTGTATTTTTCCTCTTCCTTATCCTCTATTTACTCTCATTCATCCTCTCACAGAGAGAAGTATTTGTGCAGCTGTCTAATTTTACCATTCCTCCCCTTTATTAACCATCAAGGGGTAGATGAAACTTTCCATCCCAAGCCTCATTTCAGGGATGCGTTTCTGTATCCTTGAATGACAAATATGGACATAGCTGTGCTTGGGAAAACACAACATTTCAAGGGAAGCCACCGGTACCTGAGTTGCACTGGCATTCCCGGGCTGCGCACACAGACCAGTCTCAGCCTCTCTCCCTCTCCCCTGAAGGAAACAATCCCACACCTCCCACTCGAGCTGTGCTCTTCTTCCTCGCTGGGTTCTCATTCATCTTCCCTTTGAACAGCTCTGGGCTGCCCGAAACCAACACACAAGGGGCTTCGGGAAGCACAAGAAGTGAACTGGGCGCTCGGCAGCCCTGGGGGTGAAGGGGAGCTGCCGCCCCCCTCCCGGAGCCATCTCCCCCCCTCGGGGGGCTCAGCCCCGCACCCGAGCCCAGCCCCGCACCCGAGCCCAGCCCTGCCGGGGCACCAGCACCGGCTCCATGCGTGGCAATCACAGCGCTCTCCTCTCCTGCCAGAGGAAGCCGGGGCTGCAGGGAGAACCTTTGTCAGCACGGGGAATCCGCGATCGCGCCGGCACGTTTTCTGGGATGAGGTGGGGAAAGGCAGGATGCAGGGAAGGAGGAGCGGGCAACTTCTGAAAGGTACCCGAGGCGATGGCTCGGCACGCCGGGGTTCTGCAGAACGAGAGCCCCTTCTCCACCGGCTTCGCCAGGCGGCCCCCAGCCCCACGTGGAGGGCAGGGCAGGGAGGGCAGGGCAGGCAAGGCAGGGCGGGCAGGGCAGGGCAAGGCAGGGCAGGGCAGGGCAGGGCCCCGGCCGAGCAGCAGGTGGGCGCTCCCCGCCCCTCTCACCTTCCTGGCTCCTCTCCTGGCGAACTCCCGGGCCAGGTGGCGACCGATGCCGCGGCCGCCGCCGGTGACCAGCACGCTGTCCCGGGACAGGTCCCGCAGCCGGGGCGGCAGCACGAGGCACACGGCGGCTTTCACCAGCAGACACACCATCTGCGCCGGGAACAGCAGCAGCGCGCCCAGCCGCTTCCACATCGTGCTCTTCTCCCGGGCACAACCCCCTTCCGAACCACGCCGACACAGGAGGAAAAGCGACACCCTTCATGCACCCCCGGATGGGTCACAAGGCTTCAGCCCCCCTTCCAAAACTTGGGAGCAAGAGGTTCTTGGGCTAGGAAGATCTTTCTCTCCCCCTAAAAAAAATAACAAAAAAATGGGGGTAGGAGTAAAGTAGTGCAGAAGACGAAGTCAGTCCCCTGTTTCTTGATCGGTGTCCTCTGGGATTGTCACATGCAGGTAAAACGGTTTTCTTGCTTTTTAACTGGAAGGATTTTAATCAAAAGAGGAAAAAAAATAAAAGTAACCATACATCCCTCCGCTGCAAAGACCCACGTAAAAATCCAGTATCGAAATGGAAGATTTTTATATTTGGAAAAATAAAGCAGCCTGTGTCTCCAAATTTCAGCCTGCAGTGCCTTCCAGGCAGCTCATTTCTATTCTTAGACTCAGGAAATTGCTTAAATGAGACAGAATTGCCAGGACCTTCTTTTTAAGAAAGGCTCTATTCAGAGTGAGGCTCTTGTTTTTGTTTTTATAGCTATAAATATCTATAGCAGTTCTGTCCTGAGCCGGTCGCGGAGGTTGGGCTGATCTCCGCCTCTCCGTGCCCCCTCTCCCGGTTTTCTCCCTTGGAGCGTGTGATCACAGAGCAGGAATTACTCCGTGCACCAGTCCGGCGCTGGCTCTCGCTCATTTCTCCCTATTGCTCTCTCTGCCGGTCGCGGCCGCGGCGCTGGGGAGGTTTTATACCCCATTAAGCCTGATTGACAGTTCAAGTGTCGGGGAGATTTCACTACTGTTCCTGGGAGTGGCCGCGGCTCTGCCCTCCCCCGCACGGCCCGCGGCACCGGGGCAGCGGGGACAGGGG
>VWZF01003875.1:302571-338905 GCA_013396755.1 Sclerurus mexicanus | reverse complement strand
GACAGGGGGGACAGAGGGGAGAAGGGACAGCGGGGACAGGGGACAGCGGGGACAGCGGGCAGCGGGTCCGGGCTGCGGGCAGCGGGGGCTCCGGCCACACTGGGCCAGCGGGGGACACGCCGAGCGAGCTGGGCGCGTGCTGGGCTCATTCCACGCTGGGCTAATGCCACGCTGGGCGAGCTGGGCACATGCTGGGCGAGCTGCGGACTGGCTGGCCAGCTGGGCTCATGCCATGCTGCGCTCATGCTGCACTGGGCCGTCTGCAGGCCACCCCGGGCCCATGCCACGTTGGGCTCATGCCGTGCTGGGCTTGCTACACGCTAAAGTGGGCTCATGGCACACTGGGCTTGCTGCGTGTCACACTGGGCTCGTGCCATGTCGGGCTCACTGCATGTCCTGTTGGGCTCACTGCATGCCCTGTTGGGCTCTCTCCAGGCTGCCTTGGGCTCTCTCCATGCCACTCTGGGCTCTTGCCACATCGGGCTCACTGCTGGGACCAAAGTGCTTTGTCACCAAGCCAGGCAGCCCCTACCTCCTCCCTCACCTACATGCACCAGAAAGAAGGTGCTGTGCTCTGACCCTGAGCCCAGGGAAAAGCAGGTCCAGGAGTCAGGGCTGGGGCTGAGTTGAAGGGAACCATCTCTGCCCCGTGGAGCTCTGGCAGGGAGCTGCTTGCCCAAGGCTGGCTTGGAGGGGAAGGCTCCTTTTGGCCTGAAGCCAGCCTAGGTTGATAATCATCTACATCTAGTACCACTGGACCAGTGTTGTTACGGACAGCACATCTCACCAATTTTCCATGCTAGCTGAAAACTGGTGATTTAGTAGTGGGCAATGAAAAAGGCAGGCTCCGAGTGACAGACTTCTTTGAATAAAGGGTGGTTTCTTCTCTCTCCCTGTCCAAGACTTCTCTGGTGATGAGGGCACAGTTGCATCACCAGAAGGTCTCCACAGCACTCCAAAGTATGTTGTAACAGGAGAAAGGGCAAGGTGTACTGCAGCTGGGTCCCCAGCCCGGCTGCTTGCACTGTAAAGCATTAGGCAGGGAAGTATTCAGCTCTACAGAGGAAGCTTTTCTGAGGGGGCTCCAACTGCACATTTCATCTGAGAGCTGCTCAGGCCCACTCAGGAACTGTGGCAGCAATCAGAAATAAAATAACCTAAAATGCAAAGCTTTGGGGATGTCAAAAGATCCTAAGGATGTGAAACCTCACAGTGCTGTCTTCAGAGCTGAGCTGGAAAGAACTTTGGGTTTATGTCTGCATGTATCATTAGGAATGTGCCAAAAGGAATCCAGTCCCCCACGTTCATTCGGTCTGGCTACAGATGCACTATCCTGGGAAGCCATCTAGTGGTACACACTGGAATTAAGGAAAAAATTACAAATGTAAAGACATTGGCCAACTTCTTCACATCCGTAGTTGCTAAAACACCACCTCAGTGGGAGTGTGAGTCTAAGCATCTATACCAGTTCTATTACACAACCAGTAGAGGTGTGTTTGGAAGCCGAACCCCTTTGAAAATAAACTCAATTTTATGCTTTGGAATCAAAAATCAGGTATTTTTGGAAACGGGCATTGTTCAAAGTGGCTGTATGGGAACAGAGTGTCCAGGGGGTGGTTGTCTGCAAAAAGAAGAGCAGCTGAGTTTCTGGTGCCTCCAGGTTCAACAGGTTCAACATAAAGGTTTTTTAACACAAAATGTGAATAATATCTAAATACTTGAATTTCAGCTCTCTTAAGTTACACAAACATTTTAAGGAAAAACAAATAAAATTGAGAGAGACTTGCAGAGTTCTTACCTTTAACTGGCAGATTACCTCATATGAAATCAGTCATATGACTGTCACTGCATCATCACAAAGTGTCAGGAGAGAGGGTTTTGGAGAAAGAAGATGAGGCACTCTAACTTGAAACTGAATCTCTCCATACTGTCAGAGTCCATGAGTATTCCCCAACTGAGCTGCATCTGAAATAACCAGAGCTCAGAGAGTTTCCATGGCCCTTGGCAGCATTTAGCACCTCAGTGTGTTTTTACAGTAATACCTTTAGAAATGGAGCTCAGGGAGGCACCTGGCATTACAATTTTCCTCTCAGTCCAAAACTCTGAAGGGGAGAGAGAAATTACCCAGAGAGCCCAGTGTTTCGTTTAAACAGGAATGACTCAGTGTCTGGACTGGAAACAAATATAACAACTTTCTGGTATGGAAATAAGGATCATTATTGAAAAGAGATGAACTCCATCAAAGTACATTTGATTTTTTGATTCCTGAGTTCAGGCTCTTTATGCATAAAGAGACCACAGACACTTAAAGTAGAAAACTCATCAAGATTACATGGTTAACCTGTTCAGATTTAAAAGAAAATTCATTATTAATGCAAAACATTTGCAGTTCCTATGAAGCCAGTGGGAACGGAATAATCTTGTGAATATTGATTTCATGTATCTGTTTCCATCTTGAATAGTAATCTAAATATGTGTTGGAAGTGGGTTTTTTTAATTCATTATGACTTTGACCTATGTACAAAGTTGCTACCAAATTTGGGTGGAAGTAAAAAGGCAGTTCTAGATATTTAGCTTCCACTTGTCTGTTTAAATTTCTGGGTTTCTACTTCTACAGCTTTTGGACTGTAGTTAGTGTAGATTTACTCATATTCTCAATGAGAGTCATAGAAACTGACTTTTTCTGACTTGCCCTGTCATGAAGGAAAAAACAGCAATGAAAAAGCAACGTTTACCTCCAAAACAAGTTGATACAGCCTCTATATACACCTTCATGTTGCACCTCTATTTATTGGCAGAACTCTTGACTTTTTTCATAGAGCCTTTGCAGCCAAGTTCGTGCCAACCTTGGAAGGCTCTCTGTGCAAATGAAGTCGCTAAGCTGCAAGAATTTTTGAAAGAAAAAAGAGCTGGAAATTGAAACCATGCTCAAGGCATGTCTGAAAACCATTTGAGCTAGCAATTCTGTGTTTTCAACTTAAAAAACCCCACCCAAATATATACAGTACATTGGTAAGGAGATGTGAAAACCTGGGAGCACAGAGGAGCAGTTACACAATGGAAAGTCTGTGTGACTACAGTGTCAAGTAATACCAGTTTTTTACATCAGTGCAGAGTTCTTGATCATGGACAATCTATCACGATCACAGAATAAAACTAAGCCTCCTTTAAAAAAGAAAACCTTTTGCCAAGCTGATCTGTTTTTTGTTAGATGAAGTACTGCTGTCAGATTTGGATAAATCAAGAGCTAAATTTTTGTGCTTCTTGATTTCACTCCTCCCTTGAGTTCACATTTTCCATTTGAAATGTGTCCCAGTGGTTCTGTGATTTCACATTGTCCTTCTATATTCTCTTAGGTATTAAGTCTCTTAAGTGGAGTTTTGTCCCAGGTTTCTGGTTAACTTCCAGCCCTGACAGCAAAGACTCTGGGATGGATCAGGTGTATGAATTGATGTGGGGAAATAAGATTGTATTAAATTCAATAAACCCTAA
The DNA here is from genome assembly GCA_013396755.1 of Sclerurus mexicanus. NCBI lineage: Eukaryota > Metazoa > Chordata > Aves > Passeriformes > Furnariidae > Sclerurus > Sclerurus mexicanus. Next base: position 335,413 of record VWZF01003875.1, on the reverse strand, counting down.
CCTAGATATTCCTTTTCAGAATATAAAAGTAGCATTAATTTTTGCTTTAATTTATGTTGGGTTTTTTTGTTTGGTTGGTTGGTTTGTGTTGTTTAAAATCATTCCAGTTGATGTACCCTCAAAGTTTTGGATGGAGTAGAAAGTTGGGAGGGGCTCAGTGAAGTATCCTGCACCTCACAGTGATGAAGGAGATCAGTTATTCCCCAGCTTAGTCAAATAATTTGAGTCGGCACTGCAAAGATGACTACCGTGATCACAAGCTGAGTTAAGCTGAGAGTTCCATGTTATAACTTACATGGATTTCATGGTCTTCCTGCATTTAACACCTTTTCTTTCTCTCTCTCTATTTTTAAATGACATAATTCAACCAGCTGTAGTTTCTGACCTCCAATGAAGTGAAGGGTCAGACCTATACTCCTAAGAATCCAGTCTGGTCACTCCTATCATCCAGTATTTTATCTCTTATGACTCATCTTGCTTACTCATTCCACACAGCTAAATATTTTTTTACCCCACTGACTAACTCACCTTGAAGTTTTGGGTTCTTTCCTGTAATGCATATTTTGTATAAATGGGATTTTTCTAAGCAGATTATTTTGTCTGCTTTTTAAAAGTGTATAAGGAAAGCTAGAAAGGACTCACCTTTTTCAGTCAAGATCCCTCGTTAGCCAAATGCAGAATCCTATTACTCATGAAAAGGAGCCTTTCTCTTCTATGACCACAGTTACGAGCTTTTATAAGGGTTTTAAAATGCACTATCTGGGAGATTAGTGGGGATAAAGAAATATTTCACAGTATTCAGGGGATAAGTGTAGATTGCATTGCTTATGTCGAACTGAGCTGGTGCTTGTTTGCTTTTCAATATTACCCAAACAAGTCTTGTCCAGTCACTTGGACAGAATTACATGCAGGTGATCACTCATTCCTTCACTGTCATCACCTCATTTGGTCCTACCATTTGGATACCGTATGGTCTAACTGCACTTAAATTACAACAGTGGGTAACATAAAGTTGTCTTGGAAAAAAATACCAAAATATGGAGTTGTAAAGCCATGAAAATCCTTTCTGTGGAATGAATCAGCACAGAGGGTTATGGCCAAAGTTCTCCAAGGCAAGGGGAAGTTTCCCTCTGCTATCACTGGACCACTGGTGAGCCCAGAGACCCCTCCTGCACACTCAGGGAGGGAGGTGCCAAATAACTGACAGCTCTAACTGGATCTCCAAAAGCAAAATTCCATGGACTTTTACAGCTTCTAAGTGGCTGAGTCCTAGATGGACTTCAGAATGTCTGTTCTAACTGCTCTGGCCAGCTGTCTGCCTCAGTAAGAGAGCAGGGGAAAAAGATCAGCACAAAGCAAAAAGCCTTTAAATCCTCCTTCAGACCTACTCCAAGAGCAGAACCACTTCCACTGCTGACCATGGAGACCAGAGTCCAAAACAGCCACTCTGCCATGGGCTCTTGAGTAGGGGTGGTATCATTACACTCACTTGCAAAAAATCACAACGCACTATTCAGGCCCATAAAGCAGAATGCAATTAAACCAGATAAAAAATAAAGCCCCTCTGCAATTTTGGACTGTACAAAGACATGACACTTCCTGGAAGTGATTCTCCTACACATGAACTCTGCCCATGCCAAGTGCAGCTGTCACGGCGGATGTTTGTGTGCACGTGGCAGCCCTGTCTGCAGGGGGAGGGAACTTGGTATGCAAAATGCTTCTCTGGGGAGTCACTCCGGAGGATATAAATGTCAACAGAGCCCTATCAGTGTCTAATAAATTATTTCCACTAAAGAACAATGGAATCCTATTATACTCTGGTTTTAACAGCAGGACTTCTGGTTTTTTTTCTGTTACTGGTTTTAATTGTAACAGATCATAATTCCTTCAAAGTAAAGATTTCTCCTGATGTTGACCAGCCATCAAAGCTCCACTTCTATCACTGTATGTACGCTCTGGTGGAAATTCTGGTGAGTTTATCATGCTCTGTGATATTGGGGATTTCAGGAAAGGAAAAACTGTAGAATGAAGATATGCATCTAAATATTGTAACCACATGTAATGGGAGCCATGCAGTAACACAGATTTAAAGATAAAGGCCAAAGGTTGATTTGGTGTTCTATTACTACATATAAAAGCAGCCAGGATGAGGTGAGTTCTTTTAAATACTGAGATATCGATTCTTATGTCACAATTGTAATTTGATTTTCTTCTATAATGAAATGATTGGTCCTGTGGATGGCAGGATGGTTGTGGATATCATTTACATGAATAATAGCAACCAAAGTTTCTGCATTTCAGTGCAGTCTGACATATGTAAGGCAATTTCCTAAATTTTGAACTATCTGCAGTAATTTTCCTTCCCACGATTCTGTTCTTATTCTGCAGTGAATGAATTACCAAGTTTTAGTGAGATACCATAGAATCAGGTCGGTTGGAAGACAGCTCCAGAAGTCATCTAATTGAACCTCCTGGTTCACATAGGTCTGTTATCACTTACTGTGTAAGTACCTGTAAGCCAGACTCACTGTGCTGTGGGCTTTGCCATCACAGAAACGGCTTTTGCCCCAAAAGCTTTCAAAGAAGGCAACAGGAGCACACGGGAGCAGCCTGAGCCCTGTCACATCAGGCTCGTAACATGGGTTGCTATTGGTTCTGAAGTATTTCATAATTATTGATCAAGAAGTTTTTCAGCAGAGTACATACCTAATTCCTGTTCCCCTTCATGACAGTGTTCTCCCTGAATTTGGAGATGCCTCTGTAACATCAGGAACTCCTAAGACAAGGAAAGAGGATCTTCAGATAGGATACTCTGATACCAAGTTTGTAATATATATTGCTGCCATCTGAAAGCTCTGTAAAAACTCAGGCATGTCTGAATGTTGAAAATACAGCTGAAACTAAGTGGCAACTCTGCCAGCTTCAACCATTCCAAAACTGTAACTCTGACAGGAGGACTGACTTGTGTCATGAGAGTTTTGAGAACTGCTGTTTGGGGAAGGTTATATTCACTCTGTAGTTTCTGCCACAATTGTCTTGGCTCTTATATTAATCTTCCAATTTGCCATGATACCTAAAAATGTGCCTTTTCAAAGGTAAGGCAAGAACTACAGTTATCCACTTGTTTCAGGGAACTGGGCCTTAAACCACCCCAGCAGTGCTGGCATTTGTGGCAGTGTTATAAAACAACTCCAGATCATCTCTGGGTTCCCATCTTTCTTTCTAACTGATTCTCTTCCACAGCTCATGGTTTCTTCTAATATGCTTCACACAATTTGTTTATTGCAGCTTGGTCTAATTTTTTCAGAAGAAAGAATCTGTGGTACACAAGGTTGGAATGAACAATGTAGTTTGTAAGGCATTGACACAGACACTTCTGTGGCTCAGAAAAGAACAATACAATTTACAAATGGCTTGTGATGATTATCGTAATTCCAGAAGAATGAATTACCATAGTCCATAAGGGCATTTAAGTCACCATGTAATGGGAAGGGAAATGTTGTCCCTAGTAGGAAATACATTCATTAAAATATGTTTGAAGTAAAGGAGGATTCCATTGGATCTTTAGACTATCTGAATTATCAGCAGTTGACTGGCCTTGGATAAGGACATGTTTTGACACATTTAGCAAACCTTCCTCGGCTTCAAAATATTTGTTTTCCTGTCTTCAGAATATTTGTTTTTTTTCCCTGATTAGAAGTAAAAAACAACTGCAGAGTCATTTCATGAATACATATGAGATCTTGAAAAAGGCAGCAGTTTGACTGATGGGGAAGGAGATAAGATTCAGAACCATTTTCATCAGTTCTTCATTTAGGCCAGCAGCCCCTCATTAATGATTATAGACACAATGCTTTTCTTAAAGCTTGTTCTCACTGACCCCATGCCATTGAGATGACCCAACGCCAGTAAGTTACCCAAACTTGCACACAGACTGGCAGGAGCCTTTTTCTCCCACTATACTAAATCCTGTTATGGGAGGGATGTTTTCATCTCTCCTAACCCTAACCACTTTAACTGAGGCATCCAAAGTACACAGCCTCCCTTAATAATCCAGATGAACAGACACCTCCAGAGCGTGATTCAACACACCTGAAATTGGAACTGTCCTCAAGAAATGCCTCTTTCTCTTCACTGATTAGAAAAGGAGCCCCAGGCCTCCCAACTTCCATACCTCAGCAAATGCCTGTTGTTACTTGTGGTAAATCCAGATCACAGGAATTAGAAGGCATTTGTAGGATACATTTAATGGAACAAGTATTACAACATTCTTCCAGAAATGACAAAGATGTACATTTTCATTTTCTTCACTGAAATCCTAAAGCCACTTATTTGTATAAATCCTATAAAGTAAAAAATAACCAACACAATTATCCTAAATATAGTGTAGGAAAAGGTAAGTTGTGGCCTTTATAGCCTGGGAAGACTTGTATTCCCTGTATTAATTTCTCATTTTTCCTGCTCTATCTATGTAGGCAAAGAACTTACACCGCCTGGGTATCATTGAGGAGTACACACTTACCAGGCTGGTCACGGATGGACTGCCAGCACTGTGGGATTCACAGCTCTTAATTAAGGATCTGCATTTTGATGGGGTGCCTGTGAGGATTTACTTTCCAAGAGAACCATCTGTAGGCAAACGGAGAGGAGTCATTTTCTTCCATGGAGGATGCGGGATTTTTGGAAGCATCAGTAAGGAACTGAAAGAGAAAAAATGATTGTTTAGGATTGTTAACTGTGTATTTTTTAAAAACTCTCCTGAACCTAAGATGTGACTGGAGTTTAGTTTGAGAAAGCACTTTATGTTTCTCCTTATTTTTCAAACTCTCTAATCTGCAGTTACTTAGTAGCTAAATTATTTTTATAGGACATAGCACTCTTTATTTTAGAACCATCATAAAATGGTTTGGTTGGAAAGGAGCTTAAAAATAATCTTGCTCCAATCCCCTGCCATGGGCAGGGACACCTTTCACTGTCCCAGGTTGCTCCAACCTGGCCTTGGACACTTGCAGTGCCCACACTCAGTCATGGCAGTAAGTCATAAAAAAATAAGGGATGATATCGAGTGAAGTTTTCTAAGACATTAATTACATCAACAACATTTGTTCTTCAGGATGTTATGAAAGAATCTGCCGGTACATCACCAGAAAATCTGATTCCGTGGTTGTGTCTGTTGGGTAAGTGAGCTCCACCCAGTGCTACTCCCACAATTAGGGAATTCTGCAGCTTTCCCCTGCTTGCCACACAGCCCTGAACTTACCTTGCTTTGAAGGGAAGAACAGAAACTGAGCTCTCGTGTTGTCTACCCCGTGCTGCGACGTGGGAGCAAGCACGGGCCATGGAATGGCAATGAGAAATACCGACCCAGGGCTAGAGTTGTGGAAGTAATTTGTTTGCCTGCCCTTGTCAGAAGAACAAAGAGATTTTTTTTGGTTTACGTTGTTATCATCACAAAAATAATTTTCTTTGATAATAAGAAATTATAAGCCTAATGTTAGGTTTTAATATTTAAGGGGGATATTTAAAATCATCTGGGGGTGACTTTAAGGAGTAAATAATGAGTCTAAGATGTAATATTTTCTGAAACCAGCATGGACCACTGCTTCCTTTTACAGATGTTTTGCTTATGGAAAGTAGCTGGTGGTATAAAGAAACTTTAGTTTCCAACAAATTCTTCCATGAAAAAAATTCATTACTAAAGGATTTTATTAAGTTGGAAGGAATTGGTTTTGAGAAGGAGAGAGGAAGCTGTTCTGGTTTGCTTCAGCATGTGAAAATTTAAACTAGAGAAGTAGGACTACTTTGGGGGAGTTTTTGCAAGTGCACGGGATGTATTTCAGATGAGACACTCAACAGTGTGTAACAGCAGCTGTATTTTCTCCCTCTCAGGTATCATTTAGCACCTGAGCACAGGTATCCAGCCCAGACTCTGGAATGTCTCACTGCTGCTGTGCACTTCCTGGAGACTGCAGACACCTACGGGGTGGATCCTGCTCGCATTATCGTGTGTGGGGACAGTGCAGGGGGCACATACACTGCCAGTGTCTGCCAAGAACTGGGGCACAGGACAGATATCCCAAAGGTCCGGGCCCAGGTGCTCATCTATCCCTTTCTCCAAGCACTGAACTTCCATCTGCCATCTCACCAGAAAAATGCTTCCACTGCTTTCCTGTCCTGTGACCGTGCAGTCCACATTATTCTCAAGTACCTGAATAAGGATTGCTCCCTGAAGGAACCGATTTTGGCAGGTTCTCACGTTCCTGAGAGTATGAATTTGAAATACAAGAAATGGATAAGTCCAGATCTGATCCCAGAGGTGTTTAAGCTGGGCTATAAGCCACCGCTGCCTGCTTCATTTTTACCCCAAGTCCATGAAGAAGTCCAAGAGCTGTTTGAGCCCAGGTTTTCGCCGCTGCTGGCAGAGGATGCTGTTGTTTGCCTCCTCCCTGACACCTGCATCATCACCTGTGAGCACGATGTGCTCAGGGATGATGGGCTGTTGTACAAGAAACGCTTAGAGGACAACAATGTAAGAGTCACCTGGCACCACGTGCAAAAAGGCTTCCACTGCACCTTGGGATTTTTTGGATATGGCATTTTCTCTTTCCCGTCATCAAGTACGGTGCTGAACCATGCTGTAGACTTCATAAAAGGCTATTAAAATCTTTCCTTGCACACAGTGCACTGTATACAGAGAGCATGTGATTCAACTAACTATTTACTAGTTATTTGTACATTAGAATCTAGGCAATAAATTATGATATTAGCATGGTCTGCTCAGTTCTGATTTTTTACTGCTATCACTTAGGAACATAATGTATTTTTATTTTCATTCCTTATTTTGTAAGCTTGCTTTGCTGTTCTCTTCTTGCATTGTAAGAATTTTTGTTCTCACATGTCAAAGAATAAAGACTCACCATAACAAAAAACATTCTGAAGCAAACTGTGAGTAATCAGCAATGTGCACATGCATGCCCACACAGGGCACCCGAAATCAGCATGGCAGTACGGGGAAATGCCCCCCAACACCTCTGAAGAGTGCAAATACCTTCACTACTTCAACTTGCTTACCTGGATTTTGGGGAGAACATATGCAAACAGCATGGAAGCTTCCAAAATATTTTCTGTGAATATCCAAAACAGGATAAGAAAAATCTGAGCTCAATTATTACACAGTTGTAATGGTTATATTGCTCATTAGGACAGATCCACCTTTGCTAACCACAGATGTCAAGGTAAACTGCCAGGGTATGGCAGACTAGCTGGGCATGCAATGCCTAGGAATTGTAAAATATTTAACATTGTGCAACCGCCCTGCATGTGTAATATCCATGCACACACAGCTGTGGAGAGAGGTTACTACATGTCTGTTCTCTCCCAGGCAAACTGTGAGTAGGAAGAAAATGGTGAGTTCAGTTCTCCTCATTGTCACCGTGTTAACTCAATATGGTGACAGATGAGCTGGTGCAGATCTCTGCAGCAACAAGCCACTACTTGTGAATTCTCCTTCTCCAGTCCCTTTCAGCAAAATGAAATTACAGCAAAATGAAATTACAGTTCTTCATGCTCTGTAGACACAATGGAGAGTTTATGTGTTTCGTTTTTCCTATTGCAGGTAGTAGCAATTCGCTCTTCAAAGAAATTCTTCCATGAGTAAATAATGTGATAGCGTTCCCAATGTTCCACTGTTTGAGGATTTCAGGATTTGCCTTGGTCATGCAACCTGATGTGAGGGTGGGGATTCATTTTGCTTTCTGATCTCAAGATGAGGGTTAGCTTAGCAGCTCACAGGTTCCTAGCTGAAGGAGTCGCTATCTGCCTTAAAAGCCAAGCAAAAAGCTGGATAATATTGGAGTGAATCCCTGTCTGTTCCACTGTGGCTGCAGTGTTACCTGGACTAACTTAAAGGCAGTTTGGGTAAGACTTCATGAACTGCAGTCAAACCTGTGAGAGTAGTTAGGCTTATCTTTATTCAGATAATTTTGATTCCTGTCTCTCTATTTGCACCTTCCATACACGGCCCCCTTTTTTTAATGACTCTTTGCAGGTTCAGAGAAGGTTGGAAGTGCCAGAACTAAGGATGTCTGTACAAATTCACATTGAATTTTGTAAGTTATGAGATGGTTACAGATCTCATGCTATTTTACACACAATCCTTCAGTGCAGCGTTATACTCCTTGTCAGTTCAGCAATACCTGTTTTCTTTGCTTTATCCAGTCTCTGGACTTACACCTCATTTATGGGCCAGTGTTCAAACTCTACACTGATCTGCTCCTGAGATTCTTCCATGGTCCTTCATCTGTCAGTCGTTAATGTACTACAGATAATAACAAAGTTATCTTTATAATATGTCAGCAGCATTATTAGCTCTCTTGAACACACACATTTTAATCATGGGTTATAACCATGGAGTGCAGATGAGTAAGCAGAGAACAGCAAGTGCTGAAATTATGTATTCCTTGTTTAGTCACGACTCCCTTATTTTCTCAGCTTTAGAAAGTCACAAGATCTAATTGTCTCCGTGGAACTTCCTGTCCTCTGATTTATTTTAATTAATTACAGATCTGCTATGTGTCTTGCATTGCTAAGATAAAATGTTTGGAGACAGTTTTACAGTTTGCAAAGCCTGAAATTTTCAAGTACAAATTAAAAAAATCGAGTACAAAACACAGTGACAATCAGTGACACCTACAGAATTATGGACACCAGTGTCATTCCACAAGAAATTGCAAGGAACTACACATGCAGAGTGTACTGGTGAGGACTTGACTAGCCTCGCTCTGGTTCCAGTTCAGCTTCCAGCAGCAGATGGCTCCCCTGCTCTGCAGAACTCAGGAGCTGCTTGGGTTGCAGAGCCCCTTCTCTGGCAGGTTCTGCAGTGTCCCAGTACGGGCACCCATTCACAGGGAGTTCCTGGTGCCACCTAATCAGCGCCAAGGTCCAGAGACGGGTGCAGAGTCCTTGGGGCTGCCTGAAGATGAGGTGAGGGAACATTTCACATCTGTTACACCTGGCTCAGTCTCTGTCTCCCCCCTGCATGTGCAGCCACACAACAGAGAAAAATCTTAAGGATTCACAAGATTCCAGGCCCTGACATTTAGTTCTTCACTGGAAATTAATAAGAAAGGGAGATCCTGGGTAGGAGGAAATGGGACTTTGGCGTGGTCTGTCCTCTGGTCCATCTCACAGAAGCAAGATACAAGGTTAAGGAATTCCCAGAAGCTGGAGAGGGCATACATTTGAAAGATTATTTAGGGAATGGCTCTCCATCCTGGGCCTCAAGGCTGTAAGTTGCTGAGTCTAAGCTTATAAAACATTAAGTATGACTGTGCACCTGCAATGCCCAAAATAAAACCACACATTATTACTTCAGGAACCAACTAGTTTGTTTCTTGAACAGCTTGTACGACATTCCAGCACATCCAGTCTTTGTGTGGAGCCCCTGGGCCTGGGGTTGGGGGTCATGAGCTGTGATCTCCAGATCTAGTTAACGTGCCCAAAAGAGGCGAAGACGTACCAAGTGTTTGTGAACTGGCCCCCAAAAGATTTAGAGCAAAGAAGAACCATAGGTATTAAGAACCTCAGAACAAAGGATCTGTCCCAGGTGTCAGAAGGCTTCCTAGATCCCCAGAGGGCCAGAATCTGATAAGTGTACTTGGACCACACCTATCTCATTGGGACAGCATCGTGTGTTGTGTAACAGCATTTCCCAATGCTCTTGTCTGAGCTGTAAGAAAACTGAATCGTCTGTACACCTCAGTCCTGAGAGGTCTGAAGGCACCACTGCCATTTCCCAAGAGCGTGTCCCAATCCCCAGGCAATGAGCCTTTCACCAACATCCCTTATCAAGCTGGGCACCCAATGCCATCAAGGAGGATAAAAAAAAAGAACCTGATTTTACACTTAGCATGTGATAACCTAATGGCAATGGAGGGAGAGGCACCGGGAACATTGGGAAATGGAAATCCACAGAGAGTTGTTGGATAAAATGAAGAAACAGTTTGGGCAGAGGGAGCAGAACAAAGAATCAGCTGCTTCTCAGAAAGTGCATCAGCAGACTCAAAAATGAAGTTCCATCCTTCTCATTCTAAACAATTAAGAAACAGTTTCTAAAGTCAGGAGTCAAGCCTGAGGTCTTTCCTGTGCAGATCATGGATTATGCACTCTAAAGCCCGGGGTTCTCTGTGTTGAAATCAAGGTCAGTTAATCCCCTGTATTATGTTTTAATTATTATTTAAGGAAAAAAATTACACATTCATTTTACCCCCACTGCTGTTTTTCAGAATGACAATCTGCTGCCTTCACAGTCTGAGCAGACTGCTAAAAACACAGTTCCCAAAGGTGACATCACATGAGCTGAAAAAGCTTTGCTTTACAGATCTTTTTGTTTCAGGTTAAATCTTATCACTAATGATTTGTGCCTGGAAAAATATGTTAGTTCCAGAGGAAGGCACAGATCCTAAAGCTCACCACAGAAAGAGTGGACTGCTGATGTCCAGTCAGTGTCAGTAGCCCTGAAACCATGAAGTCCAAGTGTAGTTTTCATCAGCTGGAATAATTTCTACCTGGAATGACACCTGTATGTAACATATCCCAGGGAAGACAGAGACCGCAGCTCTGCAGGGCTGAACCAAGAACCTCTTAAAAAACCAAACACAAACAGCTGGTGCAGGAGAAGAGCTATAGAGGAGGATGAGGCAAGACACAGCCCTCACACCAGGCTGCAGCTGCCTCTGGCTCCACAGGACTCAGAGATGCAATGGCACAGCAGTGTCCAAAATCTGTCATCACGGAAACGTGTTTGTGACACCGAACCTTGATTGCAATAAAAGTCTGAAGAAATAAGGCATGGAGGCACAATAAAGCAAGAAACGGAGCGGCTCTAAAGCTGATTACCAAGAAATGCTATTGTACAGGAACTCACAGATAATACAGACCTGCCTGTAATCAGGAAACAGGGAGAGAGGACAAGTTTTTGCCTTCCAAAGTGACACTGCAATGCTCCATCCAGTTGTCATTCTGCCACGATGGGCATGGCCTCAAAACACAGTAGCTGGGAATATGAAAAACTGCTTATGCACGTCTCTCCCATGACTAATTGCTACTGTCTGTTTAATTGTGTGGTTATGTTGCCACATGTTTTCATTTTCCTATTGGCATTTTTAAGAGCTGGATTATGAGCTATGAAGAGAACTGCTAATCCAGTGCCTTTACCTTCAGAAATCCCAAAGTCTGAAAAAGTGGCAGCAGCTCACAGCTAGTTCCTTCCTGGGCTCCGACCAACACAGAGATGGAACTCCTCCTGGCCATTTTTCTTGCTATTTTAACTGCTTTTGTGGCAATGGCTTTCTATTATGAACATCCCAAGGCAGAAATTCCTCATGGATTCAGTGAGCGCCGAAAGCTTTATGTTCTTCATTATGTCATGAACTTTGTGTTTGGTCTGGTAAGTAAAACTTGATTAAAGCTGGAGTTTTTAATTTAATTTCTGTTAGAGTGGTAATGGTTTGGTGAGGTTTTCTTAGAATAAATGTTCAAATATATTGCAAATATGCAACTAGATTAATTTAGTGATATGAGTAGATTCCTTCAGCTGGGCTGGGCATAACATGCTTGCTATCCAGCACCAAGGAAAGAAGGAAAATGGAATCCTGCAGACTGCAATTCCCATTTTTTTCCGACAGCCTGTGTTTTAGCTTTTTGTTCCTGTTGCCTCAAGACGGTGCTGGAGGGCTGAGATGGGAACTGCTCTGTGTCTGCTCTGTGTAGCACCGTGCTGACTTACAGAGGTGTCTGTGGCCTCAGTGCTCCTCTGTCACTCTGTCACTCTCTCCTGGGCCACCTGAGAGAGCTGCCTCATTCACTGGCTTTTGCCTTTCAATAAGCCTAAACGACTTTCTTTTTTGAGACAGTACACATAATATATATATTGACTTTCAGTGCCATTGTTTTGGCACATTTTTGATCCTCCCTTGCTTTTCATCCTTGTTTCTCTTCAAAATGAAAAAATGACTTTCACTTGTCTTTCTGTTTCATCAATCATCCTGTCCTGAGTTAATTGTTGCCTCTGTCATTTCAAAAACACCTCTCCTGTGTTACTGAAATCAAGCTTCTTTTCTTTTAGTTCTTTAAATTGCAAAAAAACCCTTCAGTCTCTTTGGCTTGTGCATTACACTCAACTTCATTTCTGTGTTCTAATGTTATTAATTCTTCCTTCCTTTCTCTGCTCCATTGCTTATTAAGTTTTGTTTGCAGTCAGCCAGTGAGTCCCCAAGGTGACCCAAATAGTCTCTGCTCCACCCAATCCCCAACACTGCTATAATAGCAAAGCAGTTAAATAGGACAGTAATTGAAGTAAAACTTAATTTTCTTACAGCTGTTACAGAATGTGTGAGCAACCACATTTTGTAAACACTGTATGATTACTCTTTATCCATCAAAGTTTTGTGTAATTCATTTGTTAAACTGCAGAATTTAGGAATTTACTGCTGGTTCATTTTAACTCCTGAACTTACAATTTTGCATCCTATCTGCATAAGCAGTGTACCACACCACCTCAAAGGAGCAGAAAGACAAGGATATTTAATTAAACCAGAGTTTAATACAAGCAAAGTTCAAGTCATGCAGCAATTCTTGCTATTGCTGTTGGGCAAATTCCTTATGCCAAACGAGTCAAATCCTTTCAAGGGCTGACAATCCATGATGTCAAAACTTCATGGAAAATTAAAGTTTACTAGTATATCCAGGCTTCAGCTCAGACAAAAGCCAAACCTAAACACAGTGCCTGTGTTAGGACTCCTATTCTTTTAGTATTTTCAAGACAAAGATGATCAATCTCCAGGTTAGGTGGAAATTTGCACTAATTTTTGGTTTCTTTTATTAACAGGCAACATTTTTGGACAAAATAGGTGTCATCTCAGAGGCTCATTTCCTCCGGCTTTTACTGGAGACAATACCACCATTTAAAGATAAATGTCTTCTTATCAAGGACTTAAGGTTTGAAAGGGTTAAAGTAAGAATTTACCAGCCAAAAACATCAAGAACTAGCCAAAGAAGAGGAGTCCTTTATTTTCATGGAGGAGTTGGATGGTTAGGAAGCATCCGTAAGTAACATCAATAATATGAGCTGTAACAACTGCACACGGAGTCACAGAGGGGGTGAGGCTGAAGGGCGCAGAGGCTCAGCTGGTGCCACCTCCCTGCTCCAGCACCTGGCACAGACCCGTGTCCAGACAGGTCTGAAATACCTCCAGGGAGGGACACTGCACAACCACCCACCAGGGAGTTTCTGATCTGATACGGTATTTTATAAATTACAAGAAGAGTTGGTAGGTTAAGCATTATAAATAACAAAACTAATTTCAGACTAGCAGAATCATTTCCATGCAGAGGGCATCATGTTAAGTCATCTTTATGCAGGTTGTGTACCTAGAATAGTCTCTGATAATTTCTAGTATCTACTTTTTTACTTCCTTCTCATGCTTGTGAGGAAAGTTGAAAATCTCCTTAGAACTTTATTTCTTATTTTAAAGCACCCATTTTGTGTTCACATGTGTGTATCCTGCTGTGGGTCTTTATAATGGCCAAACAACAACAAAACACGTGGTGGCATTTGAAATGGAAATGCCTAAGAGACAGGACGGTGTCTCATGCACAAGAAGAATTCTTGTGCTGGCTTTAGCAGGAGTTTTTGTATTGGGTTCTTTGTTTTGTTGTGTTTTTTTTTTAAACAAACTTCTCACCTTCAAAATCATTTCAGATGTGGCAGCAGTGGTCCCGTGCATTCACTAACTTTTCAGAGAGGGGACCAAAACAATGCATTGGTGTAAATTCCAGGTTTTTTCCTGGCAAGAAGATTCCCACAGATGTAAAGAAATGGTGAGCGATGCCCAGATTAGATGGTACCAAGACGATGCCAAAAGAATGCCAGGGTAACATTAGTCACAGAGCAGAGATAAGAATTTCGGAGTATCAACTTAAAGGAAGGTACAATTGCATGGAAATACTTTGTTTTCCAGGGGCCTACGAAAGAATGTGCTGCTACCTGGCCAGGAAGAGCGACTCGGTGGTGGTGTCTGTTGGGTGAGTGGAGTAACACACACTGTGAGCAATGTGTGCCTCCCCCTGGGTTTGTAAACACTTCCCCAGGCTCCTCGGAATGTGCATTCAGTGCCTGTATTTAATGATCCCATGCATTTCACCAGCACTAATTTCTCTTGAGGAAAATTAGTCAACTAATCCCCACTTGTTTATTTGCAAATGAAATCCATTACAATAATTTTATAACTCGTAGCCATCCCAAAGAGGTGAGGATGTTTTTGTGTTCCAGAGCCATATCCAAACCACCTTAAGCTGAAAGCCTGAAGTGTGACTGTTTGCTATAAGCATGGTTACCCAGACCACCAAATACTCATTTTAGCAGTTGAGAAAAACCGAGGGTTTAACTTGCAATCAACGTGAGATGAACATTAAAAATATTTTCCTGATGAGTTGTAATGCATTTTTAAGAGAACCAATTTATAGAAGTTCAGGAAAAGAGTTAATGTCTTGGGAATCGATTACAATTGTACTAAATACTATTTGCAAACTAAAATACTTGAAGAACCAATAACTCCTCCATTCTTAAAAAAATTCAGCTTACAGAACACCGCTGAAAACCTTTCAAATTGTTATTTTCAATTTTCTGTATTCATATTCTCTGACAATTTTTTGGGAAGTGTTCACTTGTATTTCTCACTAGAATTGCTGTAACTGATCCAGACACACCTGCCCTGCCAGCTAATTCCAAAATCACTCTGGATGTGCTTCCAGTTGCCTAAAAGATAGAGAAGTACTTTGCAAAGATAGAACAGGGTGACTCTCCCAGACATGAGCAGTAGCAAACAGAACCTCAGCAGCACTCACTGGGATCGGTTCTGTTACTGTAATTATCATCTCAGAATCTTCTCCTGTCTTCAGAGGAGACAGAGGAATGCCAAGATGCCAAGGGGCCCCTTCACCGGCTCTGACTCCGCTAAAAGCCTTAATTCCCCTTTAGGTACCGCTTAGCTCCCGAGCATCCCTTCCCAGCGCAGTTCGAGGACTGTCTCGCTGCCACCACGCACTTCCTGAGGACTGCCCAGGACCACGGAGTGGACCCTTCCCGTGTCACCATCTGTGGGGACAGCAGTGGGGGCACTCTCACTGCTGCCGTTGCCCAGGCGCTGGTGAACAGAAGGGATCTGCCCAAGCTGAGAGCACAAATCCTGATCTATCCTTTTCTCCAGGCTGTGGACTTCAATTTGCCTTCTTATCAGCAGAATGAGGGAGTCCCCGTTTTGTTAAAGGAACGAACCCTGATCATGGGCTCGAAGTATATCAATAAAGACTTGTCTTTCATCCCAGAACTGTTTAAAGGTCGCCACGTTTCAGAGCATCTGAGACTGAAGTATCAGAAATGGGTGAGTCCTGACTACATCCCTCAGGAGTTTAAAACAAGAGGTTACAAACCAAGTCAAACACATCCACCCTCAGAAGAACTCCAGGAATATTACAAGCCTATGTTTGACCCTGTTTTTTCCCCACTGTTGGCTGAAGACAGTGTTGTTGCTCAGCTCCCTGAGACTTTCATCCTGACCTGTGAATTTGATGTGCTCAGAGATGACGGACTGCTGTACAAGAAACGATTAGAGGATCACAGTATAAAACTGACCTGGTGCCACCTGCAAGAGGGATTCCATGGAACAGTGTTCTTAGCTCTTTTTGGTGGGGCAATAGCATTCAGATCTGGAATTAAAGGCCTGAAAAAGATAGTAAATTTTCTAAGATTGATGTAAAATTCCATTTCTTGCTTTCCTTCCCTGTTTCCTATCTTATTGCTTACAAAATTTTCTAAAAAAAATTCAATTTTCCTTTTTTTAAGTCATCACCTTAAATTTCTGCATTGCATCTGTTTTCTTTTTATCAGAGAAATTGATTTCATTATGGGTTTAGCTTAATTTTCTTCCCAGAGAGGCAAAATGAGGTGAACTTACATTTACAAACAATATTCTCTGTACATGTTATTTTATGTATTTCCTGCCCCCCAGTGGCTTATTTAAACTGTAACCAAGAGCAATGTGCTGCAGGCAGTTATGTGAGGCAGGTTGACACAAGACACCCTACAACCAAGGGGAGGATGTTCTGCAATGCTCTGCATGGCTGGGATTTATATTCAGCATGTGGGCAAATAAAGCCTGCCAGAACAAGAGGAATGACATTTAGTTACACTCACATAGTGCAGGCAGGGAAAAAGAGGAAATTTTACAGGGATCTTCCATATGGCCTCTCTGAGCGAATAGTGTGAATAAGGAAAAAACACAGAAAATCTTTCCGGTGTTTTCCTGCCTCCTAGGCACACATCTTCATTGGCACTGTCAGTGCTGCCTGCTTTTCATATGGACAACCTGTGCCACAAACGCTGAGGTGCCGTCAGTGGCACTTTGTCCATAAAGGGACAGAGCAGTACACTCCTGACACTAAAATACTCACATAGAACTAAGATAAAGGCTGACAATTGTCAAGTCTCTCACAGGTATTACAACTCAAAGATGGCATGCTGAAGATAATATATTTTTTTTTAACCCAGAGAACTGCTGGATTATCAAGGCATCTTTGCCTATGAATAGCTTAGGAAAATATGATCTTGACAAATAAGTTTCCTTAGATGGGGCAGTTACTTCCCATCTTGACAGAAACAACTGGTTCCTTCCACAAGGGAGGGTGAGGTGCCTGAGGTGATGATTCCCTCTGGAGTTTGCAGCCTGAGTGAAGAGACAGCCCATGGCAATGCTGCTCTCCAGGCAGGAACAGGGTGTGGACAAGGCTGATCCACTCAGAGCTACTAACCCCAGATAACGTGGACATGGGCCCTATTTCTTATCTGCTCTCTAGACTTCGGCCCAAAGGCACTCTAGCACCAATAAAAGGATCCAGGAACAGATCAGGACATTGTCAAGACCTGAAAACGAGTCAAGTGCTGGAAAGCTCAGTGCAGCTGGGAGGTCTTGACACGCTTTGAGCAGCTCTGTGTCACAGGAAGAAGGGAAAGTGCATGGCCCTGCACAGTTCCATCACCAGATGTCAGCACACAGCTGGGTTTGTAACAGCCTGGCAAATCTTGTGCCCTGGGCACACAATGTGAGTACTTGAAAGGCATTAGCAAAGGTCCGTCTGTGGTTTAGATTTAAATATTTTACTGAACCTAATGTTAGGTCTTCATAGCCCGAAGCTGTCTGTGTAATAACAGAGCACATTTTAAGCCATAGCTGCTTTGGATTACCTGTTCCAAACCAATCAAGTTTAGAGTGGTTTATTACAGAAGTCTACAATGTCAATTATCCTCTGCTGTCTTCACATCATCTCTTTTTAGCGCTCTAGTTGAAAGTCACATACCACAGCAGGTGTTTTTAAAATAAAGAGGCAATTAGCAAACATTCCAAACTTATTACTTATATTATTTATAGATTATATTGTTTACTAAAAGCATGTAACATTATTGACTGCCTATGATGCACATTGTCTGTACTGCTCCTGAAATAAACAGGCATAATCTTGTAAACTGTGGCTGCTTTTATTGCTGTCGCTCTCCCTTCTGATTGCTCATTACCCCAGTGATTCACTGTTTGCTGACAGTGAAGACACCGCTAACCTGAATATTTGGAGTACTGAGACTCAAACAGCAAAACCAGTGCAATTACGGTTGTTATATTTACATTCAAACGAACTGTGACTTAATAAAAATACCTTCAGGTGTGGCGACCTACCCTGAAATCCCAGGCGGGTGTTCCAGGGCAGTGTATTTGGAATCCACTTGTGTGGAGCAGAATTGATCCACTCTGAGCAACAGAACTGCACAGCTGCAGAGACACAGACAATCCACCCACATTTCCAAATGCTACCTAACAAAAACCTCCTGTTGAACCAGCATTTCAAAAACGTACCTGCTCTGAACTGTATGACACAAGATCTGAATTTCCACTGCTGAATGCTAATACATAACATATGTCATATTTTTATTCTTTTTCATACAGTACAGCTTTTTACTCCAGAATTTGTTAGCAGCTCTTTAGCCTATGAGTCATTTGGAAGGGACAGACTTCAAAGAATAACTCAGAGGAAGAAAGGCAAGGCTAAAATAAAGATTTGTGGCAGACAAAGTGAAAGATGGCTTTCAGTCATCAGTAAGAGCAAAACATACAGGGAGTAACTACTAATTTGGGTGGGGAGATGGTGATAACAAAAAGGGAGGACACCGAAAGATAGGTGGGAGGCAGGGAAAATGAAGGAGAGGGATGAAGCAAATACACAGAACCTTAAAAACCAGTGTGGCAGAGCACGTACTAAGCTGTAATTTCTTAAAGCTTCTTATTGTCACTGTAAGGGGAATATTAAATCCATCTCACAGACCAGAAGACTCAGGCTCACAGGTGTGAAGAGGTCTGAGGTGCTTTCAGTCATTGGTTTACATAAAACCAAGAAAAGAAATGTGAACTGAAGGGTGGCAAGTTGCTCACATGCTCTACTTGGTAAAACTGAAATCAGTTAAATTACTCTATGGAGTCTAATTGTCCTACTAAATTACCTAGACAAAATAATAATAATTTTAAAAAGTCAGGCAAATTATATTTGCCAGAGTGTTTAACTTTGAAATGAGCATTAAAAAAAGAAAAAAGAAAAGACTCTATCAGAAGCTATTGTTTCTGGGGCGTTTTTGTGGTTTGTGTTTTGGTTGATTTGTTTGGTTTTGGTTTTTTAAATACACTATTTGTTCCTGTTTCCTTCCAGTGAGTTATTAAGCCTGGCTACAGCTGATGGAATTGATACCCCAGTTGTCATAGCTGAGTCCTTGCCCACGCTTTAGTTACTCACCAGAGGATTTCCTGTGTTACACACAGCACCTCTGCAATAGCCAGCTGACTCCAGGCTCAGCGGTGGGAAGGAGCCCGCAATCAGAGGAGGAATGTTTTGCAGTCCTAGAGAAAGACTTTACAAGAAAACCAGTAACACATGACAGACACAGAACTCACTAGCACCAGCTCCACGACCCTTCTGCCTTCCTTGGTGTTGGATTAGGCCACTGCTGCCCCTGCTGCTGAGAACTGACGTGAAGCTGAGGAGTTTCACACATTTTCAGCCTACAAAGCTGTGTGTGATTCCACAGCTACAGAAGCCTGGGTTGAGCCTGAGGAAAACCAGCAAATCTGGTATTTCTTTGGGTAGGTATCGTTATTGTACTTTGCCTTCCCATCATTACTGTACCCATTAGAAATATGCTGAGAAATTGAGAAGGAATTTTAGAATATCTCTCTACTGCCAGAAAGAGAAGAGGCCTTTTTGCTTGCAAAGATTTAAGGTACTCATTTCATGGAGTCAACTGAAATGCAATAAAACATTTTTCTGATAAATTAATACCTCAAAAACAATTTTGGGGAAAAACCCACTGAAAACCCCAATGACTGTTTTGTAACAATGTGAGATACTGATAAGGATCACAGATATTCCTACCCATCCCTCTGCAGGTACAGGAATGGCTGACCAGACTGGAAATAACTGAAATATCTGGAATATAAGACACCAATATCATGACATAGTTGTCAATATGAGCATTCCCAGAAAGACTAAGCAGCTCTCGGATCATGGGACTTGCTTGATTCTGGACAAACATGGACATTGTAGGAACAGGGTAGGGAGAAATGAGGTGCAAACAGCACAGAGGTAGAACATGTTCTAACTGAGCATGCTCTGAGTACCCTCATATTAAGAGATTAAAAGTAAACCATCAAGATGTTATTCTGAAACATTACTTCACCATTTCTTTAACAACAGAAAGGCTGCAATGCAGCACTGAAAGAGTTTGGTTCAGATTGCCATGACCGTACAACAGATTCTTACTGATGACAACTGCCAAGGCAAAACATCAAAAAGCAAACAAACAACCCTCCCAAACTGCCCCTTTGTAAATTTAATTTTAAATAAAAAGACAGTAATACAATATTCCTTCCCCTGTGTCAGATCCATCAAGGTTTCAGAGCAGAGATGGCCTCTGTGAGGTGCTCTGGTTTTGATAAAAGATGATTAACTATTGACTCACTGAAGGGGTGAAGAAAAGTCTTGTGCCAACACAGTGTCAGCAAGAGCTCATAGAGCTCCAGCAGACAGACATGTGCTCTTCGGTACGAAGCTTTCCTAATGGCAACTGCTCACTCCAAAGATCAGGTGTTTCATTGGCTTTGGTTGCCTTTAAAAGTTTCATTTACTGCCACTGAAGTACTGGATGCCTTTAGGAATTTATTGTTCTTGATTACAGGTTCCTTGGAAAGCACAGAAATTGCCTTCTCTGCAGATTCAAATATAAGAAATCTTGAAGAATGCTGAAATACAATATTCAAAGCTAATGTGGGAATTTCTTTCAGGATATTTGGGTTGATGGCACAGACATCAGAAATAAGCACTTAGTGAGAACTGTGCTGTTCTAACAGGAATATATGGCAAAACAAATAACAAAACCCCACTGGCTGTGCTGTAATATCACAATACACAAAACCATTTCTAGAACTGATAACCCCCAGCATCCCTAGGCTGTCCCAGCTGTGCTACAGAGCCTGCCTGTGGAGACAGCTGGTAAGCTTAGGACAGACTGAGCACTGGCCATGGGGATCCGGGCTTGGCTTCAATATTCCATGGTCTGACATTTTAACTACCCATATCCTAAATTTTTGTGAGGGAAAGGCCCCAAATCAGCCAATCTCAGCCCAGAAAAGGCCCTTTCTGTGAGCAGCTGAAGACCTGCCTATTTCACAAACCTTGGCACTCATTTATCCCACACATCCTTATCTTCATGAGCCAACGTTGTTGTGCAAATCAGTGTCGCTACTGCTTTGATTTAAATACTTGTGCTAACAAAACTAAGGACTAATTCAGTTTCAGACTGGAATTCCACTTTCAAAGCCAGGACACTAAAAAGGTTTATGAGCTGTAAATTTTAAATAGTGTGGAAAATGGAATTCTAGTAAGAAGGACACAAACCAGAAAAATTCTTTCACCAAACAACTTCCACCAACTGTAATCATCCCTCACCAATACACCTGTATTCATAATGCCTCTACATTGTACTACAAACAAAAACTACAATGAGTATAAAACTCTGAGGGTTTAATTAGTGAAAAGTTTTTACCAGAAGCAATAGTGGCTTGAATCTACAAACACACCACCATGTGTCTGGAGAGACTTTCCTGTAAGTTAAAGCTTGAACTGATTTTATACACTGAGCAAATGTACTCTTATATAAACCAAGATTAAGGCATGAATGTGAATAACAATTTCTCCTTGTCAGCAAAGAGCTCGTGGTTCAATCAGTTCCATATACTTTGAGTCCCACCTGGCGTAAAGGGTACAAACCTTCCCCCTGCCCTCTCCTCATTGTCAGGAAGTGTTGCCAATAATATCATTACCAAAAGAAGGGTGGGGAAAATTGCATTGCATTGTATTGCAACATTAATAAACTTTTTATTCCTGTATATGACCTTAGCTCTTAGTCTCCTGTGAAGGCACCTCTGACACTCTTGAAAGCAAGGCTTAACGCAGCAGAGGATTTTTAGCATTCACTTCCATTGAAGTGAAATGGCATCTGTTTATAGAACTTTAGGAATTATAGGAATGGTTTTTATTTCTCCTGTTCTAATACCAGCACTGGTTTTGGTGGGGGTATTATATGATTTTTTCAATTCAGAACTGCCACCTGGAATTGACCAACCTCTAAAGCTCCGTTTTTTCCATTCGTTGATGATTACAGCCATGATTATGGTAAGTTAACTTCCTTAAAACTGGGGATTTCACTTTGATTTGGATAGGATATTTGGGACTTGGAAGATAATGGCTTAAGGAAAAAGAAAAAGGCAGCAGAAGTCTGTAAGCATTGATATATGAACTAAAACGTGTTAAATTAACTCACAAGACTGGTATTACTAATCTTAAAAGCTTCTTTGGATTTTTCAGTCAAACTGCATCCACTTTATACTGGAAAACTGTTTCATATGACAATTTAAAATGAGTATTTAGATGTATCTTGTACCTACTGAAGTGCATGTACATATAATAATGCTGTGTGTTCAGGAGCAAGCCAACATTACTCCTTCTGAATTTTCCTTCCATCAGGGAAAGGTTTTGCAGAAGTTCAGAATCTGCAATGATTTAACTGTATTGCGAGTAGCGCTGGATGGGATACCCCCCTGGAGAGACTCCAAACTGCTTATCAAAGATCTCAAAGTAGATGAGGTACCCCTGAGGATTTACCAGCCAAAATGCCCACCCACCAGCAAAAGAAGAGGAATTCTGTATTTTCACGGAGGCGCCGGCACATTTGGCAGCATTAGTAAGAAATGGGCAAGTTTTACTTTTCAAGTCAAATCCCAACCGCTGCATTTTTACCCTCAGACACGTCTGCCCTGTCCTTGCCAGTATCACCAGTGTTTGCAGTCTCAGTGCTAACCGGAACGTGTCTGTGGAATGGATAGTCTCATGTTAAGGGAGTCACATCTCTGCTTCCTCTGGACTACAGATCCAGGAGGCTCTCACTCAGCTGTCAGCACAGGGACTGTGCTCTGCTGAGACTCCTCTTATCCTAGAGAGAACATATAACATGGGTCCAAGGAAGAATTTAAAGAATACATTGGAAAAAAACCCTTGTAAATATATTCCCTTTTATGCAAACAAGGAATTAAAATGAAGGAAAATATAAACAATGAATAAGCAATTTGAGGAAGATTGGTTCTTGTGGTGACAGGATATTTGACTTCATCTCCAGAAAGGGAGACAATTCCTGTTGTCTCAGTAGCTGGGAGCTCACCTCCCAGTTGCTCTGTATCTCCTCCTGACCCACCGAGGCTATGAGTGCTTTGTTTGGAAGCCAAGGCCCCTAACCTGGAAATCTGGATTTCATTCCATGGATCAGACAGGGCAATTTGTGGGGTTTAAATCTTTCCCTGTTTCAAAGGGCAGGTCTGCACTAGCACCATACTGGGCACACTTCAGTTTCCTGGCTCCTTCGGCACCCTGCAGGAGCAATGACCTAACTCCCTGCCTCGGGTTCCACTCTGCTCTGGGCAGAAATAATGTGCCCTGGTTTTACTGCATAGCACCTGAGTCTCAGTGGCATGTCAGGCTCTTTGTCTAGAGCTAGTTTGGGTGGCAGTGAGGACTCAGGAGATGAGCCTCTGTGATCAGAGTGAAAGGTGAATTCCTTTCACTGGAACTAAAAAACACACCACAAGTTGCATAGTGAGTTGTTATTCACGTGCCATGGCTGAATGTAGGAGCCATACCCATCCACTGAGTGTGGGACCTGACCTCTGGCTTCGATTCCCGTTGGTACTTGATAACAGGAATGACATGATGACAAACTTTCAAAAGGACTTGGGGAATCTCTAGCCTAGGAGGCCTGAAGTCTGCAACCAGCAAATTAGCAGAAGCTACAATGAAGAACGGCATCAGTGGACATATGAATATGACTTGTACCTTAAAATTCATACAAATGGAAGTCATGCTTCATGCACAAGTCATAGAATCGTGGAATGGTTGGTTGGAAGGGACCTTAAAGCCTATCTTGTTCCACCCCCTGCTTCCACTAGCCCAGGTTGCTCCAAGTGCCATCCAACCTGGCCTTGAACACTTCCAGGGATGGGGCAGCCACAGCTTCAATACAAGAGTTAATGTCACTAAATGGAAGTAGTGAATGCCAGGTACAAACGGAGCAAATAGAAATGGCTCTTCACACCTTTGTAAGCAAGTGAGGGAACTCCTCCCTGCACAAAGCTGTTAGTGTTAAATTCACGGGGTCAAGAAGTGGCTTGGGTAATTTGGAGCAGAAACATTAATCAAGGGCATCAGGTAAAAAGGCAGTTTCTGTCTCAAAGGAGCACCCTGAGCCTTAAATTCCTGTATGCTCCTTATTACTTTATGTTTGTCCTCAGCTTATGCTCTCCTTAGACACTGCTGGCCACCAGGTGAGATGTGTGACCAGCCTAGACAGATTTCTGCCTTTCCCCAGTATCACCATCCCTACATGCTTGTGTGATGCCCTGACAGCCACAGACCAACAACCAGAACGTGTTAACATGTAAAGACAGAAGTTCCTCACCGGTCTATATTTTCATTTCAAAAGAATATTTGATTTTCAAATCATCATTTCTGATAAACTTTCTCTTTAGGAGCCTTTGAAAGAGTATGCCGCTATGTGGCCAAAAAATGCAACTCAGTGGTTGTGTCTGTTGGGTAAGTGCTATTTTTCCGTAGAAGTATTTATGGGAATATAGCTCTCAGTTCAAACATTTCTGAAAAATATGCTAAAAATATTTACTATTTTATATAGTGCTCCCTATTTTTCACTTAAACCTTTATTTAATTTAGAAATGTGCTTGTAGGCAAAACAGCTGTAACACCATTAGTTTGGCTTTCCAATCTACACCAGTTAAAAATCATAATCTTTTTAAAATTTAGAAAAAAAGGTCTACATAACTACCACAGCAATCACAAACAACACAAATGAAATGTTTATAACTCCCCTGACAATAATTGTGGTATCTTTGCCATTTCAGGTACCGTTTGGCTCCAGAGCACCCGTACCCAGGGCAGTATTTTGACTGTCTCAGTGCCACCTTATACTTCCTGAGGAATTTGGAAGAGTATCATGTGGATCCTGCTCTCATCATCATCAGTGGTGACAGCTGTGGAGCTAACTTTGCGACTGTTATTTGCCAAATCCTGCTGAACAATCAAGATCTGCCAAAAGTACGTGCTCAGGTCTTGTTTTACCCAGGACTCCAGGGGCTGGATTTTCAGCTGCCTTCCTACCAGCAGAATGCTAGAGTTCCCATGTTGTTTCGGAAGCTGGTTCTTTACTTCTGTTTTCGTTATCTTAACAAAGAACCCACAGTTTTGGAAGATGTCCTACAAAACTGTCATGTTCCCGAGAGTATGAGACACAAGTATAAAAAATGGGTAAGTGCCGACCTCATTCCTGATGAATTTAAGATTAGAGGCTATGTACCCCCAAAACCCACGTCGTACAAACCTGAAGTCCATGAAGCTGTCAAAGAAATTTTAGCACTAACATTTTCCCCACTTTTAGCTGAAGATTCCATTATTTGCCAGCTCCCTGAGGCCTACATTGTGACCTGTGAGTTTGATGTGCTGAGGGATGATGGACTGTTATACAAGAAGCGACTAGAGGACAATGGTGTTCAAGTCACCTGGTATCATTCTGACAGTGGCTTCCATGGAATTTTAGCCTTTTTTGGCTATGGGATTTTTTCCTTTTTATCTGGAAAAAAGATAGTGGATAGTATGGTAAATTATATAAACAGTTTATAGAAGTATTTTTCAGAAGAAAGATGCAAGTCTTGCATTATCTTTGATGAATTTCTACTTGGCAAAGAATGTAAACGCTTTTGATTTACGGTTTGGATTTTGACTGCATTTTGTACTTTCTAATTTCTGCTTCTGCAGTGACTCTCAAACAAATCTTAAGATTATTTAAAGCACCACCATTCTAGAAAACACATTAATAAGACCTGGATGCAAAGGTGAGGCAACTGGCCCATCCTGCTTCACCAAAACTCTGATGATTCCAGTATCTTTGCATGGCCGGCACTCACTGAAGGGAAGCGCCAGGAATCTTCCTGGAGATTCTTCAACTGCCCAGAAAGGCTGAAGACAACAACTGAGGTCTGCTTTGGCCCTTGTGGGACAGGAGGTGTTTATGGTATCAGATGGAGAACTCAGGTTCTATGAACTCTTCTGGCAGACAGTGAAATTGCAGCCATGAATTGAATTTCTAGGGTTAAACTGAAGACTGCTCTAGAAAAAGGACAGTCAAAAGGAAGGCTCCTGTGTGAAGCAGAACTCATAGAAGGAGTTTGATTTTGTTTAGAATCTGAGAAATAATGTTTCATTTTGGAACTTGATTCTTAAACTGGAAACCCTGAACTTCAGTGAGTGTGTACATGTTAGGGAAGTGCAGAGCTTTTCTGTAGCCTTTTTCTTTCAGGATTATCTTGTGCTCAAGGCTACCTGTTACGTTGTTTGTTGAAAAAGTTCTGAAGATCATGTAAGAAGGTAGAGAAGCACAACATTATATTATCTATATTATGACTGTAATGCTGTGGTGATTTTGTGATGCTTTTGACAACATAAAATAAAAGTTAGCACTGCAAATATTTCTGCTGCATGAGTGAGAGTCACATTTGCTAACATGTACTGAGTGATAAACCTGACTGAACCTCATGGTGAAAGGAACCACACCACACAGGCAGGCAGAGCTAACACGGCAACACAGGCTAATTCCAGAGCTAACCTTGCGAATTCCACCTGGTCACATCTGTGCTGGGCACCGTAATTAACTCATCAGGCAACTGGATATGATCACATAACTGAAAACATACTACAGGCTGAAAGTCCAGGAGCACTGTTCTATTATCTTTTTTTATATCTGGACTTCTGCTGTTTTTAAACAAAATATTACCCTCCACTTCAGAATATTTGATGTTGACCATGTGCCATATTAAAACCATTTGGCCCTTTCGAGTGACAGTCACGGCAGGCAGGTTTCCCCTCTGAGGAAACTCTCCTTCAGATGGGTGTTGTAGAGTGTCACAAACTCAAACCACACAAATGCCCTGTGTCCGTTTTGCACCTCTAAGTAGTTTAATATTAATGCGGTTCATTCATAGCCCTCTTCTCCCAGCTAAGCACTGGTTTCTTGCAAAAATTCCAAAATGATGCTGGCATAGGTCTGTTAATGAATCCAGGACTTTGACCAACCTATCTTTTGTGAGATAAAGGGAGCCAGGGGGAAAGAAAGTGGGAGAGAGAAAGATACCTGCTAACGTATTTGTAAAAGGGGGGAGAGGGGTTTTCACTAGAGCAAACAAAGAACAGGCAGACGAACAAAGAATCAGGAAGTACCTAGCCAAATATACCTTGGAAAGTCACATCAAAGACAGATCACTGCTGTTCAGCGAAATGGCAGTGCTGCTCACAGTGCTCGTGTTATTCTTGCTAGGTTTTGTTGCTGGATTTATACTGTTGGTCATGGGGGCGATTAATTTTGATTTTTCCAACTCAGAAATTCCTCCTGGAGTGAACCAGCCTGCAAAGCTCCGAATCATTCATATAATTTTAATATGCACAGCTGTGGTGGTAAGTGAATCTGGTGTGATTTCTGTGGGAAGGATGGTAAACCTGTAGATTTTAAACTTAACACAGTGCTAGAAGCCTGCCTGGAATTAATTCCCAGAGAGGAGAGCGGGGCATTGCTGTTGTTTTGCATGTGGTGTTTAGCCAATTTTGCTAAAGAAACCTTTACCAGACTTTTGACACTGCATTTCTGTAGTCCAGTCCTGCCCAGCTCTACCTTAGGCAGTACCTAAATACTGTCTAACTCAAGTGTGAGAAAGGCTGACTGTCCTTCTGCCATGAGCTGTACTGACCCAGCAATGATTTGATCAAGAGTGTTTATTCATGTCGGATCATTTATATTTCCATTCTAGGTTCAGAGTATATCAGATGTTTTTGGGCCATGCTTTCAAGCTTTTCTCGGGCTTGGGGATGAGGATTTATGTATTTATTTTGAATATAAAATGAGAAACTGAACATTTCAAAATTGGCTTTGGGGAGGGGGTGTTTTTGTTGCACAAGTGAGAAAATTAGGTAACGTTGCCCAAGAGGAGCTGAAGGAATTCTGTCTGCCCTAAACACACTTATGTAACTCCCGCAGCAACCAGGCAGGATTGTCTGATGGGAATGAGGGGCTCTGGCCAGCCCAGCTCCTCCAGGTGAACCAGCCTGTAGAAGCGTGGGAAGGTAACCAGTCCCCAGGAGCTGCAGGGAACACCTGATGATCTCTGCTGACACAGGAGCTCTCTGAATCACAGCTATTTCCATGTAGTGACAGATGTACAGATGTTCCTGTGACAGAACATGAGATAGCAGAGGTTGTGCATATATTTAATTAATTTAATTAAACACCTCCAAGAGGGACAAACTATTTAGAATTCAAATAAGGAAAAAAGAAAAAAACTTCTCTGTCAGAAATATTCTGGATTATAGTGGACCACAGTAAAGAATTCTAGACACACATTCATTCGCATGCTTTGGCGGCCCAGAGCTTGTAATTAGAAAGAGATTACTTCATCTAAGCAGCTGGAACAGCCAGTTCTCTTTTGATCATCAATCCACTGCCCACTTGCACCCTAAACCAGCATTGTATGTGGCAATGTAAACAACACAGGGTGAAAGAAAACAAGCAAGAAGAATGTGAGAGCGAAAACATTCTTTGTCTTGTTCCATTTTGCTTGGAAAATAGCAAATATAAAAGAATAAATAATTTTATCCTGTTTGTATACAATCAGAGACATTAAGATTACTTTCTATAACTAATTAAAACAAGTGTTGCAAAATGTATTAGTTTCTTCAAGAAATCTTTCTTCAAGAGCAGACATGGAGAATATCATAAATAGCTGTGAGTCACCAAAGAAAAGGCCTTTCATGGGTAAATATATTGAGTCATGACACTGTTCTGACAATCCATGCAAATGTGGCTCTCTAATAAGAAATACTCAGAACAGAATATTGAATATTATGAACTTGATTCAAGTCTTCCTAAGGACCAAAGTACAGGTTTGGCATGGCTAAAGGATGTATTTCAAAACAGAGGCTATGCCCTTTTTATTTATTTATGCAGAGTTATGTTGGACCATATTTGATTAGTATTCTTTTCCTCTCCTGGTGCCTGGCACAAATATCCCTGTGGCAGAAGAAGTTCATTCCTACTAAATATCTCAGGATCTTTTTGTTACTGCATTGCACACATCAGACTTCAGAGATGAATCAAAAGCAATTATCAAACAGATTCTTAACTTAGTCAATTCTACTTTGGGCAAGTGCCTGAACCATGAAAATCAGCACCAGAATGATCATCTTTCACCCTGGTTTCACATCTTGTGGGGGCCAAGGATAGAATAACCAGGGAAAAGCAAACTTGCTTTCAATGTTAGGTAAAGGACCTGCTGAGAAGACAGAGGGATCTATTCCACCAGTTTGTTAATGCTGCGTTGTTTGGGGTTCTGGTCTTTGGTTCATGTAACTCTCTCACAACCTCTCCTGATGCTGCTGTTACTTTTTCAGTTGTGCTTTACCTGTACAAATACTCTATTAGTTTATTACTAGCCTAAAATACATGACTGAGATACCATGAGTTTATTGTCCACAAGGTTCCTTTACTTTGGAAAATACAGAGTCTCTTGAGTGACCTTTCTGTTCTCTTTGCCTTTGACCAGGGAAAGATTTTGGAAAACATTGGCATCTGCACCCAGGTGAGCTTTGTCCGGTACATGCAACGCAGGAAGGTCCTGGGAGGGGACCCGAAGCTCTTCATCAAAGATCTGTGGTTTGAGAAAGTGCCTGTAAGGATTTACCAGCCTAAGGCTCCACCTGCCAGCCAGAAGAGAGGAGTTATGTTTTTCCATGGAGGAGGATGGGTATTTG
This sequence comes from Sclerurus mexicanus, assembly GCA_013396755.1. Lineage (NCBI taxonomy): Eukaryota > Metazoa > Chordata > Aves > Passeriformes > Furnariidae > Sclerurus > Sclerurus mexicanus. The sequence continues at coordinate 305,854 of VWZF01003875.1, read as the reverse complement.
GAAGTATTGGTAAGATATCTAACAGAAAAAATACTATAGTTTAGTTAAAGAAATACATCCTTCATAAATAGTGAAATTGGTTGTTGCTGGATCTGTAGCAGTTCAAACTTTAAGCATAATCACAGGTGCAATCTCCTAATTCCTGCTGCCAGAAGAAAGCATCTGCTGTGCATCATGGAGCTTTTCTTAAGGACAATGATATGAGGGAAAAGTAATAAATGAGGGGGTACAAAAGATCTGAGGAGATATGTGGGAAGGGGCAAAGAAAAACAGAGAGCATTTTCTTCTTGCAATTCTTTGACTTGTGCAATAGGCAACATCAGTACTCTGGAGAAAAAACCCAACCCAACCCCAAACCCCACCAAATCTGTTTCTTTCAGAGACCCATGAAAAGCTGTGTCGTGCTATCGCCAGAGAAAGTGACTCTGTGGTTGTATCTGTGGGGTGAGTCTTTGCTTATTCTGGTTTTGAGAGATTATTTCTCACAGTGCAAATATAACCTTCTGGCTCCCCCCATCATAGCAACAGCCTTCCTCAGAGAAGCATCTCTGCGGCACTTGTCAGGGGTGTGAGTTACAAATTCACTCTGCTCTTGTTTGGAGCCACTGAAGACTGACTTGGGCTCTTCTCACTGTCTGATTACACCACAAATAATGTTTTGGGATAGTCAGCTGGAAAATTAAGTTTTGGATCAATGTTTTCAAATTCCAGACTCAAAATCGATTGTAAAGAGATAGTAAGCCGTATGATATAGTTAATCCTTATTCAAGGACACCCTGCTTGATGCTTACAAAAGCACAACATGAATGACAAGCTAATACATCATCACAATACTGCCATAATGATCTGAATTATGAGCATATAGTTTGTGCAAAAAAGACATAAACCAGAAGTATTGCCATTTGTGCTGGACCCATGGAAAGCTAAAGCAGAAAATAACTAAATGATGTCAATAAAATCTGCATATAGTTGGCAGCTGAGTACTCCTGTGTTGTTAAAGACCTGAGAGATATCATGAACAGATGATATCATCACAAAATAATCTGCACCACCCAGGCACAGTTTATTGACTATCATCCCGTGGAGACAATGAACATTCTGAGGTGATCAGGGTACTGCTGGTTGCAGGAACATTTAAAACCAGTATCTCCTTCTGTTCCTTTTCTTGTGTCTTTGTGTGGCCCAGGTACCGTTTGGCCCCTGAGCACAAATACCCTGCTGCATACGAGGACTGTCTGAATGCCACCCGACACTTCCTGCAGCACCTGGAGCTCTACGGCGTGGACCCTGCCCGTGTCACTGTCTGCGGGGACAGTGCCGGGGGCAACCTGGCAGCTGCTGTCAGCCAGACCCTTGCAGGCAGGTCAGACCTCCCCAAACTACGGGCTCAGATCCTCATCTACCCAGGCCTTCAGGCCTTGGACTTCAATTTACCATCTTATCATCAAAACCGAGGAGTCCCCCTGTTATTCCGAGAACGTGCTGCTTTCTATGTATTACAGTATCTAAATGGGAATGCAGCAAATCTGGAAGAGGTGTTGGAAGGCTCCCATATTCCTATAGATATTCAATTAAACTATCAAAAGTGGGTGAGTCCAGACAACATCCCTGAGAAATTTAAGGTCAGAGGCTGCAAACCACGTGTGCTACTTGACTCTACAACTGAAGTTTTTGAGAAAGTGAAGAGATTCTGTGAGCCCAACCTGTGCCCACTGTTGGCTGAAGACACAGTTATTCAGCAGCTGCCAGAATCTTTCATCCTGACCTGTGAGTACGACGTGCTGCGGGACGACGGCTTGTTGTACAAGAAGAGGCTGGAGGACAACGGTGTTCGAGTGACCTGGTACCACCTCGAGGATGGATTCCATGGAATCATAAACGCATTTGACAGTGACTGGTTGTCATTTCCAGCTGGGAAAAGGGCATTGGACAAAACTGTTGCATTCATAAAAGGCCTGTAAAAACAACTCTCCCTGTTTCATCCACTAATATCTCTGTTTATGCTCCCAAACCTCAGGTAGTGGTTGTCAGCAAAAATGGGACACTCTTTGATGTGTAAAATACTAATTCTTATATCCATGGACTTAAAATTAACACTGATCTTTTTGTCATGAGACTCTTGACAGTTCAGTCTTTGCTGTTTGAATACCTTCCATTTGGTGTGGGTTTTTTAAAATTGGCATCTGATTCATTGTAATTCCCAAATTATTTACTTCTATATAAATAATCTACATGGATCAAATCCCATGAATTGCAGTTGATCAGGATCTTTGTGATGTCCTTTTGATAAACTCCACGGTATGATTTCATTTAACTAAAAAGTACAAGCTAGTTAGATAGTGAACTGGAGGGAAGAGTTAGACTGTGGATAAACATGCAGAGGTCAAGGTCTCAGTAAGGAGACTCATCTATTCCATGGCTGCAAGAGTAGCAGTGTGAGGCCAGGGTTGACTGGGGACAGCTTTCTGAAGGCAAGGGCTACCCTGAATTTGAAATAAATGGAGCTCTACAAACTCCTATATTTTGGGATGTGTCCACAACAGCCACTTAGGGCAGGAAATACTGTTGAATGGAAATGTTGACATCAGGTTTTAGAAAGACACAAAGGATCAGTGAACTGGGCTCCTGGTGTGCGTGTACTGAAAGGTTCAGGTTAAAGAGAGACAAAATATAACTAAAATGTTTTCACGTTCCTCCAGATGATGTTCCCCCGAGTATTATTGTTTTTTAGAATCTGTGCTGTGTTTGTGTGCTAGAATTTGTGCATTTGTGCTTTCTCCATGGCTTGACAAGGCAGTGTATTCCTTAACATGATGCTTCATTACATCCTGCTGATGAAAGCAAGGAAGAACAGCATTGAGCACACTCCTAACAGCCAGACTGAGGACACGAAAATCACAGAATTTTTAGGTTTGGAAGGGATGTCTGGAGATCATCCAGTTCAAGCCCTCTGCCAAGGCAGGGTCACCTGGAGCAGGTGACACAGGAATGCATCCAGGTGGGTTGGGAATGTCTCCAGAGAGGGAGACTCCACACCGTCCCTGGGCAGCTGTTCCAGTGCTCTGCTACCCCTAATGTACAGCAGTTCTTCCTCGTGTTGAGGCGAGGCTCTTTATGTTTTACTTTATGGCCATCGCTCCTCATCCTAAGGAAAGATCCCACAAGACCGCGGGGATCAGAACTTCGGACAGGGCCCAGGCGCTGCCCTGCCTCGGCTTCGGCGGCTCCGGGGCCGCTCCGGGCCCGCGCGGGGTCGCGCCGGGGCTGCGTGCACCGGGATTAC
>VWZF01003875.1:187154-301875 GCA_013396755.1 Sclerurus mexicanus | reverse complement strand
CCCGGGAGGGCTCTGCCCCAAAGAACACCCCCGGGAGGGCTCTGCCCCAAAGAACAGCCCCGGGAGGGCTCTGCCCCCGAGCACCCCGGCCATCCCCATCGAGGGTGCTGCCCGGGGCATCCCCGTTCCCCGCTGGCCGGGGTTGCTGCGCGCTGGGTGCGGGGTTTTCGATGACTGCCCGCACCTTCAGGCGAGCTCACCTTGCACAAGGAAAGCCGCAGCCCTTCAGCTGGCTCCCGCCTGGCTCTGACATTTATGGCACACAATCCGGTTAGGGCTGCTTTCCTTAATCCCTGGACTCCCTTTGGCAGCGTTGCATAAACCGCATCAGAGGCGGCCTCAGCTCTGGCGCTGTCACTCGCGCTGTCTTGGAATTTCTTAAAACCTTCAGTTTCCTCTGTCGCTCCTTTAGCCAAAGCATCACTCCTGCTATCACACAGACTTTGTTTTCCAGCACACAGATTCTTAAACCATTTACATCCTCTTTAAATTTACTGACAAAGCTGCCCAGCTCTCCTGAGCCCCACCACCAGGTGACAAGGGAGTGGATAGACAGGCACACTGGGCATTATAAATAGGGATCTTGTGTAGCCAGTGAACAGTGGAACAGTTTACCTGTTTGATCCCTAACTTCTTGTTTGTTCACTTATTACATCAGACTTATATTCTAGCTTGCAAGAGCATTGGGAAAGCAAGCAGCTTCATTTTGTTCAGCAGATCTATTGTGCAAATAAAAAGTGGTAACTAACTTGCACAACACAGCTCAGCATCTTAGGTTTGCAAATTCACTGAGTTTTATAGTCTAATTCATGAATATTAGTTTCTGCAACGAAGAACTGGTTCTACATATGACATTTCATTGCTCTTATCAAGTATAAATGAAACAAGAATGAGCACAAAGGTGTGCAGGACAATCATGACATTTAAAATATATACTGCAAGACAACCAGTTTGGTTGACCTTTATAAAATTTCTGATGTGACATTACAATGACATCAGAGTTGAGTAGTACAAGTAAATGTTTTTACAGACTGTAGGATGTGAGAACTTGGGAAAATAGTTTTGTTTTTTTTTCCAAATCAGACCTCTGTATAATTTCCCTCAAATATGGTTTGGTGTAAGTATGATGCAGAGTTTTTATGCCTTGCTTAACTCAAGACTTTTAAAGATGCTTTAATTTCTTTCACCTTTAACAGGGAAGGATTTTGGAGAAGACTGGGCTTTGCAGCCAAATCACTTTCGGTCGATACGTGCGACAGGGACGGAAACTAGGGCTGGATCCAAAGCTCTTCATCCAGGATCTGCAGTTTGATGAAGTACCTGTGAGGGTTTATCAGCCTAAAGCTACCTCTGATGGGCGAAGGAGAGGCATCCTCTTTTTTCACGGAGGAGGCTGGGTATTTGGAAGCCTTGGTAAGATACTTGCTGGAGGAATTGTAATTTGGAAAGAACGTTCCCATCTTCTTACAAAATTGAAATAAGATGAGGTTTCAGCATGTGATCTGGGAAGAAGCCTGAAGCCTTTCTGGAATGAACATTCCCTAGGCTGTCTCAAAGATGAGGGCAGTAGCAAGGCACTAATGACAATATTTCTTTTCCAGATACCTATGAAAAGGTGTGTCGCTACCTCTCCAGGGAGAGTGACTCAGTGGTTGTGTCTGTGCAGTAAGTGAACCCTGCCCAGTTCTGTTGTTGGGAGATTATTGTTGCTGTGGTGCCACAGCAGAGCTGCACTGGTTTTGGAGATGTTCTTTGTTGGCAAAGAAATTTCTAAAGAATTCACTGAAATCCATAAAGAGACAAATAATGATAATGGAGATTTCGTAGCCCTTAACTGCTCCTGCCCTGAGATATTCAGACAAAATACAAATGGAAATATTTGGCACACTAAGGAAATTTATAAAAGCCAATCAAAACCTTGGGTAAAGAAAGTCTTCCTTGTGCTGAACACATGAACATGTAATAAGATGGTCCAAGCAATTGGGATCTATAGAAAAAGAGAGAATAATCACACCGTGTTCCTCTCATTTTAACACAGGAAGCAGAGGCACAAAATGATTAAATTATCTTGTCAAGAGTACAGAGGGAGTTTTGAGTGTGACTAAGAACTTGTACAATTCCTTGGTCCGACCCTTAGTCAGAGACAATCGTACTTCACTGGGTCCTTGTGACTGATACACGATTTCCAGCTTAGCTGCACTCCCAAACTGAGGAGTGCCTGCTTACGAGGTGATGAAGATCCTAAGGTAGAGCAAAAGCACCCCAAAATGATAGGGCTGAAGGACAGAACACGATACCATTTCTTGATTACTACTACTGATGTTTCCTTCCCTAACACTTGTGTCTTTGTGTGGCCCAGGTACCGTTTGGCCCCTGAGCACAAATACCCTGCTGCCTACGAGGACTGTCTGAATGCCACCCGACACTTCCTGCAGCACCTGGAGCTCTACGGCGTGGACCCTGCCCGTGTCACTGTCTGCGGGGACAGTGCCGGGGGCAACCTGGCAGCTGCTGTCAGCCAGACCCTTGCAGGCAGGTCAGACCTCCCCAAACTACGGGCTCAGATCCTCATCTACCCAGGCCTTCAGGCCTTGGACTTCAATTTACCATCTTATCATCAAAACCGAGGAGTCCCCCTGTTATTTCGAGAACGTGCTGCTTTCTTTGCTCTGTTGTACCTAAATGGAGATGCACTGCACATGCAAGAGGTCTTGGAGGGCTCTCATATTCCTCCAGACATGAGGCTGAAGTACAGGAAGTGGGTGAGTCCAGACAACATCCCTGAGAAATTTAAGGTCAGAGGTGTGAGGCCACTTAGGTCCACTGATTTTATAGCTGAAGTTTATGAGACAGTGAAGAGATTCTGCGAGCCCAACCTGTGCCCACTGTTGGCTGAAGACTCTGTTGTTCACCAGCTGCCAGAATCTTTCATCCTGACCTGTGAGTACGACGTGCTGCGGGACGACGGCTTGTTGTACAAGAAGAGGCTGGAGGACAACGGTGTTCGAGTGACCTGGTACCACCTCGAGGATGGATTCCATGGAATCATAAGCCTCTATGATTATTGTGGTTTCTCTTTTCCATCTGGGAAAAGGGGATTGGACAGTGTTGTTAACTTCCTAAAAAGCTTAGAGTAAACATTTTAGATTCCACGAGTCTGTTCATGCCTCAACCTAGGAAAAATATCTTTTTAGGATATTTAATATCAGGTTATGGGTAGTCAATCAAGAGCAGTCATTAACAATGATAAACCAGGGTCATCAGAACCTCATTCCAGCTCTTAGTTGGAACATGGAACATGCAAACCTTATACAAGCTTGTACCCTGCTGCAAGCCCTTATCTTTAGCTCTGTCAGTAAAGAAGAACAGTACCTTGAATGGACATCCTGGTTTGTACCAGGTGTTTAAAATAAAATACGTCTGTATGAAGAGAAACTGTGTGTTGGCAGGTATGTGTGCTGTGTTGGTGCAGAGGGGTGGGTTACTTATATCACTGTTCTGAACTCTGTTAGAGGAAAATAAAAACCACCTCAGCTGACTTTAGTGTGTTAGAAGCCACTGTAAATAGTCAACAAAAGGTCAACAGTAAATACAATGCAGCCTAGAATGTGGTCACTGCCAACATCATGCCAGAGAGGCTTCATTAATCCTCCAGAATTTAATACTGATTTTGACTTGTATCAGAAGATCTTTACTAAATTGGATTGGTTTCATTTGCTTCTAGAAATGAGCATCTTTGCTAGCAGAGCTGTTTGATAGATTTCATGCCCTGCTTAAGAGCAAAATTTTGTCATTAGACATTTAACATTGTCAAAACATGCCAGTTAGGTCAATATTGGAGCTGTTTGGACAAATCCTCCTGACTCTGCTAAAGTTACTCTCTTTAGACTCTTTTTTCCCTGGAGCAAAATGCCAGACTATGTTGCAGAGCCTGGCTGCTGCAGAAGAAAGAGGAACAAAGGGGGGAAAACCAAGTTAATTCATTCGTTTCAGATGCTGGTTCACATGGCAGTTAAAAGTATTTAACACCAAACCATGGATAATCTTTCAAGGACTGCACAGTATATATAGAAATGTATTATTAATATATCAATTATTCATAATAATTTAAAGTGAATAATATTGATTAATAATGTTACGTATATTTATATTAAAGAATCAATACAGAATTTTACACTGCCTGATTATACCAGCTGACTTTATCAGCTGAGGCGAAGTACCTAGCCCAGACTTCTTCCCAAACAAGCATTTTTTAGATGTGTAGATGAAGAAAGGAGTACTAGGACAGAGTTGCTGTGATTAGTGGGCAACCTTAGCTATACTGAGCATTGTGTATCTCTCACATTTAGCACGGGGAAACTCAGCAACAGCTTACACAGAATAGCCTTCACCTGCTTCCCAGCTCACAGAGCAGACACTGAGAGCCACGATGGAGAAACTTGAGGTAAGGAAAAGAAAATGCCAGTGTGGGGCTGTATATGCCAACCTTCCAGACAGTAATGATCCGTGACTAATACTTAAATCCTATTTTATATATCCTTAAACAACTGTATGTGTAATGGAAGGCACTGCAGCTCCGTGGCCATTCCCAGCCCCAGAGCTCCTCTGCAGGTTTGATTCCAGTGGGTGCCTTCCAAGGCAGACAAACAGCACACTCTGTGGTACTCTGGATGTTTCCCAGTCTCTGCCTTGGAGGGTGATCAGGGCACATGAGGAAAACCAGTGAGTTACTACCAGCTGGAACTGGGTATTGTGTCTTCAGGGCATTCCCCGGGCTCTAATAGGAACTTGGTGGTAAAATAGGATTATTTAAATCAGCACACCTCCAATTTATATAGACAAACTGCCTTAAATGAGGCCCAGATCTTTCACAATCCTTTTCCCACAAGTGTCACCTGCTAGAACATCCCTTCCACCAAGGTGCCTCTCCACCCCCAAATATTACCATTCTCTGCAGACAGACAGCTCTAAGGTAGGGTATGCAAGGCCACTGCACCACAAAACACTTAAGCAGCACAAGACAATCAGCTTTTCATTTTCAGCCTTCTTAAATGTGTCTGCAAATCCCTGATGTGTGTGTGTGTGGAAATCAGACTAATCAGATCTCATGACATACAGATGCAGTTGCTTAAGTTAACTGGAAATTTACTTGAAATGCAAATGCCCTTATTTTCAGGGATTAAATTATAAATGAAAGCAATACAAGCACCGACAATTGTGTGATATCACTGGCAGTACAGTCAGACTCAAAAGCACTCTGAGCTACCTGAATGCTGTGCACAAGCAGCATGATTTCATCATGTGCATCTCAGTTCAGGGCCTGTCACTGCAGCACTTCTTCACCCATGACAAGGAACAAAGAACCCAAAATTTAGTATTTGACTATGAGAATAACTGCAATAAACACGGTTGCGACCTGTGCTGTCTCCTCTCCACAGATGGAGTGGATGCAAGTTGGCCTGGGTTCCTCAGAAATCAGATTTCCCCATTCTTGGTAGTTTTCGGCATTATTATTTCAATCAGATGAAATATGGTGTAGTGGTCAAGATATGGATTTAGAGCCAGGAACCTCCTGTTTTAATTCCGTAAATGGATCTTGAGGTGACTTTTGCCTACTTTCTTACCCAGTCAGGAGCTTACTTTTTGGATTGATAAAGTGGAAATGTTGTCCATACAGTACTTAATCACCAGAGGAAGCAGTGAAGGAGAGTATCAATGAACAGATTTCCCTCCCATATTCAATACAAGGAGAGCTGTGAGATAAAACTGGCACAAGAATTCACGGAGTATTATTATGTTTCTGAATTTAAGTGAAATGTACAGCTGTACTAACTTTTTTAATATCTACCAGAGAGGCTATGAAGAATCAGGGCTCCTGATTGATGCCATTAGTGCAGTTCCTGTTGATATCTTACAGTGTTTTTCAGCCAGAGGAAGACATGCATGCCCTGGGAAAAAAAAGATCTGCTTTGCCATTACTCTGCTGGCAAAATAATACAAACATCCCCTAAGACAACTGTGGAGTAAAAACACCAGAGCCAAAAATTTGATTCTGTCATTTCTAACATTTCATCATGTCTCAGAACCATCCACCAACTCTGGGCTTCTCGAGCACCTGATGAAACACTGCACAAGAAGAAGCTAGTCCAGACCAGTGTCTGCACCATCTTCTGTGAAAGGCCAACAGTTTCTGCTTTTGCTCCTTGTCAGCTGAGACAACCAGCTAAAAGCTCATGCTCTGCCTTCCAACCAGGGACATCTTCCCTGAAATGTTGGTAGAATCCTGGACTGTGAAGGGGGTCAGAATATCCTCACGGTTTTGGCCAACTGCTGAGAGTCAGAACAGCCGGGGACACCCCAGGGTAAACTGCTTAGGGTGATCTTAAGCACTGCTTAATATAGATTGTTGTGTGAGCTGTGCCATGCCGAAGGGCTGAGAATTAGGTTATACAGGTACAGGGCTTTTTACTAGATAGAACAAGTTGCTGGGTTACATCCTGACCTGCAGGTGGCCAGGAATATTTCAGACGATATTAAACCACAGAAAACAAATTTTTCATCTCTTGGTTTTCAGTCAATGAATAGTTGCAGTAAGAAAAAAACCCAAGTGGGATTGAACCTGAAAGGGTATAAATCTCTTAATTGCTTTGCCCTTTGTTTTGCCATTTTTACACAGCTTGCTGTGCATTTCTTTGAAGAAAGAGCAGAAAAGAACTTTGTATGCATCCACACTATGCCTTAAACATCCAAGAATAAAGCAAACATATGAACTAGCTGCTTATCCAAGGCCAAGGTGAAGCAAGGTTCCTCCCAGGGCAGGAAGCAGGCAGACCTTGGCTGCCCTTGGCTTTACGTACGGAACAGCACTTAAGGGGAGATAAGCTGCAAAGTAAACTCCATTAGCTGCCCTTGCATTACCAAGCCAAACCTGGAGGGAATAGCTCTGGGTGGCCTTTACACCCCTGGATAAGCCACCCTGAGGCTTTATTCAGCTCAGAAAGTATGGGAAAAGTGCTGGCAGAAGTCCAAATTCTTATTGCACTAATGTGCAGCTTCTGCACCAAAATCACGTTTGTTCCAGAGCAGAGATCTGCAGAGCTCAGCTGCTCGTGGTCGGAGGCTCCACAATAAACCTGCAGCAAGTTAAAGGCTTAGATTCAATATATCTGGAATTACTTCAGTGCAATTCAGCATCTTATTTTCCTCAAGGTTAGCAATGTTATAATTATTTTTAGGAACAAGATAAAGCATATCCCTTAGTCTTGGCATGGACCAGTCGCTGGCCATGGTCTGGACGGAGTTTTACCCCTGCAACATTTTAGTGCCCGTGAGTGAGGTTTGCTTTCCAAGGCTGGGTTACAGCTGAAGGACACCGGCGGCTCAGACGTGTGTGCAGAGCAACAGTGGCACCTATTGGCAAAGGGATGCGCCCGTGGGACGCCCCAAACGTCTGCGGGACAGGTGTGAGCCCCGAGCTGGGGGCATGAACCAGAAAGCAGCGCGATTAATGAAATCTTTTAGAGATGCGAGAGCCCTGATAATTACATAAGCATTATATGGAGGGGTTTTAGGCTTCAAAGCCCCAGGGAGATAAAAGGCAATTAGAAAAAATTGAAAGCAAAATAGGTGAAAGTCACTGAATCGCAGCCAGCTATTAGTGCTGTACCATTAAAGACGTTCCCTCAAAAAGACACCTCTAAAATAATCCATAAAGAATGGATTGCAATGGAATGAAAATTGGTGGGTACAGCAATTCTTGTATCCACAAGATTGTATCCTCCATATGAATTTTATTGTCAATATAACTACTAAGAGTGTACTTTTTTTTTGTTCCCATCTGCTAATATTTTTAATGACAATACCAATCAGGCACCTTTATGGCATATCGGAGCCCAGAAAATATCTAGAATGCAGCTTAGAAAATTACACAAAGGTAGCCTTGATGTCACAGGACTCTAAGGAGTTTGCTTAAAAATCTGCTCATCAATCATTCATAATTATTGAATATTTATAACAAATTAAACATTTATGGTTATAATCTATGCTTCTAAAAACAAAGCTTATATATGGAAAGAAATGGCTGGCTTGATGTACAGGGAATTACTGAGATGCACAAGAGCCACCTATGAAATTTGTATGAAAATGTTAATTCTACATCTGAAAGCTGCCAGGGCAGGGCTCCCCAGGCACAGTCTGATGTGTTTTTGTTGAGCCATTTACAATTAAATATACAACCACAACACCCAAAGGAGCCCAAGGTAGCCAGATGAAATTCATGCTGGTTTAAATGGGAGAATGCACAGCTCTACCAGACGTGTCAGATGGGATTAGTGATACCTGATAGCAAAATATCTCCCTTGCACTGTTTAACTGATGAGCTGTTTGCACCTGGGCAATCCAAACCTGCCTTGCACAGGCCCAGCTTTGTGGTGTCTCCAGCCTCCAGCTGAGCCCAGGGCAGAACCAGTCCAGACCTCTCCAGCTCCTGGCCTGAGTTCAGTGACATTGGAACCAAACACCAGTCAGCCAGTAACAAAACTTGAATGTCTCTTTATCTCAAATATTCTACAAGACAAAATTTCAGACACAGTAGCACTGTAATCAAGGTTTTTCCCTTCTTTTTTCCCCTACAAAATGTAGCTGACCTAAATTATTACAAACTCCCCAAAACCATAAAGCAAATTCCTGAGACAGGAGCTCACCCAGCTCTGGACGGGGCATAGAGAGCCACGTCCACTTATCCCAGCTAGACCAAGTTAATCAGTAAGCAGGGTAAGACCCTGCTTAATCACCTGAACAAAGACTGCATAAACCTCCCAAAAATCGACAAATTCTTTGCAGAAACATCTTAAAATTTATACTTCACATTTCAAAGGATCTCCTTATCTCTAAGAGCAGCTGTAAGCAACAGAAATGCAGCAGCACATCCTGCACCTGATTTGTGCCATGAGCTGACTCCGATGGAGACATCCCCTTGGTTCTTTTCTTTTTTTTCTTGTTTTCTGATGATTTAAAATCTACACAAATTCAAAAGGCTATTTGTGGGAATTACTTCACAAGGGAATAAGGTTGGGGTATTGAAGAACTGCTGGAGAATAGAATTCTATTTTTCTATATGTAATTGTGAGGTAACTCCTAAACTTGTTGGTGTAGAGAAGAACTGCCCTGACAGTGTATAAAGCACTTAATTTGTAGTTGCAGTGATGGGACATTTGCTCTGGGTATAGAAGGACCCAAGTTCTATTCAACAATGACCCATAATGAAATGGTTACGTAAATACATAAATACTATACTGGTTGTTTGGGAGCAATAAGGCTTGCTAAGAAGGGAAAAATCTCTAGGCACAGACATTTTAGAGGGACTTGCTCTTTATTATCACGTACTTCTATTCTTTCAACTGCAACAACCCCTAAGGAGCCTCGTTGTAAAGACACAATGCACAGACAGCCCCTGGCCCAGAGCTCCCAAAGCTTAAACACTCCATCAGCATTTTAAAAACTACAAGCCAATCCACTTCTTTAAAATAAGAACCCAGGACTGGCTGTGTAAATGTGTACTTACCTGCTCCAGTGCTGTAAATATGTAATTTAGGCTCCCATGACATATTTTGTGTCTAATTTAAGGAACTGTGTATTTGGACAGGAGGGTCTGGGTGCCTGTCAGGTAAATATTACAAGCTATAAATTTTCACTGCAGATTTAACACTGAATTTAGTTAGCACTATAAATAAAGTGATCATTGACCTGATGGTAGCCCTTGTCCTTGACGGTGGTTGGCCTGAGACGTAGTTAAGGATCCGTGAGGAATGTGCTGCCCTCTCCCTGAAGTTCCAAACAACTACATACATTCTGCTCTGGCAACCTGGACATCCTTTGTATCAGAACTTGCAGCTTCTGCTGGTTTGGAAGTTTAGAGCCTTGTCCTCCCAGTTCAGCTCAGGATGGGAATCACTCACACCTGACCAGAAAGTGCTTGTGGAGAAGACCCTTAGAGGCCAGACACTGCCTAAGCTGCTTGGGTGTCTCAGCCTAGCAGCCCATAAAGAGAAGAGCCTGCATTTTTAGAATGAAAAATAAAGCAATTTTGAATTCCTACAGTGATACAGAAGCCATGGCTTTGCATGTGCTGGTTGCTGGTAGCTGCCCAGAGTCAGCTTTCTAATTCAAACTCCTCACTTGGAGGTATCTGGAGGGATGATATAAACCTGCCCCCCGGTTTGTACAGGCAAACCTGCATTTTTCTTCTGTTCCCTCAAATGCCTGGGCTTTGAAAGCACCTTTAGTTATGTCAGTGCTCTCACTGGACAGCCCAGTCTCCCTCAGTATTCCTGATATTTTGTGTTATCAGTAATTTTCCTTTGACATATGTACCCAGCACAATCCAAGTGTTTGTAAAGCAGGTGTGGATGTTCTTCACCACATTTATCACTACATACTGCAGGGACAATCTGCATTCCTGCCGCTAATATAAATACTGAAAGCAAAGCACGAAATTGAGCCTCTCTGGTGTTTCTTTAGGCTTAAATACAACAATCCCAGCGGTAAACACGAGCTCAGTAACATCTCAGGCAGGTTGGGGCAGAGCAAGGCTCGACCCGGAGCGGCCGAAGGGGCTGTAGGCGTGGAGGGAGCAGCAGGTGGCAGAATTGGACCTGGTTTAGTGGTCCTTGAGCTCTCTGGACTCTGCCAGTGCTGATGGGGAGCTGCCTGCTGGCCCTGCCCGGTGCCACCCTGACCTTCGGTGGCACCGAGGGACAGGGCAGGGTCTGCAGAGGTCCCGTGGAGTCCCCAGTGGCCCAGAGAGGGATGCCAGGGAGCAAAGTCCCTGCTCTTCCTCGTGGAGAAGGAGTCACTAAATGTTCCTTCGAAGAGCGCCACATCTCTGCTCAGAGGATGGAGCTCTGCCAGTGTTTTAAATGCCCGGGCATCCAAGGTGCCACGGTAGCTATTGCTGTTTCTGTCAGAGCAGAGAGGAGGCGAAGGAAGGGCTGGAGGTGAGCTGTGCTTGGTTTCGTGCCCGTGGCACTGAAGGTGTGGGCTGGGCGCTGGCTGCCAGGCAAGGGGAGCGCTGTCCCTGGTGGGCGACTGTCCTCCCGCTGGAGCCAGTGCCCTCCTGCCGGGGCCGGGGGACACAAACCTTGGTGCAGCAGCCCCACATCACCTTCAGGGCTCTTACAGAACCGTCTCGTTGCCACACTAATGCTGTGATTCACGCACCGCCCGCCCTCCCCTCTCACACTGCGCGATGTCATTGTGTGAGACACTGCTCCATCCCAAATGTGGCTCCCAGTGCCCGGGGGAAGGCAGACCTTTGCCAGTGAGTCCGTCCAGGGAGGTGATGTGCCTGCAGGAGAGCTGGAGAAACGAGGCATTTTCCCTCTTATTGCCATATTTTGAACACTTGACTAAACTTTCTGCCCATGCATAGACAGAAGTGCTGTGGCTGATGGCTCAGAGAGCTCTGTCAGCCCGCGTTTCCATGAGCAGAGGCAGGCTGGGCTCTTGGGCTGTACCTGCTCCCTGATTAACGAGCCTTTTCTCTGGCTGGCCATGTCACAGAAAATGCTTATTTTCTATTTATAGGCACTAGTCGCAAAGCCACCTCTGTGGCATTGAAATTCATCAGCAGCAGACTGCTATGGGGACAAATACGTTCCAATTAATATTAAAAGAGCTACGTGCTTCTCTTTTTTTTCCAAAGCTGCTAATGAGGAAAATCAAAATAGCATCTTCCAGTGAACTGGTGACAGATCTGAGGTGTTAAAAGTTTAAATCTGAACACAAACAAAGCACTCTCAATCCCCCAAATATCAACCCTGTTAATGGGAAAATGTCAAAAATGCCTGTGAGGTTTCAGATGGCCTTTTAAAAACTGAACACTGGCACCAAACCCACGGAATAATGGAGCAGTTTGTTACCAAGCTGGAATAAAATTCATGGTTTTTTAAGGTGAACGTAACTTTGGCTTATGGTGCTGGTTTGACAGTCTTAGAAATCACGGGCATCTGCTTCTGCCTCGAGCTAAGACAGCAGGCGCAGAGGCAGGGGGAATTGATGCAGAGTGCTCTAATTTTATTCAGATTTGTAGAATAAAAAAGTGTATTTAGCTTCAGATGGCAAGAAATAGCAGCTTTTAAATCATGGGTTTCATAGTGATTGCTGCTGTGGAATCTAAATGGTGCAATTTGCCAGCTCTGTCAGTAAAATAACATTTTTCTTTCCTTAAAACACATTGAGTCCCAGCAAACTTCCAGGCCTATTTTAAGGAGACCCACTGCTGATAATTATTGTCTTCTTTTTTTTTTCTTTTTTAGAATTCTGCAGAGATTATTTCCTTATTTTCACATATCCTTTGGAATTCCTATGTCAGGAGTAGAGCAGATTGCCTGTACAAGCTAAATATTGATATTCTGATTTACTGGAGGATCGGCCACTGGATGACTAAGCTGAAATACCTGAGCAAAGATTTCCTGTGAAACCAGCATTTGTCATTGTCTCCAAACTCTGCTGGAAATGGCATCGTAATATATATAACACGGCAGGGACCCAGACTGTATTTCCAGGGGAAAATTAGGAATTCTACAGCATGAGATGAATTGCACACAATATGGCCCAAAGTAAATTGAAAACAGTGGAAAGATTTCCAGCTGGCTGTGAAAGACTTATGGTCAGGCTGTTACAACATGGTTCTTAGAACTGGAAGTCTCAGGGACAAAAATAATTGTATTTTTAGACCATGATGATTCCCAAGAAGTCCTCATTTTCTTTTATCTATTTATCCACTTGTGCTTCAAAGTTTGGGGGGGCATTCTCCCCCATTGCCCAACTTTTTCTATATAGATTTCTGCTTTTGTCAGGACTTTTTATTTAAATCTAGTTCTCCTTTTAACTTGGGCACTGTACAGGCTTAGGAGGCCTTGACTATAGGGCTGGAACCAGGAGGCAGAGCCCCTGTAGCCTCCTGAAGTGAGTGAGGCCAGGAGTGGAAGGACATCCTCAAGTTCCTGCTCCCTTTTGAGTGAATCTCTAACTAACACACTGAGTCATTAAAGGGGAAAAAAAAAGCCTAAGAACTTCTGCTGGTTATTTTTTCCCCTTTCATTTTAGAGAAGCATAATGCTCGACTGGATATACTCAGCCAAATGGGTTTTGAATTGGGAATATCCCAAGCTTTTTTATTTAAAGAGCTCTTGCTATTCTTTTCCAGTAAGTCAGCATTACTGCAGTAAACACTGTGCCCTTCATAACCTTGCTGTGTGTGATCCCCTCTCAAAGTCACTCTGCAATCAAATGTACTGGGATTTCATAATAGTAATTTGCCACACTGTCAGAAATAGGCTTATCATGCTGCTGTCATTGGTATCATGTGAACATCACTCAGAGTGCTGTGTCCTTCAGATGAGAGCCAGTGCTGGAGCCAGGCAGGGAGAGAGGAGGGGGAAAAAAGGAAGAAGAACATTAACTCCTTGAAGTCTAGTACAGCCTCTGTCTGAAGGGAGAGGCTGCAGAGCTCCTGTCTGTGCTGTGGGCACCTCTTTAAACACCAGCAATGCTGGCTGGGTAAAGTATTGCTTTTTCCATTTCACCTGAAATCTCAGAAAAATCTCCTGTTGTCTTTCATTTTGCAGAGTGTGGCAACTACTAATTTTGAATACCACAAGAAAGACATTTTTCCCAATGCTCACAAGCTGACTCGATAAGCTATTCAGGTTTTAAAAATATATTTTGCATCCTCTTCTGCTTTTTCAAAAATGGTATTTGGATGGCTCCAATTTTTAGCATTTTCCAGGCAGCAGGTGCTCACTTTAAGGTCATGTTCCTCAGGATACCTCAAGCTCAGAACCAGTTATTACTTTAGAAAGTGCCTGATGAAGTCATTTGGTTGTTTTAAGAATTGATTTTATAAATAGGCTGAGACACCCAGAGTGGTAGATGCTCTGGGGGGACTTCCCTGTGAATGAATCAGCAATGTAAAGTAATCAAACTAATGTCACAGTTCTGACACTTGGTGTGGATGTCTCATCCAGCAACACTTTTTGTTTAATTTGAACCACTCTGGGTTTTTATCTGGAAAATCTTAATTTTCTAAGTGACTCTGAAAAAGAGACAATAAAAATCTTGTGAGTTAATGATGGCATCTCCTGGAATAGCTTCATATCCCATTGAGGTGTGTGGGTTTTATTACCTATTTACCTACACACTGGAGAAACTGCCATGGTTTGGTCCCTGGAGGTTCCAGACTGTTCTCCTTTCTTTTGGAAAGAGCACAGGTGTGGTTTGAGGTTCTGAGATGGCACAGAGAGAAAACCATCCCGTTGCCCCATCCCTGCAAGTGTCCAAGGCCAGGCTGGACGGGGCTGGGAGCAACCTGGGCTAGGGGAAGGTGTCCCTGCCCGTGGCAGGGGGTGCAGTGAGGTGATCTTTAAGATCTCTTCCAATCCAAACCATTCCATGATTCTGTGATAAGGAAACCTCCCCAGACTAGGTCTGCAGTCACTTCCCAGGGCACAACTGCACATCAGACGCTGCACTTCCACTACTGTGGAAAGTAACAGTAATTACAGGAATTTTGTGGGGGTTTGTGCCTGCAAAGCACAAAAAGTGTCAAATTTGCTTAAAAATCTTAGGTAAGATTTGAATACTGTATTGGGCAATCTGTTGAAATATTATTGTTGTTTTCCATTTCTTTTGGCTGTTAAATATAAGCCGTTATATTTTACCATATAAATTTAACTCCTGAAGGACTCAAGGAGTTTATTAGTAAAATTAAGCCTTTTTCTCATTATTTGGGAAGCGGTGGAGGGCATAGGGGGTAGAGAAATAACATGGGAATAATAGCTGGTCATATTCCATGGCCAATCAGCCTGAAATGTAACGCCAGGGCCTTCTACAGAAATTATTCATAACGCGCTCCCCATGCAGGTGTCCCATTACTGCCTCTCCCCCAGGGACCCAGGAAATCTGTTGTGTTCCTACTGCTCTGCTTTGGTTGTTATAGAAATGCCTTTAACTGCGTTGCCCAGTTCTTCTGATACCAGGGTTACATTAATCCAAAAGCCCGTGGCCAGCAGAGAGGGCTGAGCCTGTGTCAACGTGTCTTTAGAAATGCATTAACAAGTTGCTCCACATGCATAATTAATAGGGATGGAGGAACCGTAGACTGTCACAAACTCTGGTCTCCATCCCAGTACATCTCTTTGCTTCTTGTTGCTTTCTTTCCTTTATTATGTTATTTCTAGAACACTGATATAGTTCACTGTATATTACTCTTGGGACACACTATAAAAGCAATAATACCCTAATAAAACTCTTCTGCCTTTTAGTGCATCTTTGACACAATGAGCTCAAAGTGTTTCAACAGAACTTGATTAAAAATTAAGCCTCTGTCCAGCTGTGTCAGTCGGGTAAGTAGTATCATATCCATTTTACAGATGGTTAAACACACAATAGAAAGGTTAACTGCCGTGTCCGTGGCTGCTCACTGTGTTACCTGCACTGCAGGGAGTGAGAAGCCAGACCTGAATAAATAATCAATTTGTTGATTTGGCACCTTATGCACAAATCAGAGAAATGGTCTTTTGAGTTTATCTTAAAAGATTTTCTTCTAATGGCTCTTTTAACCAACTGGGATACAACTAAAAATTTAATTTTTGTCCACCAAAAAATTCCGTTTCATCTCAAATAAAATCATACCGAATTCTTTTGCTAAAGAATTTGTATAAAGCTCAGGTCAAAGTCAGAAAGAAACCGGACGTTTTGAATCCACAGGCTGTTTTCTGAGATGACTTGGTTGGAAGTAATCTGTTTCCCCAGTGAGCTTTGACAGGTGAACTGGCTGGTACCTGGAACTTCTTTGAACCATAGGCCTGGCCTAAAAGTCAGCAGGGACAAGTTCTTGTTCAAGGTGACAGCATCCATGAACCCTCTGTGCCCCAGTTAATATGCAGAAGCTCCGTGTTCCTCACAGCAGCTCTATGAGCAGCAGGCTCCGCAGACAGGCTCTGCCTTTGGAGCTGCCCTCCCAACACCCCCCCGGCAGACTTCAGGCCCTGCTGGGCAGCACCCGCTCCCGTGCCTGCAGGTGGGACACAGCCTTGGACAGAGGTTTGAGCCCGAGCTCTGGTTCCTTCCTGGTGCGGGGCCTTTGAAAGCAGTGCCAGGCACACCGACAGCTGCTCAGAGCACACCGACAGCGCCGGGGCAGAGATGCCAGCGGGACCCACGGGGAGTAATGCCGTGGGTGTGGGGAAAGGGCAGAAGGGAGGAAAGACAAGTGCAGGGCTGTGAGAAGTGGGATTTCAGGCGGTGATTAAGTCTGCCACCCGGCTGGCAGACACAGCAGCTGTTACCATTACAGTGCTGATAGCATTTCATTTATTTTAAACCCCTGTCTT
The DNA here is from genome assembly GCA_013396755.1 of Sclerurus mexicanus. Taxonomy (NCBI): domain Eukaryota; kingdom Metazoa; phylum Chordata; class Aves; order Passeriformes; family Furnariidae; genus Sclerurus; species Sclerurus mexicanus. The sequence continues at coordinate 285,481 of VWZF01003875.1, read as the reverse complement.
AAAGCTTTAATATCCGATCCACTCTAAATCGCTTCGTTTGAAGGTGACAGCAGGGGAGATCATCCAGTAAAGAACACGGAAAAAAAGGCAGACAAGTCTTGGACATCATTTTTATGAGACAAAGCTTCTTATACTTTTCCCTTTAAGATTGGATGTGTCTGATTTTCTAGAGCTGCAATAGAAGACAGACCAAAATCCTGGAGACTTGACAGAAAGAAGTTCATTTTTGCTAACAGTGGGCAGGTGGAGAGCAATTTCATCACCCAAAAGTGGTTTCCACAAATGGAGTGAGTGCCCTTGCTGACACTTTCCCTTTCTGAGCCATCCTGTTAAACAGAAGAATGGACAGTTGCCAAAGAAGTTTAGGAATAAAGTCTCAGCACAAGGGGCATGGTGGAGGCTGCAGGAGTAGTGAAACTTCTGACAGGGAAATCAATTCCTGCATCTAAGAAATGAACAGATGGAGTTCAGGATGGGCAAACAGGCAGCTCATGGAATGGCAAACTTTAAATAAATACATAGACACCTATCCTTGGAAGAATCCAAAGGCATTTTGCTTGATAAAAGCCTGTGAGGGATCAGTGGGGGACCTTCTCTTCAGTCCCCGTGTTAGATCAGCTTTTCACAGATTCAAAGTGGTAAAATAATAAGTTTGAAATCTATTCATTTCTGCTGAAACCAAGCTTTGGAACCAATTTCCTGTGTGACCACGGGTTTTATAGGGAAACTAAGCCAAGTCCCAGTGTCTGTGCATGTGACCTAGTGAAGGCACGGTGGATGTGCAGCACCGTGCCAAAGCCCACCATCACCCGCACAGGGACTGCTCCCAGTGAGGCTGCAGGGCTGAAACAAGGTGGCAGTAATGACCCCATATCTTAAAATCTTTCCCATATATATCTATTAAATCAAAGGTAATCTAAACTCAAAACAAAACCAAGCAATTAGACTAAAATTCCTGCCAGTTGGTACAGCACTTGGAGAAGTAAGAAATTAAACCAGCATGGGAGAGATACTTCCCCAACAGCCTAGTCCAGACAAAACAACTGTCTCTAATTTTGTTTTAATCAGATCATCAATCCTATGTGCAAGAAAACCCCTCTCTTCACACACCACAGATGTTAAACACTTCCATTCCTAACACATCCCTCCAAAGGTTAGTGTGTCATCCCTCCATGATTCAGTTGAGAAGCAACAACACTCAAGTTTGGTGCCTGTGCTCAGTCATAGCTCTGGAGCCTGGAGTATCACACTGAGCTGGGCTACAATCCTGCTTTATCCTGGTGGGAGGAGATGACTCACTGTTTGTTCCATAAGACTACAAGGAGACACCTTGAAGCAGAAAATGGCTTTGAAGTGCCAGCTTTCTTCCCAGAGCAGATGGCTGGGCTAGGCTGAGGTTAAAGATGTTCATTATAAACCCGTCATCAAACTAGGCCAGAGCTGGACAGTGATTACCAGATAATGACAACTCCTGTGTCACTGCCTGAGCGACACAAGGCTGCAGCTGACTTCTGGGAAGGAGGCTCAGATCACTTCACAGAGCAGAGAGCACTGGATCCAGAACACATCTGGAAAAGCTGGATGGCCTCTGCACACAATGTGTGCAATCTCCAAATAACACCACACCTCACTCTAAATAACACTAGGATTCACCCCCCAAGGCAGAAACTCAGGTAAGCAACACACACAGGTCACCACAAAGGGCCTACGTGGAGTGATTTTCTTTTCTTTCTGTATGAGAATGTAAAGAACAAACACACACACAGAACTGCAGAGTTCCCACTGCCTTGGTAGTATGTTCACCAGATGAATCAGAGTATCACAGCGGTGAAGGGGGATGGAGCTGTACCAACCCTTCCCAGGTTACTGGATCCAAAGCAACCAGCAGTGAAATCACAGTTGAGGCCAAGCAGGATTTCTTTGGCCACAACATTCTCCAGGTTAAACAGAAAACAATTGCTTTGGTGCACTCAGTCACACAGATCCCACACTGCTCCATGGCAGGCAGTCTGCATCCCACACAACAATACTGAAGGAATCAGTCTGCATGGAATACTTTCCTTGGAAGCAATACCAGCTTCTCAGCCTGATGACTTCTGTTCCCTCAAGGAATAATACAAATGAAATATTAAGTCTGTAGCCACTTTCCTGGCATACAGTGTAATAATAATGAATTTATGGTTCAAACACTTTCTGCCTTCATTTAAAGCCCTACATTGTAGAGTTTATTTTAATTTGATTGTTAAAAAAAAGGCATTCTGGACTGAAAAAATCCCTAAAGCAGCTTTTTTCTCCAAATTTTGTTTTAAAGAGGATTTTTTTTCTTAAAGATGTGGACAATTTATCCAACTTTGCACTCACAACATGATACCACTCTCAGAAACACAATTACAATTGGATGTTGAGAATTTCCAACCTCAAGATGGAAAGAAATATCTGAAATAAATAACAGAAGGAAAGAAATAGCTGAAATGTATTTCGGTAACACACCCCTGTCACCTTTTACCAAACTCCTGAGGTCAGTAAATACAATAACATTTAGGACCTGCCATAGGTAGAAACCAGTGAAATGACTCACAGACCATTTCCTTGTCTGCTGAAGATGTAAGATAGGGGCATTATGGTGGGGTTTTGTTTGTTGGTTTATTTTGTTGGGTTTCTGATTTGTTTTTAAATAATACAATCATAAGGCAACTGAATTATTTCACACAGGTGTTGCAGGTTATTTGTTGGGACACTGTAGCTCGAAACCCACAACTAACTGTTCATTTACAGCCAATATTCTACACTTCCCTGCCAGCCTATGGGCTTTAACATCACCATGTTAAAGTTAAAGGAAGTACTCAACAAAGCAACCCGAAAACAATGTTCTCCTAGGAGAGCACTGACCAATCTAATTATGTCTCAGTTTCCTTTTTAATGATATGTACAATCCATCTCTCTCATCCCTCTGGCTGCCCTTGCATTTTTAAAACCACCAATTTCCATGCTTATAAGGAATCTTTTGGAGCTCAGAAAAGTGTTTTTCCATCTTCAAGTACACCGTTCATATTGTTAAAAAGGGCATCTCTGGGCATTTGCCCAGCTGGCCAAAATGACCTTGAGGCTTTTATTCTGGTCATTTCCTCCCATGACTCAAATTAACATTTGAACCCAGGTCTCCAAAGGATAGAGTGATGCCTGTTGGTGTGAAGTGTGACCAGTAGAAGAAAAAGGAAGAGTCAAAATGTAATCACTTGTGTTCCAGTGATGTCAGCTTGGAAGAATGACCTCACATGGAAGTGCATCTTGCTTGCACCATCGTCTGGATGGAGTTTTTTGACTTTCATTTCTGAGCAGAGAGATTTTTGTACAGCCTTCTAAGTGACATCTCACATTTCACATTCAAATTAAAGCTTTTGAACAGGCAAACAGGTTAGGAGCAGTAAACTTTAGAAACTGATTTCACATCAATCTCTGCTAGAAACAGGTTGTACTACACACCTGGGTGTGCACTGGCTGACCTTCAGACCTCACCCCTGCTCACCGAAATGGGTGAAAAAGCAGCTCTGAGATCAAACAATGCTGGTTCACTCCTTACTTGCTGCTCACCTCCCTGCAAACCTTTCACATCCCCCGGAACTAAGAGGAGAAGCCTGTTTACTGGGATGTTTTTTGACAACCCCCAAAAAAGCACCTTCTGTGCTGCTAACCTAATGTTACACAATTTCACACAGAGCTCTGGGTGGGGTGTGTGAGCGGCTGGGAACTGGAGAGACACATCAGAATTCAGGCATTCTGCTTTGCAACAGAAGGGCTCCTGTTGCACTCTCAGCTCAAAATTCAATAGTTTTTCCTACTAACTCTTTAGAATAGTCACTGGATGGTTGGTCAGCAGAAGCAGCTGTTTCCCTGGCTGGGTTGTTGCTGTGGTGATTGTGTTGCTGCATCATGCACAGATAACACCAAGCTGGGATTCTGTTCTAGTTACAGTCAAGATATAAAGATACAGGAACCAGGACGCAAAGGGGAAGATGACGGCAAGATGAGACCAGGAACCTGACTAGAAAACCAAGTATTTTTGTGACAAAACATCAGGTGTCAGTAGATAACATGCTTGAGGTTCTTCCCTAGCTACTTTCCACAATTCTATGACAAGGTTGTATTGTTCCAGTGGTAACAGACAGGACATGAAATAATAAATGTGTCTGGTGACTCATGTGTGTTACAGGTTGCCTGGCACCCAGAGTCCATGGCAGATCTTACTCTTAAAAAAACTTAATTCCCTACTGGGTATTTCTGGTTTCTTCTTGGAAAGAGTATACAGGGATTCACCATTCCAACATCACCTTCACCACAGAGAATCCCAAGAACTTACCTCCACAGTCAGCCATCCCAGTTGCCACCAGAGGTCAGTGAAGCAGGTCACATCAGAGGTGATCAAAATTGTTCTCTGAGAGGAGTGGTTGGATTTGGACACTATCAAACCCCTGCTCCTTTATTCTGGGAGATGTGAGCTGAACTTAGACACGTGGCCTGGAAACTAAAGTTTACTCACGTAGCATGGGCAGCACATGCTGGCTCAGTAAAAGGTCCTGAATGGAGCTGCTCCCGTGGGTCTGGAGCCAGCCCAGAGGAAGCTCAGTGGGGGATGAAGGGCAGGCCCAGGCTCAGCATTCCCACCAGCTGTCCCACTGTCTACAAGGGGCACAGCAAGCTCTGGTATAGTTACACACTCCCCTCCTCCTGACCACAAAAGAGGGAGAATCCCGTCCTTATATACAGGTGAGTGCACAGAGTTCTTCCCACAGCTGAAAGACTATTCTTTGTCACTCTAGGTTTGCCAGGCTACAGTTTAGCTGTCAGTGTACAATGGGTCACTCTATGTCAGAGCTAGGCAAGCAGTTTGCTCCTCTGCAAGACCTTCCCTTTGAAGTAGCCCTGTGCATTTTTATGCTGCTCTAAAACCTGCCCCCTTAATGTTCATGTCTGAGTAAGGACCACAGCAGGACTGAAGCTGCCTCAGAAGGATGGTTGGCTCACTGAGGATGAAATGCTGGGTTTGGGCAGTCACTCCAGGTGATCCTTATTTCAATATTCTGTGGATCAGGGTTTTTTTTAACCAATATGCACACTTCTAAAAGTCAGACTGTCTCAATGACATCATGCAGCTTTGCTTTTTTTGCACAGGTTTTGGATCCTCACACATTCCAAGCTCCAGCATTTCATCAAGGAGACATATCTGCAGGCAATGTGACAGCAGCTTCCCGGCTCCTGGAGCCTGCAACGCTTTATTTGGGTCACGCAGAGTATCTTTGCTTCCCCTTGAAGCAGGTAAAATGTCTGCTCAGTCCTGGCAGAGAGACATTGCACCACTAAAGCAAATCTGTTCTAGAAGGAAAATTGCAAATGAAGAGCTTTCCACAGCACGTTTCTAATCACCTACAGGCTGTGCTGCTTGAGAGAAGGGAGGCTAAATTCAGCCCTCATTTGGCACCAGTGGAACTTCACTGATCCTAATGTGGGTCATCACAGCCTTAGCAGGGAGTACAAATGCACCACATCCCACCCACGGAGGATCCTCACACAAGAACACTTCCCATATCCCCAGAGCTGGAGATGGGATCAGCTCCACGTTACTGCCTTTGTGGAGGTAAAACTACAGGAATAATACAGCCTTCAGGCCGCTTGCTACTCAGGATGAAGTTTGTTTTCAGAGTTTTGCAGGGGGTCTTTATGCTGATCACTAGTCCTGGCAATATTCTAACAGGCAAATATTTTGCTCTGAAGATTCCATCAAATTAGAAAAATCCCACCAAATTCTGTCTCATTTACTAGCAATCAGAATTATGCAAAGTCAATATTAATAGCAGGTAACTGCTGGTGCTTAAAAGCATCAATATTACTAACGCAAGCAGTTCAATATTTCTGAAATATAATTATTATAGGGGAAAATAACATAAAAGCTTCTTATCTAGAAAAGAAACCCTACCTTGCCAAATCACTTTGGTGTGATGGAGTATCCAGAATAGCAGCTTCCCAAATAAAGCTTTCCTAAGCCTTGCTCTCCAGCTTGTGCTGTGATATGTGGGTGTCAGCCTGGTCTGCTCCTTGCTGTTCTGAGAGGTGCTAAGTTCCAGATATAATCAGGGCCTTCAGGGCTTTGGGTTGAGCAAAAAGCTACAAACTATAAAGGAATCTACATCTTCAGTTTGAGGCACCAGGGTAGGATGGACCTGCAAGTAAGAGCAGAACCAGTCAAAATAATTGAGTTCGATACGTGACCCCTGCAAAGTTACTCAGCCTTAGAGGACAATAAACAAACCCAGAAACCAAAGACAGGGCAGATATCTGCTGAGACACTCACTGATGTTTCACTGGGAAGTTTGGTCGGACAAATCATTTTGTTAACTGGTTGCAAATAAGTATGACCCGATTTCTTATTCCATGGCTGAACCATTTGCACAGCTCTAAATATAAAACTGTTGATAATGTATCCGTGTTTGAGGCAAAGGGAGTGTGCTCCAGGAACTGCACTGGGCAACATGTTGTGGCTTTGCAACCACCCCACACAACCCCACTTACAAAAGATGAATCAGGCACAGCTTGACTCTTTTTTTCATACCCACATACAAATAAACATGAAAGCCCACGGTGAAATTATAAATATATTTGTGTTATTTATAATCATGGCACTACACAGTGAAAATCATGTCATTTCATATTTTTCTTGAAGGAATCAGAATAGAATAAGACAGTATTGATACAGAATATCCTCTCACTGTCCTACTTAATTCTGTTTCAGCATGTTCTCAGAAATAATAATCATAACAATGGAAGCAGTAAGTGCATTGAATAAGCTGTAGAGCTAAGAGAAATAAACACTCTCATCCTGGCTGTGACCTCAGTGTGGTGCAAACCCCAGGGCACGTTCTGTCAGCCAAAGGAGTAACTGCAGAGATGCCGGTGAAGTCAGAGTGATGCAGGGTCAGACCAGAGCCCTGCACAGCACTTGTGCCAGCCCAACACAGGACATGGCTATAGCCAGCCCGGGGCAGCGCCCCCCTTACACAAGCACTTGGACGAGATAAGTAGTTGTGATCTTTGTGTTATAGGTAGTGAAACTGAGGCACGGACAGAGTGATTTGCTGAAGGTCTTCCAGCTGCTCCCTGTGGGGTGGGACAACCCCAGGAGTGCTGAGTCCTGATGTCCCCCTGTCAGTCCAGTCAGACCATACAGGGTGAATCCCTCCTACTGAGCAAGGCAGTATTTTAACAAAAGAGTGTTTTCTTTTAAGAAATAATAGCATTTACAGTAGTTAAACAAATGCTACTTTTTATCAGCTCTAGTTATTTTATAATAGCATACAGTCCTTAGCTGCTTATTCCTACGTTGTCATTACTTCAAGCCCTCACAGCTACTCTAGATAACAATTTAAATACACAGAGCTTTAAAAAAATACTTCCATTACAAATATTTTAAAAATATACTTATCCTAAAAAGCTGTCCAGCACTATTCCAAAAATCTCTTGTAATAAATGTCTTTTTTAATTTTAACAAAAATATCTACCATCATATAGAAGAGCTCAAGTTTTGACAAATCTATAATACAGTCAGAAACATCTTGGGCCAGATTTCACTCTTGTTTATACAGTTGCCAATTTGGATCATGGTGTTCATTTCAGTTGGGTTATTTTAGTACAATCAGGAGCAGAATATAGCCCTTCGTGTTTTCAAAGAACTAAATGGACTGGATACTGCAACAGTTACTGGTGCCGAGCACTACAGGGAGGGAAATCCTTTACTTGTGGCATCTAAAAATGCAAAAGGATGTTATATTTAGTATTTGTGCCATGACCAAAGAAGTGCCAGGCATCTGCAGTGGATGACTCAGACCCAGAATCATATTCACTTATAGAAAAAGTCTTTTTGGCTGAATGGTGCCTGCAACTGCTGTTATTAAATGGGGGATGAATGTTTACGGAGAACCTTTGTAGAGAGAAAATGCCAACCTTCCTCTCATGCTTTCCACAATTTTAGGAATCATTTTAATTGGATTTTGTAACTTACAAAGTTGTGTGAGTTTAATAGAATCTCTCACTACTGGGATCTAGGAAGGGGCTATTTTGAATCGTTTCTGTATTTTCCAGCTGAAATGCTTCCATCCATCCAGTGCTTTTCAAAGTGCACGTAGAACAAGTTTTAAGTACTTACAAGAATCTGCATCTCATCAGGACAATCTGGAAATTGGGAGTTCATCACTGGAACATTTTTTTTTGCCTTTTCTCCCCTTTTTCTTCCAATCTTCAAATTTAAGTGCAGTGTTTGATTAAGGATCAAAACTAACCCTGTCTGACTGCATCAGGTTACATGTGCAAGCAAAGCTGACGGTCCCAGATCTGCCATTCCTACCTGAGACCATCACTGATTAGAAGGGATTCTCACACACCATGATTTCATTTAGCTCACGTTTAAAGCTTTTACTCTACTTGTTTTCTTCCTAGACTTTGGCTGATGATCTAGTAACTTATAGACCAAGGAAACTTAAGGATATAGACTAAGTTCAGTCCTCACTGTCGTCTTCATCATCATCGTCATCCTTACTGGGAGCACACCTCTGGAAGCAGTGCACCAGAGTCGCCAGGAAGAAGCTGGACAGAATAGCAGCAATGGAGACGGCGACTCCGGAGAAGATGATGATAAAAAGGTCCGTCAATGACAAACTAAACTTGCACTCGCTAAAGCTGACCTCAGATAACTCATTCAGAAAGATTCTTCTGTTTTCCATGGGCAGGGAGCACTGGATTTCATGGAGACCTGCAAAGAAAAGGGGAGGGAAACAAGTCAGCGGAATACTGATGAATCCTTCTGTTGCTCTGGGTCAGAGATTGACTGGCTGAAGAAAAGTTTTAGGGTTAATTCTAGTTTGTGAATTTGTACAGTGTTTAGGTAAAAATGGAGCAAACACCATCACTGTCCAAAACCCATTACATAACCCCCTTGAGCAGCTCCTGGAAATTAAGTTATTTCACTTTCAGTCTTTCAGGAGGTCAGGTGTGATCAAGGACCATGATTTGAGCATTTAAAAGTTACAGTTGAACCCTGGGTACATCTAAACCTGGAGGCCTGGAAGCAATTCCCAGCTACTCCATCTAAACACAAACTGACTCTAAAACATGGTAGCAAGGATACTGAAGTTCTTTCCACACCTTAGTGCCTTCTACACTCTTTTTTTCCATGTTGTTCCAAAACTAGTTGTTTTTCTGATCAAAACAACAGTTTGGGTTTAATGGATGCCTGTTTGTCTGTGACCTGCTTCCACCTTTTCTCCCTGGCTGTCCTGAGGGCAGGCAGCCTGGCAGATATTGTTCCTCCCTGCATTACTGAGGATGCCTTGAGCTGGGCTCTTTGTAGTGAAAGCAAAAAACCTCAGATTTAAGAACTGGTGAGAATATAAGTTGATCCTGGACAGTAAAAGCAAACAGTTCACTGCATATGCTCAGCTCCCTCTTCATTCACAATGGGGGAACATCAGGAAAGGGTATGAACAGGGCTAGAATGGAACAAATACCAAGTGAGTTTAGTCTGTTGGCAAGGCAGCTTTTGTCTTACTATTAAGGACATGGATGTACAGGGGAAAGATCAGAATTGTGTTTTAATGAGAGGAGAACTGCTGCTGGGTTACTTGCACTCTTTGCTGTGATCCCAGGGATCTCCCTGCTTTTGGGCTGCCTTGCTGTGTGCACAGAGTACACAGCCCTTCCGTCACACGGCTCTGCCACAGAGCTCTTACGGCACTTTAAATAAGGAATGGTGACGATCTGATTTCCTCTGCATGTGTGAATCCCATTTCTCTTGTGGCTGGATAGCTATGGCATGTGATGTTTTACTTAAACACAGGCTCCTGGGGTTAGTGGTGCCAACCTGGCTGGTTGTCTGAATCCAACCCAGCCCAGCTGTTGTGTTGATTTGAAAAGGAGTTTTAGCTACTTCTGCTATGGAACCAATTATCACCCTGACTTATTTGACCTTGTAATGATGATTGTATTAAATTTTGATCCCTAAAAGCCATCATGTATCTATTGTATTTGCCTAAAGTTCTGTTGCCTTCCCTCTTTCTCACTGACAAGGTACTGAGAGCTGCCAGCAGGACAGGACAGCCGTCAGTGTGCCCGAGGCTGACTGGTTTTCCCCAGGCAAAGTGCTGCCCAAATCCACATGGATTTATTTTCGAGCCCAGAGCACAGTGGCCATGCACAGCAGATGGTGAGACAACTTGCTTTAGAGATCTTTGCAACCTCCTGTCGCTGGAACTGACCTGGAAGGTACAGGATGTTGGTTTCAAACATCCTCTGAGACTTAGGGAAATCTGAGCCTGCACTGTTCGTGTGTTTCATGGTTTGTGCACACACTGATACCCCGGAGTACTTGAGTGTGCAGAGACTGCACTGCTGGCTGAGGAATTACATGCCTGCACACTCAGCCTGGGACAGAGCTCCTTCTACAAACCTTCCTACTGAAAGAAGTGACAGCTGTCTACCAAATCATATTTTCTTTTCAGTAGGACTTGGGAGTAGCAGCTCTAGGGGTTAATGGGATTAACAGCATAAAGGGGGAGCAAATGGATATTGTTCCCAATTCAAAACCGTGAGAAATGAGGGAGGAGTGAAAAGCCATAGGCTGGAATTCCAAGACCTGTGTCTTTTTGATCAGATTTTAAAAAGCAAACATTTTTTTCAATAAATAAATATAATGCTGCCAGTAATCAAAGCAGTTGCATGAGCATAACATTTCACAAATTCATTTGAAGAGGAAGTCCCTTGCTAATAGGAAAGATCTCTGCAGTATTTTGGCAGGAAAGCCTGCACCCACTAAATAAAGCACCTACACAAATTCCATTTCCCTTGTAGCAAGCACAAGAAAATACAAATTTCCGTACAACTTGTGTGAAAGAACAAGTGTGAGTTTCTGTAAAAGAAGGCACTGGAAGGGGTGTTGAGATGCCCTGAGAGCTGCCGTTTGCAGAGCAGCTGCGCCACGCTCGCAGCAGGTCTAAAGGAACAGCACACAGGTGACCACAAACAACTCTGCTTTTTCTATTTTTGACCTACTGCAAAAGAAATTCTCTAGTGTGCTCACCTGCCAGCATTTGAAACACCTCTGTGCTGGAGCGGTGAGATGGAGTATCCAATCTAAGCTTCCAGAATGGAGTAGCAAAAGAATATATTAAATATATTACAAAGAAAGAGAGCAAAAAGGACTCCAAAAGAAAACTATTGTTCTAAGCAGTTCTACACACAGCCCTTGCATCTAGAAATTACTATGGTAGTATTTCCCCAGGATCCCAGAGATGGAAATGAGCCCACTCATCCATTCCCAACAGCAGTTCTGCCACGGATCAAAGCTGAGCCTGTGGACTGTGAGCTCTATTCCTATTTCCCTGATGCTTTCACCTTACATCACTACACGCAGAGTGCAAACAGGAAACACACCAAGGCACTTAGAGGGGATATCTTGTTGTGAGAGTCAGTGTACTGTGAGGATTTTGAGACTGATTATACAATAATGAGAAATAAAGAAGCTCCTCTCCATGTAGCCATGGGTACTGGAATCTAGGTCATGTTCTCAAACCAAATAGATTAGATGGGTATTTGCTACTTGCTTTATTCTGACACCCCGACAGGCTCCTGTGGCCTCAGGTTTTACAGAAGCCTTGCTCATTGAGAATAATAGATGCCAAGAGGTGAAATGCAGGGGCCAGTGCAGAGCCCTCGCTCGCTCCCAGCTATGGCTTCAGGCACCCCGTGTGTGCCCATCTCCTCAAGACACCAGCAACAAACTGCCCTCTCCTTTCCACACACAGGGATGCTAAACGTGGGCTGGAAGCAGCCTGGAGGAACTGCAGAGCTCAGTGGAAGCACACGCCAGTAACTGAGGGACAGGAACACCGATTCGTCCATCCTGCTGGGTGAGTGTTCCTCCTTGCTGAGTCAGGACACTACTGGCACATCCAGCACAGTTAACAGAAACTTTCCTGTGGGCTCCCAAGAGAACTTGGAACAGACTGGCAGCTCTGTCGCTGGTGGCACAAGGAATTCCTCCTCCCAGAGTTATTGCAGAGGTTATTGCACCACAGCTTCCAGCTGTTGACCTGAAAACACCCTCACCTGCAGGTCACACACATCTGCTAAACATGACGTACAAAAACCCCATTTCCTCTGCCTCCATCCATACCAACGTGGCACTTGCTTTACATTATTTACAAGTAGATTGTCCTTATGCATAAGAATCCAGTGTGTGTAGAGTACTCATGGGCTGTACCCCACCTGTCCTACTGCACTGGTGCCCAGCAGCAGATCCAGCTTTGTTCTTTCTCTGGGCAGAAAGTAATTCCAGGTCATCATCGTACACCCTCCGCGTGAACAGTGAACAGAAGAACCGCTTCTAGGAAATGATCAGTATTAACCATGGGGTGTAGGTTTTTCCTCTGTGTGATTCTGTGGCATATAGACTGGGCACTCAAGTCACCTGTCCCACACACAACACTTCGAGAAGACAGGAGATGTCATTTAACCTTGGTGCTCTGCTTTCACACACTTTAACTAGAATGGTATCAATTTTTATAGTTTGTTTGTTTGTTTTGTATTTTTAATTTGTTTGTTTTCATTTATTTATTCTGTAGAACCTGTTCAATTTATTCTTTTAGAGAACCAGCCAGGCCTTTTGTAAAGGGCATCTCTTGATATTTAGTGCTTGGCTGCAGCAAGAAAGCCTTTGATGACATTTATATATATCTACCTCATTGCTCCCACAACGTATTCAAGGAGTTGCTTCTCCATACCAAACAAAACTGTAAATGAATAACAAGTGTGAGTGTGCTATAAATACGCAGCTTGTGTTATTTTGGTCAGGGCCATCCCATTATCTGTAATAACTCCAGCTGTCCCAAGGACAATGTCACACACTCTGTATCCCTCTGCTCTGTCATCTAAAGGAGCAGATGCATTTCACTGGCAAACTGTAAATGTACTGATTGCTTTGAAGTCCCAGTCCAGGGACAGGTGCTGGATTCTAGACAGGCTTATCTTAACACTGAAAAAGTAAGGGTGAAAATGCACGTCTGCACCCTGAGGACGATTGGCTAAGTAACTCGGGAAGTGTGAAAATGCTGAAATTCCAGAACCATCCTTGGTTAATGTTAAAACCAACACCAACCATGTTAAAAGGAGAGGCTTGTTTTTCAAGAGGAAAGAAATACATGTGTTTATAAAGATGTGATACAGGAGGGTCCCAGGAAGAGGTTATTCCAGTGAAATTCCCTCAGAGGTTTTAGAACAATCTGACTTTGAGATGCCCTATGTTGGAGCAGTATAACTCCACGAAGTCTAGCACTTCAGCCCTGACAATAAATCCTGTGCAATTAGGCTGCTGCTGGATCCTAACGAACACTGGGCATTTGTTTCTGGACTATGCACAGGCCCACTCAGCTGAAATCCTTCCCCTGTAAAACTGAACCTCCCAGAAAGCAGGTGCAGCCCAAAAGCAGCCTGCACACAAACCATTAATAATTCCCTTGTAAATGAATGAAAAAGGACTGACAGTGCTGCGACGCCCTGCAGCTGTAATGGTGCTGAACTCCCCAACTCCAAAAAGCCCAGGAAAACCCAGGGACCACGTTCCACTGGCATTCATTCTGCTGGGACTCTGGCCATAATCCAGCCCTGCTTCTCAGCAATACTGTGTGATCAGGCATTTCCAAACCACTGAGTGCATTGACACTGTCTGCTCCTGAATGTGCCATGGGTTTTCCCTGGATATGTTGACTGATGCCCTACTGTACTGTGAGTTTTGGTTTATATTCCTCCGCTACAGACAAGCACCAAGAGGTATCACTTCCTCTGGGTCTGTTTTGAAGGATTCCTTGTGCCTTTCCATCTCTGCTCATTTCTCATCCCTATGCTAAATAAAGTTTTTAGTGGAGAACTTCTGGAATTCATTAGCACTTCAATGTCATGGTCTGTATGTCAACAGAGATTTCCCAGCTATAAGTTTGGATGCTGTGTTTAAAAAAAAAAAAAGAAAAAAAAAGAAGAAGCCTCAATTCTGTTGGGTCTTTGTAGAGTTCAGAAAAAGCAGGTATCGGGAGAAAGAGTTTCCTACCACTGAGCAATGGGCAGCAGTATAAGACAATGACAAACACTGGGATGTAAAGGAAATTCAGCCAGGAAATATCTGAAGCCATAAATGTTTAAGTGAGCTTCATGTACACGTGTTCATTACTATATACAGTAAATATAAGTACATTGCAATGGGCTTGGGAGAGGGGTTAAGTAAAATTGGTATTTGCCCTTCTGGGTGGAATTTAGCAGTTCTTTCGTGTTGCTGAATGTAGTTGACACAGATTTGAAACATTTCAGTGTGGCATTCTGTTTCTTGTGCAGTATTTTGCTCCCAGCTGTAGTTCACTTCAGCCTACTTCAACACTGTCACTAATGTATTAGAGGGATTAATAAGCAGCGAGAGAGGCATTGCCTTTGCAGAGAGATGGAATTCCATTGGAAATAGCCCCAAGCAATCAGAACAGTACAGCTTAAAAAAACTTGAAGCCTAGATTTAGGTTCCTAAATAAAACTTTTATGGCCAAGTGCCCCAGAAATTCCCAGAGCAACATCAGAGGGTACTTAGCAGTTTGTCTCAAAGGCGAAATACAAGGCTTAGCATGAGGTGTTCACATCTGCAAATGCTGTCCTCACATCTTCAAATCTGTGAAAGATGGAAGTACTCCAAGCAACCTTAGGATGGAAGAAACAGAGTGAAAAGCCGGGGGCAGTCAGATCATTTTACTGAAAATGACTGGGAGATCAAATTATATATTTATATCTGAATATATATAGAAACAGATGTGATGCACTCGTTAAGGAATATAATTTCTGTTGGGAGTTTCTGCTTGAACGGAATAAAAGCTGCTGAATGTGTGAAATGTCTCAAGGCTTTTAATTCCTTCCCAAAAGCACAGATATTCTGCTCTGTTCTGTTCTGGGATGTGCTACCATGTGCCTGATACTGGGGGGAAGCGGTGCTGGAATGGACAGGACAGCCTGTCCTTTCGAGCTGAAGCTTGCTCAGGTTCTATATTGGTACATGGAGTTCAGGCAGCCTCCTCTACACAGCAGATGAAGAGACAAGGACTAATAAAGACTAAAAAGTCAAGAGGACTTGGAAAATGCTCCGTTGTTTCCCTGGCTGTTAGAAGGTTAAACAAAACCTATCCTCCTGTGTAATTATGGTGCTTTGTTTTGAATACAATGTTTAATATTTTCAGAAGCCGTGAAAGTAGCTAAACAGCTTCTCTGTCAGTAGTGGCACTAAAACCCTCCTGGAGTGTCTTAAAATATGCAGCCTCACGCCCACAACTTTCCAAAGGGGAGCAACATTTGACCAACTGAGCAAACTGAGCACCAATCCTCACCTGAACTTGCACTACTTCAATTTTGGACATTCAGAACGCCTGTTTCATTTATCACAGCATAATTCTGTTTGCAATTCTGTCTCTGGCCAATTCTAAACGAGTTTTTCAAGTCTGTCTGGAAATACCAGTGTTCACAGGCTACCCTTAAAAATGCTCAGTCTAAACCTTCTTATCAAATTGCTAAAAGTCGTTCCAACAGTTTTCATGGAGGGCAGCAACATTTGCAATTCTTGCAATGGTTAGTGGGGAACTTAAACAACTAACTAAACAATTTAAGTCATCCCAGAAACTCTACACAACTTCCCAAAGATACTGAAAAGAAGTAAAAAGCAAAACAAAGGCAAGATGACAGGAAGGAGACACTACAGTCACACTCCAAGGAATACTTAAGCTCTATTTCAAAGTAATGTTAAAAATGCATTAGTCATTAGCAATCAAGGTCACAGGCCCTGCTGCCCAAAGCACGCCCACAGAAAGTGACAATCAGCACCAGGGACCTCTGGAAAGCCCTTCGCTGTGGCCACTGCTGACCACTTGTATGTCTTTGTTACAGGCATTTTGTCTGAATCCAGTCCCTTCATTGAGATGGGATCCTCAGAGAGGTTCAACAAATGCCTTTTGCACCAATTTTAAACAACATTTTTCACCAAAAATTCATGCCATCGAAGCCCTTTGTATTTAAAGACTGAAATGGAAGGTTCGTAACTCTCAGTTCTGTAAGTGATTTGCACCTTTTGCTGGAAGAGCCCTGAGTTTCCAACAGTATTCATAAAAGAAGTAGGTTAAGACATGAGGCAAAAAAGTGCATTTGTAGCCAAGATAAATGTGATAAACGACGAGTTCTGAAAGCAGGAGACAGCCCAGCCAAATCTGAGAAATCACTGAGTGTATTTCTGTAGACCAATTTAGGCATTTTTCTTTCAAGATATTTTTTGTTCTCTGAGTTTTCATGCTCCCCCAGAGTGAAACCTCCCATGAAAGCTTTCACACCTATTTTTGTATGGACAGACATCTTATAGCAACTTTCTATTTCCAAAAAAATTATCCAGTATTCTTAATATCCATTCTCCTTTTGGCTGGGAAGCCTTTACTAGGAATCACAGGCCACCATATGCCATTCAGGTGTAACAAATGCCTATATAACCAAACATCCTTCTACAGAAAATCTTTATTAGTGTTCCACTTAACCATTGTGCCCCATAATGAACACTTTGTCTTCTTTAGGAAAAAGAACTATTTTCTCCACTTACCACTGTCCCATGGATCTTCACAGTCCCTTTGTCTACTTTGCACTGCACTCACAGATTTGTTTTTCATCAATTACTAACCACATCAGAGAGGGAAATGCATCTTAGTTTTGGAATGAAAGGAATGATGAAAATGCTGTTTTTAATATCTCCTTACAGGTAAAATGTTGCTCTTTTAAAGTGCTAAGTTTAATCACAAAACTCTTAGTGCAGTTACTTTAATAAATCTGCCTGCAAAAATGCCACGGGAGAGTGTTCACCTAATGCCAGTTAAGCCTTTATTTAAAATTTAGGTTGGATGAATAAATTCTGGGATCTGTAAAATTATTCAAATCCCAGCTGTTTGTGTGAAGCGACAAGCGAGATGAGCAGAGGCAGCTCGGGCGGGCAGAGCCTTTCCAGCCAAGCAGGCACACGGGTCAGCACAAGTTAGAACTTTACAAGCTATTTCTGGTAATGTGCCAGGAAGAAAATGGACCTGGCTTCTGCAAAACTGATGAGTTGAGGTATGGCTTTTTTTCAGATCACCGAGTCCTCCAGAGACCTTAATTTCACAGGGAGAGCTTCAGGGTCAGTTACTGAGATTTCAGTTCACAGTGACAAAACTCCCATTTTTGTATCAATGTGGTATTTCTTTCACAAAGGCCAAGGGCAGCTGGGGCCGGTCACTCCCCTGCAGAGCGGCAGTGAGAGGTGAAACAGTGGCTGGGCTTAGTCTAATAGCTCATAGCTAAGGAGGAACTTCCCTCAGATGGGGCACATTCAATTAAGTGTCAAAGTGAGGAACCAAAATGAACATCCAGCCCTAAACCTGTCTGCCAGTGTCCTCCCCCAGCCGTGGGTCCAGGCCATGCAGTGCAAACCCTTGAGCTGCTGCAGAATTCCAAAGCAGAAGTTTGCAGCCAAGCTCTGTCCTCGGGCCCTGAAAATGCATGCCCATCTCTTCCTTCTGCTGTGTTTCCAGACCTAAAGCCTGCTGCCCTACTTATCTTTGCTTCTTTGCTGCAATAGTCCTTCTGTCTCCAGCCTTACACACTATCAGGAGGAACCAGAGTCTGAATGCTGAGTATTCAGTGGGTTGCTCTTTCCACTCCTCCCAGCAAAGGCCAGGGTGGCTTTGGATAAGTATAACCAGACAAGGAACACTAATTTAATCAGTTCCTAATGGGTATTGTGTTGTGACATTATTAAAAACTGGAAGCTGGATGTAAAATGCAATCAAATCATAATTCTAATAATTTAACTATGACTTTCCAAAAGTCGTTTTGCAAGGCACTCAACTGTAGACATGTATTCTCAAATATCACTGAGATAGGCTTTCCTTTTTGGGTTTAGTTTTGCTCTCACCTTTGTGAAGAATGTTTTGGTAGTTTATTAGAGGAGACAGTCAGTGTTTTTGTGGCAGCAGCTCACAAGAAGCCCTGAAAATGCTGACTGCACAGGCTTTTCTGCATCCATGCACATCTCTCCCTCACATGGCTGGGTGCAAAGAGAGGGGGGACTTGCTCCAGGGAATAAATGCAAATCCGTGGGGGACATCTGTGATCAAAATAACCATTTGAATATTTGCTCCTTCCCTCTTTGTCTTCCCAAATCAAATCTTACTTAAGGTTTAGAAGATCTGGACAAACTAGTAATTTTTTAGCTGTTTGGCCAAACCACAACTGTGGATGAGAGAAAATGCTGTGGGAAGGCATCTCTGAGCTTGGAAGACACTGGGGGACCCTGGCAATGCTGTGGGAAAGTTCAGTCACTTGACATTCAGATACACTTTAAAACACTGACAAGGCAGCAGAGAAAGAGGTGGGACAGACTCAAAACTGAACAGACTCAGTGTGGAGCAAGGGGAACAACCTAGAAGTTCATTAAAAGCATGGGGAAAGTGAACTGGTGCTTGAACTCAGCATTAGAGACAGGCAAATACTTGGTTCAAACCAAGCAAACTTTAGCTAAAGCATCAGGGAGGGTGGGGAAAGAGGCCCAGGTCTGGTGTGAAAAGAATCAAGATCAAAGTTTCACTGAGGCAGAGAGGAAAAACTCAGTGCTTTTTCCTCAAATGACTTCTTCCTTAAAACAGCTGCTTTACAGATAAGAATATTTAGGGCAACCTAGATGAGTATATTAAAAAAACGCTACCCAAGGTCATGAGCATGGGAGGAACCTGAATAATGGACTACAGACTCTGAGCATGTGGTGACAGGACCCAGGGGAAAGGTGTCAAACTGACAGAGAGGAGGTTTAGATGGGTTATTAGGAAAAAATGCCTCCCTGGGAGGGTGGTGAGACCCTGGCACAGTTGCCCAGAGAAGCTGTGGCTGCCCCTGGATCCCTGGAAGTGTCCAAGGCCAGTTTGGACAGGGCTTGGAGCAACCTGGGCTGGTGGAGGTGTCCCCTGTGCAGCCCTCCCGAGGTTTGCCTGCTCCCACCGTCTGCCTTTGGGAGCAGCTGCTCAGTGGCAGGAGTTTGTGCCCTGGTGCTTGTTGGGAGACATGAACTGTGAGATCTCCCGTTAAAGCTGGATTAAGAGAGGCTTTGGAGTCTGGTGGGACATGTGGAGCAAGACTCTGGATTCCCTAAAAACGGCAGTCTTAATACTTTTATTTTTCCTCCTACACTTTTCTAAGAATCACTGGCTCAAATACCAGAGTTATATATCCTGCATTTGGGGGGGTTCCAGAGCCATTTCAATTTATTTCTAATATTGAAATCAGTGCTATTTTAATGAAAAGGTCCAAAATCAAGCTACTGGAGAGTTTCAAACAGAGAGTATCATAGCAAAGATGGTCCTGGATAGGACCAGGAGTTGGACTCAATGATCCTTGTGGGTCCATTCCAACTCAGCATATTCTGTGATTCTGTGAAAATACTTCCAGGAAAGGGCTGACAATCACACTTGCATAAAATGGGGATTTAACTCTTTTGTAGCAGCTTTATAGCTGATCAGTAAAATGAGAGGAAAATCAGTATTCCGAAGGAGCTGGCACAGGATATTTAGCTGCTCAAAGGGCTTATTGTAGAAAATATATTTACCAGAGAGAAAATGAAGTCTGGAAGAGAACCAGCTCTGGGCTGAATGAATTTGAAAAGGGCCTTTCACTGCCTAAGTAAGTTTAGTCTATAAATCAAAATTATTCGGGCTTAATTTTTAAATTTTATTTCTTAACTGGGAGGAGAACCTGCTGCTACAAAGAAGCCAATATCAATTTAACAGGCTGGTTTGTTGAAAACATGCAATTACAGCCTGAGCAAACTGCAGTGTGAGGTACTGCAGGCAGCACACAGACAGTCTGACCAGGAACCCTCTGCCCTCCCGCACAGAGACACACGGACTGCACTGAAAGCTTTACCTTTCTGGAGCTTGGATGCATTGTCCTGTATCCAGCTGAAGAGATTGGCAAAGTCACAGTCACACACCCAAGGGTTGCCCTCCAGGCGAATAGTCCGCAGGGAGGGCAGCGCTTCCAGGGCTGCCACATTTAGGCTCTGTAAGTTATTGTCATTCAATTCTAACACTTGGAGCTGTTCCAGGTTCTCAAAAGCAGCCTCATCCACATCCACCAGGTTATTGTTCCCAAGGCTCAGTTTTATCAGTTTCTCTGCTGATTTGAATATCCCAGCATCAAGCTGTGTTAAATTATTGTAGCTTAAGTCTAAATACACCAGTTTGGTAGAGCTGCTAAAAGTGCCCTCTTCTAAAGAGGTGAGCGAGTTATTCCTGAAGTCCAAATAGACTAGATCTCCATAAAATATAAAGAAATCAGCTGGTATCGCCTGAATGTTGTTATCAGCTATAAGAAGTTTCCGTACATCCAGTGGAAAGGGATTAGGAACACTTGGGAGTCCTTGATCTCGGCAATCTATGGTGTGGTAGTCCATACAGCTACAGGCAGCAGGGCAGAGATGACCCCCGGGTAGGAAAAGCAGGCAGGCAAAGCCAGCAAAAGGCAGGAGGCAGGAAGGAAAGCATGGCAACATCGTCAAGGATCTGAACGCTGGGATGAGCACCACTTCTAGGAGAAAGACATTTTGCTCAGCTGAGCAGGAGTGTCTGGTACTTGTGTGTGTGTGTGATTGTATCCAGGAGATCACATATCATCACAGATCCGATAGCAGCAGGCTGGGAGGGGGAGGGAGAGTGGCTGGAGGAGAGAGGGAGGGAGGCAAATGTGAGGATTTACACTGTGAGAATATTATGATGCTGTACAGGGTGAGGGAAGCGATGATTGGGTACACGGAGGATCTTTCAAAGGACTCCCTTGCTTTTGTGAGCTAA
The DNA here is from genome assembly GCA_013396755.1 of Sclerurus mexicanus. Classification (NCBI taxonomy): domain Eukaryota; kingdom Metazoa; phylum Chordata; class Aves; order Passeriformes; family Furnariidae; genus Sclerurus; species Sclerurus mexicanus. The sequence goes on along the minus strand of VWZF01003875.1, from coordinate 264,512 downwards.
AAAAAGCCCGGAGCCTGTTTGTACATTTGCTGTATATTCCAGCAAAGGGGAAATCACACCTGATCCTGTGACTCTGGCAGCAACAGCTTATGCTTAAAAAGCCCTTCAGGTACAAACCCCCGATGAGATGACTCCTTGTGCTTCTTAGCAGGAGCCTGCATTAAGGTACCAATACCCAGAGAAACGCAAGGAGGGTCAGGCAGTATCCTGGATGCCTGCTTAGGGCTGTTTTCCCTTTCATTTGTGAAACAGGGACCAGAGGAACGCTGCCTTTGTGCTGTTTCTGGATGCCTTCTCAGCTGCTGGAGCAATTATCTAAATATGACTCATTGTCTTTTAACCAAGAAGAATAACCTACTGCAGCAACAAGGAACATGGTCTCAAAAGTGAGGGTTTTTTTCTTTCCTGTTTTAATGACCCAAAAAGCTGCTTTCTACTACAGCACCAGTAGTGTCTGTTGGGCTACATAAAAGTGCAAATTGTGGGTCAAATCTTCAGCTAGTTAAAACTGAACAGATTTTCTTCATTTTCAGGGGGCTGAAATATTTGACAGTCAATCTGCCTGTCTCCCATGGGACAGCAGAGATGATTTTGCAGCAAGGCATCTGTGTTTTCCTGACATCCCCAAACCCACATCAAGAAAAGCAAGGCCTCAACCAGCTGCACACTTCATTTTTAACTCCATCCCTCCCTCCTAATGCTCGGTGTATAAGCGGACAAATGGGACTGGAGTGCTGGGATCACACCTGTGGAAGATTTTTCTAGGAACAGATGGTATTTGGGGGTGTGTGTCCTGAGGAGTAGAGCACAAACTCAAACACCTTTGAAAAGCTCATTCTTAGGTCAAAGAGAGGCCAGTAATCTCAATTTAAGGTCATATTTCATAACTGAATTCAGAGTATCTTTCATCCAGGACAGGGTATAAAAATGTCCTTTTAAGACAGACTATTCTCCAAGATATCTGTACCTGATCTCAAATACTGAAAGCAGTAACATCCACCTCTCCTTCAGTACATCTGTAGAAACACTGAACTGCTGGGAGGGAATGAAGAGGGAGCCAGACTGTTCTCAACAGCACTACTGACAGAAAAAGAGGAGATGGGCACGGATTAAAAACCATCTGAACACAAGGAACACTTCTCTTCCTATGAGGGTGGTCAGGTTGCCCAGAAAGGTTGAATGCCACCATCCAGTTGGGGACAGCACTGGGCAAACTTGCTCTGACTTCCCTTGGGCAGGGGACTGGACGAGGTGATTTCCAGAGGTCCCTTCTTCCAACCTCAGCATTTCCCTGCACTGCTCTTAGGAAATGAACATGCCAGGAAGTTTTATACCTCTGAACACCTTTCTCACGTTTTGCAACACATTTTATTTCTAATTCTTTTGGCTGAACCACCTTGACACAGCCTCTAGATCCCTCCCATAAAGGCACAATCTGCTCCAGGTGTCTTTCATGTTTTGAATTACTTTTAAAACACCATTCAGAGAGAAATGGGCATAACTGCCTCTATAAGTCACCAGGGCAAAGCCCAAATAAATTCCTAGGATGATTATTGAAAATATTTACCTTTAAATTACAGAGGAAGCGGAAGTTTGACAGGCTACCTCCTATTAAACAAACCCAAACACGCAAAGTAAGTCTTGTAGTCAGGATTCAATAAATCAGCATCAACAGGCAACTGCAAGTGGTATTTCTCATGCAGAACTTATGCTTTTTAATCTTTAAAGGTTGTATCTTGCAAACAATTGCTCGGGCTGTAATCTACTGTTTTTTTGCCTCTAATTCAACTACATCTTTAGGTTGGATATAAAGGTATTTCTAACACAGGAAAGCAGAACTGATCTGTTGTCTTTAGCAATTTAACTTTATAGAGAGAGATCCAGCTCTCTTTTAAGAGAAGTTATGTATACACAGGACTTAAGGGTCCCTGTGGCTCCTCCTCTGCAGAGGCCCCCTTTTTGTATCTAATGTACAGAATCAGGCTCTGACATTTCCATTTCCACGATGCCTCAGCATTATTATGCTGGTTCACAGATGGGAGACCACAGACAATAAGGCACAACTTGTGAAAGATCCAAGAACATGTTAGTGGCAGGGCTGGGAGGAGGACTCAATTTCCCTAAGAATTCCACCAGCCCTTGCTAAAACAACTCCTTTCTGTCAGGAACAGCCCTTCCTTTTGCCCTGGGTTCTTTAGCTGTCACCCCTGGAAGCACCACCACCCTCACCCTCACTCTGCACACTCAGAAGCAGTTTGCAGATTCTGCACAGACTCTGTGATGTTTGTGGAGGGTTGGCAGGAGATGAAGAATTACTCTCAGGCTCTGGATACTTTGGGATAGGTATCCTGGAGGTTTGTCAGGCACCAGCCCTGCTCCCACGGCATCCAGGGAAAGAGAGTTCTCTTGCAATGTGTGACAGCTCTGATCTGCTGCTGCCCAAGCCCAGCTGCAGTGCCTGCCACGGTCTGACACCCTTCTATGCTGACTTGGATTCCAGAGTCTTTTTTCCTGACCCATCTTTCTCTGTACAACATTTCCCGTTTCATTTTGCTGCTTTTTGTACAGCTTTTTGAGCTTATTTCTGTACCTCAGCTGTTTCCCTCACAGCACAGAAATTCTCTTGAATCTTTCTGAAGCTTTGCTCACTTGCCAAACGTTCTGTGCAGTTTTGACTAGCAGGATGAGGTTCTGCAAAGCTTTCTATCTAATAAGACATTAAAGCTTTACTTTTTAAAGTCTGTTTGCATCAGTCAGTGACAGTAACCTGTGCTGCTACTCAGCGGTTTGGTCTGCGCTCTGCTGAGGGCACAGCACCCTCTGGTGCCCTCAGACACTGGTCAGCCACACTGCTCTCGTCTCTTCTGATGAGCTGTTAGCAAGTTTTACCACACTCCTACGTTTTATCTTCCTTCTCGGGTTCTCTTTTTCCTCTTCCTATTAAAGAAACCCGAATCACTCCATGTGAGAAAGTAAAAGATATAATCCAGGTGTTACGTGCCTCAGCTGGCACTGTGGTAAAACATAAAACTGCTTCTTCAGTGCTCCCAAGCAAAGCCCCACAGCTTTATCACCTGTTATGCAAAACTACTTTCAGCAGTAAATTTTAGTTCATAAATGTTCGGAAAAGCACAAGCTTCCCAATTAAAGTTGATGCCAAACAAATATTCTGAATATTCTTCTCTCCACAGAGAAGGGATCCCACATTGATCGAATTTTGACTGCCAGCCTATTTATCTATGATCCTGACTTCCAGGATCCCCGAAAAGATAGGATGGGTTTGAAAAACATGCTTGTAAAACAGGGTAACAATTCTATAATCAAAGAACTACAGAAGAGCTTGTGTCAAATCCTTCTGTGGAGAACAAGGAAACAAAACCAATTTCTCTCCATACCTCCCAGTAGCAGGAGTTGAATAAACTGGTAGACAGGCTTTGGACTAAAAACTATGATCTGGCTTTCCATTCCTTTCATTTTCTATTTTATTTCTATTCAAGATACTACTAAGAGAAACTTTGAAAATAAAAGGGAGTGACAAACCACACTGGTCCTGGATCTTTGGTGTACTTACAGTACTATATCATGTCAAGGAGTAAGAAACTAAGAAAACAAACATTAACTTCTGACTGAGTTTTCATGTTTCCCTTGGAAAATTCCAGCGCTCCCCTTAAAAGTGCTCAAAACTTCCCCAAACAATTTGAGTAGTGGAAGAAAAAAGAAAGAGCAACCATTGTACAGACACATGTGAAGGATTGGGACCTCAGCCAGTAAATCCTTCCTTACAAGAGACTCAGACAAAACTGTCCATACTCATTCACTTTTTTTTTTTTTTAACAGCTAATTGAGCATATTTTTCCATGAAGGAAGTTATTATTCCAGGCTTATGCTTCATTGAGTTAAAGCACATGTTGTGGCCAAGGCTGCAGTACCAGGTGAACAGAAGGATTGCAAAGGATTTCCCTCCTCATTATCAGACATTAGCAACGTGTCCTGGGCACCAGTGCTGGAGCCTGAGTGGGTACCAGTGTGTTCATCAGTGCAGCAGGCACTGAAACCCAGAGCCAAACAGCAGCTCCCAGCAGAAGTTCATTTTTAATCAGATCTTTACCATTTTGGCTTTAGCGGGTTTTTTTGTTTGAGAAAAATCTTGCCCTGCTCTGACCAGGCAGCTTTTATGAACGCAACCAAGGGGCACCTCTGAGCAGTTTCCGAGCTGATTTTACACCTAAAAAGGACTGAAAAACCAAAAGGGAAAAAGGGTCTATTCCTGTCTTAAAATTTATAGGATGACAGAAGCTGTGAACTGAAGCTTGTCTTACACCTGCCCAGCCCTTTGCTGCTGCTGCTCTGCCACTGGGAGGGAAAACGCATCCAAATGAATCAGCGTGGCAGCAGCAATGATTGATTGACTCTGAAACCTTCAGACCCTGCAGCTCAGCAGCCAAACGAGACCAGCCCAAACCCATCAAAAGACTTCTGTCATCTGGCTGATGCAGATGTGTGGTCACTACCTGACTGCAAACCACTCTCAGTCACTGAAAGCAGTCACGAGAGACAAGCAATGTGAATTATAGTTCCTTTTTCCCTCAGGAATGAGTTTGCACCCAGGGGCTACGGTGTAGCCTGCTTGACCTCTACACAGCTTATGGTCTGCGCAAGAATTACCACAGTTTTAAAGCAAATTAAAGGCAATTAAAAGTTAAAGGCCTCCTAAGCTGCTGATGGAGATATGATATTCTAATGAAGTCACAACTAAAGCTGGTCTCGGGGTTCTCCTCAAACATTATTTATTTTGTCAGATTTACCAATGGATCTGAAAAACCTTGTGGAAATCAGACATCCAGGATTCTCCAGAAACTCAGGAATTTCTAAATAAAAGTTACATAACAAATCCAACACAGGGTTTGTTGAGGAAAATTTATGAAAGTCAGTGACTTCAAAGCAGCAACTTCCATATCTGAGGCTTGTTTTGACCTGCACCTGAGGTTCAAGCAGTGAAGCTGAAGAGAGAAGGAAGTTTGAGCAAATTCTCAATGCCTCAAGATATCACAAAACTTAATCCAGCTCTCAAGTAAAGCTCAACAGCTTGGATTTTTTTAACCCATGACTGCCATTATAAATATGGTCTATTTGCTTTAAAAGACAGGAAACTCTTGGGAATTTTGCTCTTCTCAAATGATGCGCTCCCTGATCCTTCTCTCCGGTCCTTCTGGACAGAACAACTGCTGAGTGCTTCCCAGAGCACTCTGAGTTGAATGTGCAGTCTGGCTGAGCAGAGGGGAGAGCACAACAAATGGTGAATGTTCCAGGGAACATTCAAATGGAAGCAAACTGAAAAAATGGGGGGGGTGCAAATGTGTGTGAGTGTGTGGCCACAGGTCCTTACACTTTCAAGCTCTTTTTAAGTGGACAGATCTTTTTAATCTTATATTAAATAAGTCAAATTCCTGTCCTGAAGTCAAGAAATTCCAGGTTCTTTTATACCCACAAATGAAGAACAAAGCCCAACAAAATGGTGACAGAGACCCTTGAACCAATGGGGTGAAATGGGCTGGAAAATGATTTGGTTTTACCTTTGAAGTATAATGTAAATGTTGAAAAGGCATGTACATTCTACCGTATGCAAAAATAATGCCATCAAGATGACAAGGACTCCTTATAGTTACCAATCTCTTGGTATAAGTGAAGCAGCCACAGTCCTGTCTGTGGGAGATGATCCCAGTCGCTCACTTGTCTTCCCTCTGAAGTGATCTTTCTATCCTCTTAAAAGTTTTCCTGGCTATGCAGAAGTTGAGTGTCCCTTAGGGAAGGCAGCAGACTTTGACTTAATGCCTTGTGACATGTCCCTCGCCCTGTTAATAAGCTGGGTGAAATGTCAGGTGGCATCACATCAGCCAGTGCAGCAGATCCCCAAAGGGATGGGGGCAGCCCTGCAATGCTGCCTCTGGACCTGCTTTTAACCTCCAGAATTTTATTACAGTCCCCTTTGGAATGGTGCAAGCTGGTCTAACACAACATTTTTGAGCCTGCATGTTGATCCTACAGTGGTATGTGGTGGTTTTAAATACTGGAACTTCAGGAGGACCCTCAGCACGGGGAGGTGGAGGTGCCTCAGCACCCCGGAGTTGTCCCACACCACTCGCTGGTGTCCCTGTGCCAGGAGGGGTAACACACTGCCTCTTGCAGGGACAGATCTGTTTTATGGATCTCATCAATGTCTCCATGAACTCCTCCATACATCTGCTTATACTGCCTTCTACAATTCCGGCTCTGCCTCACTGCAAAGATATTAAACCTGAGTAACATCATCCAGAGAAGTTAAAGCAAAACATTCCCTCCCTAGGGAGTGTTAGTGAAGTTAATGGGCACAATGTTGTTTTCAGGCATCACAACCTGAGATGGTCCTACATCTTTTTCTATAGTAGTATCAAAAATAAATCCATCTCACAAAAATGTCACAAGTGAAGTCTCTTGAATCTCAAATTTGAAGGGAACCCAGAAGAAAAAGTATGTTTGCTTCAGGCTCTTTTAAATTTTTTAGGAAGTTAATGGCCCAAAAAATGAATATGGTAAAAATATTGTCCATGTGATAACACGTGGAATGCACTCTACCCTCCACTTTCTCAGGCTGTGCTACAAGCAAAAAGATATTTTTAGGGATTCTGTGATGGCCTCAGACCAAAAACAGAGAAGCCAAAAGTGTCTAACAAAAACCACTTTCAGTAAAAAAAGAAAATAAAATTGAAAATTACTTTTTGTTGTATTGCTATTCTTGGGTGCCCAAAAGTGGGACCTTTTCTTTCGCCAAAATAACATACAAAGTCAAACATTCTCCTGAAGAGCATCTCTCCTCTGGCTGCGAGTCCAGCAAGGTACTGCAGACTATTTCATGGGATGGCCGAAGGAAGAGACTTGCAAATTGTACCACTGGGAAGTGTTTTAATGACTAGTTTTTGAGAAAGATGAATCAGTCTAAATGTACTTCTGACAGTGAAAAAAAATCATCCAATAAAGGATTAGTTACTGCAAATGTTCAAGAAAACCCTAATGATTTTCAGTTCGTTTTTAGACTTGTCACTTTTCAGAAAATGCAGTTTACTGCAATATTGTCACTGATAATGTGGTTACTGGGCATCACTCAGACCAGGCACTTAAAAAAGCCCTGTCTGGTCCTTTCTGCTGCCTGTGGCACATCCGTGGGACCTGAGGTGACAGAGGGCCAAAGCAGGAGGATGCAGAGGCACAACTGCTGAGCCAACAACAGAGCTCCATAATTCCTGGTGAGCTTTTGGAGGATTTCTGTGCACACAGCTTTCTACAACATAAATGTTCTGTACATTAATAAAGTACACGTCAAACTCCCTGGATACGCATTCTGACGTAAAAAAATCCATCCCAAAGCCAGTGTTTTACTTTATTTCACACAGAATGTAGAATGTAACATCTCAGGGCCTCAGTCTCCATTTTTTAAACAGGGAGAGGGATAAAACTGCTGTAAGACTCCTGGGCAATAGCAGAAAATATTTAGATCTAAGTCACTTATTTCAGGAGTAATCTTGCTTGCTGTGAAAAATGCTGAATTATCAATAGTGCTTGCAGGCAATTAAAGTTGTTAATATTCTTTGTACTTGGTGTGCAGCTGCCTACACCTACAAATCCATGAATCACGGTCCTCTAATTCAGCTTCCTGCAGCGAAACCAAGATATTATTAACAGTCCAATAAAGAAAAATCCTCTTAATTCACTACTCATCTTTAATGAGTTGGTTTATAGAACAGAGACAGTGCTGCCACTGGATAGAGAGTCTCCAGTACTTATTTCCACTCCTGATCTATGTGTAACCCTGGCAAAGCCACCAGAGTGCACAGCACCTCAGTTTCTCCACCATTTCTGATGGAAACAACCAGAAGCAGCAACAGGCTGGAGCTTTAAAGTTAAATGATATTCACCGCAAAAGCTTTCAGCATTTCCATGCTAAAAGGCACGGCCTGTTAAATATTTATTTTTTACCAACACAACAGTGCCTTGATCTGAAGACACACTTGATGGCCTGGGGCTATTGCAGTGAGCAGGGCTCCAGGAGAGCAGCTCTCTCCTTCTTTGTGTCCTAGGATTAGTTTATGCAAGACAGGTCTTGCAAATACAGAGTAAAGCATAAAACATTCATGCCCTAATTTAAAGCATGAATTAACTTATCCCTCAGATAGGAAAATTCTGCATTTGAACTGCCTTCCCTGGCCTCGCTGGAGTTGCTGCTGACAGGCTGCTGTCACACAGTGATCCCATGCAGTGGTTTGAGCACTGCAGCGATGAGGTCTGTCTTGGTGAACTCAGTCACATTCCTCTCTGCCCACCGTCTTCCCTCAGTCTGCCACTCGAGCCTTTTACACACTCTCAAGCCATCATTTCATTTTAACCAGACATAAATTATTTATTGTCTAGTCCAATCAAACCCTGAATCTAATAACTGCTTTAAGTGATGAAAATTAATTTGATTTTTTGGTGTCTTCTGTTGCTCGTTTCCCTTGCTATGATACTAATTCACTTTATTTTTCAGGAAAACAATCCACTCTTATAAACATTTAGCAGAAATATTTGTAAAACTGTGCTCTTAGTCTAGTGTTTCTCCTAGACCCAGCACTAGCAGTGGCAGCTGAGACCCTTTATTAAACTCACTGGTACAGTCTTTCATTTTAGGAGATTGCAGTCCATGATTCAGTGACATGTCTGTGCAGTAATATGTGAATGAATCCAGATTTCACAAAAGAGCTGAAACATCCCTGATCTCTGCCCTGCTTGCAATGCTTGGATTCATTTCGCTTTGAGGTGTGCTTTCCTCCTTAATAAGATTCTTCAGATTGCTGCTTGCTGTTGATGTACTTGCCAGTCAGAAGGTGAGCTGGGGTCACCATGACTGTCACTTCAAGACAACCCATGGTTTGGGATGCTGAGGGATCACCCTGCCGTGTTTCTCTCCCCAAACCCTTGCATTTCTACCCCCATTTGGACATGGAGCCGGGATGGAAAGACATGCTGCCGCTTGAAGATATGGCAGAAAAACTGCAGCTCAAACCCCTCCTTGTCTGGAATATATTTCTTGGCTCAAATTCCTCACTGGAATTAGGGAAGTGGTGGGATCCAGCCCTGCACTGGGTGTGTTTCAAACCGACCAGGACCTGTGAACATCTCGCTCCCTCTCGTGGCCACAGGGCACTGTGGAGACGGGCTCTTTTTGGTTATTCACTACATTATTTGCAGATATATCCCAGTTACAGTCAGGAAAGGCATGGAGAACACCACTCCGCACTCACTCCCTCCCCACATTCCCAAGTCTCCATCCCTACATCAGTCGGCTTCTCTGTCCCTCCCTGCCCTCCCTCACTTGAAACAAGTACTCATTCCACCAGGTTTTGTTCATCTGTGCATTTTCCCCATGAAGCTGCTTATTCTTGGGAACACACTTAGTAGACAGAAAGGGAAAAAAAGCACATTATTTTGTATGTGATTCCTCCTTAAAATCAGAGTTGGCATGGGAGTTTGCCATGGAACTTCATGGGGGTAGTATTTCTCAATCAAAGCAGTGAAAGCCTTTGAAAATATGAAGACAAACCTCTAGAACCACTCTGCAGTAAATGAGACTGAGTACACAGTATGTGTGTTTTCCCCCCCTCTGGCTCCATTGCTGTGTTACTTTCCTTATATAACCAGTCTAGTTAAAAAACATTCCTGACCTAAGAAAACCTATGTCAACCTTATAATTTTTTGTTAACTACATGGTGGTCAGTCACAGGTTTAAAAGTAGCAAAGAGTGGGCATTCCATATTTAACTCTGAGTCACTCCATTGTGTGTCACGTAGAGACAACTGCTGGCAGAATTCGGGACGGGTTTTTCCAGATAAAGTACTGACTGACAGGGGTCCCCGCTCCAGGGTGTCCCCAGGAGCATTTGCCCCCTCCCTACTATCAGTTCTTAAGCCCTGTGTAACCTGCTGCATTGCAGGAAACTTGTGCTTTCAGGGCTAAGTCCCTGCAGGACCTCCCTGTCTCTGGAGAAAGCTTTATTGAGGAAGCAGCTGAGAAGTTCTGCTCCAGGGTCTTTACAGTCAACCAACACTCACATCCCTCTCGAGAAAGGCACTGCAGACCATCTACTAAATGTCTCCTACTCCTTTCACATCAGTATTTTGCTTCAGGTAGGCAGTGGTGTTACTCTTCAGTAAAATATATAATTCAGGCTTTAGTGTTAAATGGCCAAAATTCATCTGCTTCTAATGAAGAACATTAAAAATAGGAACAAAATCAATTTCAACTCTTAAACTTCAACACCAAATGACAGTCTTTGAAATATCATAGAGAAGTCTTGACATTTGACATAGACCAACTCACTCTCTGCAGCCCTCTGTGCCCTTTCCCTGTCCCAGCCCATCCTAACCACCTCTTTTCATCACTGACTCAAATGGCATTATGGGGAAAAGCAACTTGTGCAATAAACTTGCCCATAAATCTCAAATGAAACTATTTTAAGTGTAGATAGTTTCTTCTTTCCCCTTAAATACATTTATTTTGAGAGTCTTACTGATTTTGGTGGAACTCCGAGTTATACCAGCTGAAAATCCAGCCCTCTCTCTAAACCTGACTGACAAATATCATTACTATTGTAGCTTAAGAATTCCAACTTCAAGTATTGTTGCAATTTTCTCATTCATAATCCTTCTTACCCACATCTGACAGCTTGGGCTGCTCCCAGCTCTCTGCATACATTATACTGCCAGGAGCACAGATGGTCAGGGAACAGGATTTGATTTATAGCTGCTTATCTTAAAAGAACTGCATAATACGAATATTTGAGTTTGTCAAAACTAAGACCAATCTCTTACTATAGGAAACTAAAGCCACAGTGACTCAAACCCAAAAGCTACAACGAGGTGACACCTATTTGAGGCCTGTGCAAATCAATGGCAAGATACGATGGACTTGCACTTACACAATTTGGGAATAAGGGAAGGTAAAAGACATTCCTGAGGGCAAGGATCTGTAGTTCTGCAAAAGCCTCCTGCAATTCCACACACAATCTGCTGGAATGTTATCTCACAGTAAAGCAAAGTTGCCTTGTGGAAAGCAGATAACAAAAACTGCAGTTATCATGTGGGGTCTCCTTCTCTGTCAAGCAACTGAACTTCTCCTCAGACTGATTTGTGCGTTTTTGTATTTCAGTACCTGCCAAAAAGGGTGGGTTTGACTGCAAAGGGAAAACAGGAAATGGCTTGAAAATTAATAAAGCTTGCAGAAAACAGCTTTTATGCTTCTGATCAAATATTGCAGAGCCCACAGATGCCCCCAGGGTACAGAAACAGGAAATTTGGCAGTAGAAAGAGACGGTATCGTTTGAGTTACAGAGCAGATCTGCAAAGGATGTCATAAAATGGAATGCTTAATTTACACTTTTGGAGTGTTTTTAGTGAAAGAGTAGCAAGGGGAAATATGGGTTTACTTTGCATGGACTAGAGATGTTGTAAGCTAACTGGAGATGATGTCCTGGAGATGATGGATGAGCTGGTTCTGTGGAAAGAGAAATTTTAGCAGCACATGGAGCTGCACATTCATGGAAAGTTCTGTAATGAATCAGGCAGAAGCCAGATCGTTCACATGTGTCCCCATGCTACAGGCTCTGACAACTTTGTGGGACTGTAGAGGGATAACTTGGCTATTCCTCTGTCAAAGAGACATTTGTGTGGCCTTTTTAGATGTGAGCATAGGGAGAGCCACCCCCGTATGCACATACACTGGAATAGAGCGTGGATGGTTATGTTCCCATTTCGTGGGTTGTTTACATGAAGCCAAAGCCCGTTTGTGACCATGAGGAACCTTTGATTGACTTCAGTGCCCCCAAGTTCATGACGGGTCCAGGGGAAAACGTCATCCCACACGTCTTCGCTCCTGAGGTGGAACAGTTTGCAGGATACAGTCACCACTCCCCCAGCCCTGGTTCATTCCTTGATCCCACTGAACCAGAGACAGCCTAAGCCTCTCACAAGACTCTGCAAACCACTGATATGATGAGACGGAAAGAACCGATTGTGAAATGAACACAGAAAGGCTGTGTGTACTCAAGTCCCTTTCCACGTCCTTCCCTAAACCACTGGGATTAAAAACACAGACCTGCCTAGCGAAAAAAAAAAAAAAAGTGACCCATGCACTCATATCCTGGCAATTTGTGGGAATTGTCATAAGACACCCAGACCAAATTACAACATCTCTGTGTTGATCTGCCACTCATTTTGTGACAGCACATGTGCACGTGCACTGCCAGGCAGCAGAGACGCACACACGGGTATGTGCTCACCCTCTGCTCTGAAACAGACACAGAATTTAGGGCTGCTCTAATTGCAGATGAATTGTTAAATCCGAACCTCTGAATAACTCCTTTGTTGTCACAAACCTATTGGTTTAACAGAATTACAAACCGGTGAACTACAGTTTCATCAAACCCCCTGGATCTGGCACAGCTCAAAGGAAACTGCTCCCTCATCGCTCTGGCTCCATCCCCTCTCCCAAGGGTGTGTTGGCTCTTCTGAAAGAATTTTGTTGATATTTCAAATCACAGGCTCAGCAGTGTCTCCCAGCCTTAATCTCCTTACACAGCAACATGCTGCCCCCACTAGAAGGCAAGTTCCTGTCACGACTGTCCTTCAGGAACAATTTCATCCCAAGATGACAGTTTGGAAGACATTCCTAGCTTTTTCACTAACTTCTTTTGCATTCGTAGGCACATTTCTTGACTTTTGTTGCACTTTGATATCATGATAGAAGCTGATGGTATTAAATCCTTCACAGTTCAATAAATTTAGCTAAGGAGTTTTTCTTTGAGGAACAGGCTGGAACTGGAGAAAGAGGCTGGTATAGGAAAAACTATTCCTTCCTGGGAAGAATTATAAAAGCACTAAAAAGTGTTGGAATAGCCACTGGAATTGGGATATCTGTAGTTCCTGAAAACTCAAGAGCCTTAGCTCTATACCTAGAAGACAGTACCATTCAAAAGAAGAATTTATTTAATTCAGCAAATAGTTTATCCTTTAGAAATGCATATTTCTAAACCTGATATGCTTGTTTATATGAATAATCATAAAAGTAAAAGACCTTCAGAGCACTTTTGAAGAAAATTGAATAAAATCCTAAAACTACCTTCTTTTTGCTCCTGTTGAGAATTTAATTTTAAAAAGTCACTGTTTGTTCCAGTTTGTCTTTCATAGCCTACTACATTCAGCTTGTTTTTCTAAAAATACATGTAGAATTCCAAACATTCAATTCTGATAAGGTAAATATTTGTTTTGATTTTTCAGAGTAAGTTCCATTAAAACTGACAAACTCCCCTAGCAAGCACCAGTTTCATTTGAGGGGCATTTCCCCAATAAGTAGACATTCTTCTAAATAGATTTGAATCAGCATTATTGAGAAATAATTACTCCTAGATTGTGAAATGCTGAAGGTTAGTACATGGCAATATTTATTTTCTGAACACAATAAGCCAATATTGCCTGTTGTTTCTCTGCATTGGCATCAACTGTTTTCATGCCACCCTCCTCTCCATCCCAAAGAACACAATACAGCACCATAGTTTATAGCTAACCCATTCCTTTTGCACCTATCACTTTGAGAAGGAAAGAAAATCCCTCTGGAAAGTGCTGCACTTCCCATCTGCAGCCCTTTTTGTATCATATCATACCTTCAGACTTGCTTTGGTCCTTTACAGCACCAGCTGTTGTGGGGTCTTACTGACAGCTCTGCCTCACGTTCCCTGAGCAAAACAACCCAGCCATGGTTTAGGGGTTTTTGAGTTGTTTTTGGTTGGTTGGTTGGGATTTCGTGTGTGTGTGTGTGTGTGTGTGTGTGTGTGTGTGTGTTTAAAAAACAATAAGCCCTCTTCTACAAGTGTCCTCTAGCAGAGGTTATCTCCTCCCCAGTTGTCAGCAGAAAGGAATAAATCCATGGTGCTGCTGCTATGGGAGCCTGATGTCCTGGCACTGCAGGACTTGGAGGTGCAGAAGCTGAGGGAGAAGGTCCCACCCTTCCTCACTCAGTCCGTGACACACTGGCATGTGAACACTGATTAAAACTTATCACACTCCTCAACAGATGCAATCAGTAGATTATGACTTGCCCAAGATGAGGGAAGAGTCAGAGAAGGATTAATGTCAATCTCTGCTCCCCGAGTTCAGCCACAGTTCCTATGGACCAACCCTTCTTGGTGAGCAAAGGCCTCTGACACGTGTGGGTGCCACCCAGCCTCGCGTGCCTGCCCTGCAATGCTGATGCCCTGAAACAAAGACAAGCAAAAACAGTCTTGCACAGATCATTGTATGACTGTGCTACTGCTACTAATAATGCACATTAGAAGGAAAAACCCTCTCTCTGAAGGGTGGTATCAGCACTCTGAGAGCAGCAAGCCCATGGGCAGAGAGAAATGGTTGAGCACAGCCAGGATGTCACTTGAGGACACAAGCTGAGAGACTCAGACACACGGGAAGATTCAGACACTATTTACTGCAGAATTAAATAGACTGTCCTAAAACTATTTCAGTGTCCTTAAATGCACATTCAGTACCACACTTGCTTAGATAAACATGGGGTCTTTCTTTGAAATGAAAAAACCATTAGTTCACTGCTGGAAATAACACGAAAAATGTCCTTAGTGTTGTTTCTTAAGTATTTTTGAAAGACAAGTTTGCAAAAGGGAGGGAACACCTCGCTCTGCCTAAATTCCCTTTCCCCCTTTGCTAAATAAAAGTCTTCTGAAAGCCACAACAGCTCCTGTAACTTTAAACCTGAGCTGAGATCATAATTTTGGTCCTGACCAAACAGCGTGCGGAGGGCGGGCCTGGCTGCTCGTCGAGGACCACCTTGGGCTGCTCCCACCCCTTGGCTAAAGAAAATAACTCAACTCCACTCAGTTTTCTCCAACTGTACAGTTATCATCTGGGAAAGCCTTCCCCCTTTGCACTACAGCACCGAAAGGAATATTTGGAATACCGAAGTATTTTTTTGCAGTGACTTCTTTTTGTGGTCTCAATTCTCCACTACCCCTAAAAAGATTAATCTGAGTTTGGATCCATCTGGTCTCAGGATTGGAAAGCGACTCTCTAAGCAGATCAAATATGTTTATTAAAGTTCCATTCTTCATCCTCGTCCTAGGGAGCGTGCCTTTCGTAGCACTTGCTGAAGAAGGTAAGGAGAAACTTTGGTTAAAATTATTTCCAGTCATTTCCTGTGCTTTAACAGTTTCTGTGCTCGCTCAGAGGTTATGCAGTTGCTCTGTCCTCTTTGGAAAACTTTCTTTGGAATTCTCAAGCTACTGCTGGGCATGGGTATCTCCTACAGCTGTAATCTGGAAAGAAAGGCAGCAGAAGTGTTCAGCTGGGCTGAGTGAGGCTCTGTCAGGAAAGAACTTTCTGTGTGTGCCCGTAAGGGAGGGAGAAGGTCCCAGCAGGCAGGGAAGGCATTCCAGCCCCAGCCCCTGGAAATGGCCTCAGTCCCCCGGACACACATGCAGAGCGCAGACTGCAGGAAGAGCTGAGTTTAATCCACATTTAGGTGCTGTAACTCTACCAAAGCCGCTTCTAAATATTTCCATTCAGGAGTTTAACTTAGGAGCTTAAAGACGTTACAGCCGCTTAGAATCTGAGCCTTGCACAGGGCTTTGCTAAGCCCAACTCAGCCATAAGCAACATACACAAGTGAGGGAAACTGAAACTGGGAGCATTATTACCCAAAAGAGATTTAAAACCTGGTGTTATGTGCCTACTCAGAAAAGATTAATTTGGCAAGTTATTTTGTTTGAACTTTATAAGAAAGATACACTTTTAAGTCAGAGACGTTTAAGTCTTTTTACAGCTAAAGGAGAAAAGTCTGATTTATTAAGAGTAAATCAGAATTACCCTGACCAGTACTTGATTCCAGGAATATCACTTTGAAATTCAGTCTTTCTGTGTAGCATTTGACTCCTGATGAATGAATTGACCATCAGGCAACATGAAATACCTCTGCCTTGCCACGGTACATGTTCCCAGTGCCAGTGCTCTAAACACAGTAACCTGAAAAGCATAAGTGTACTTGTCAGACTCAGATTTGGGGACCCAAACTGAAAAAAAATGAGCTGATTTTGGCCTGATAACAATCAATGTCATTCTGCTGGAAAGAATGGAGCTGTATCAACATACAGGATGTGTGGGTGTTGACTTAAAATTTCTAATGGTGTTCTCTATGTCAGGATATGAGGCTGAAATTTTGGAGCTATGCTTCAAAATTTCACAGAAAATCTAAAATCAGCAGATATTAGGCAAGGCACAAAAATTGTTTCCTAGGCTCACACAGCTACCTTATCCTTAAAAAGAATCAATATTTAATGTACCAAAGTTTAAAGCCATTAGAATTGAGGCAAATTTTTATATTTCATATTATGAATTACCTTAAGAAGTTTCTAAGATACCAGAATTACAGGTAAAAAAGGTGTTTCATCTTCAGGCTTTTGGGGAAGTTTTAAACATACTTTCTCTCAACTCGGAGAGGAGTCCAGCAGTGATTAGGCTGAGGTCCTACTAGCCAGAAACAAAACTAAACTGGAGTATTTCCTGCTTGCAAGGTCCTACCTCTGCTTTATAAGCAGCACTGAACTCCACAGCTGCATTTATAACATGGTTTACAGTATTTAAGACTTTCTGTGTGTTTAGGTTTTATGACTTTTTCTTCACATGGAGCCAGTCATTTAGGATAACTTCCAAAGGATACACCTGGGAAAAAGACTCCAGATACAAACTAGGCAAGTCTCAAGCATTTAATGTGTATCACTGCTGTTTACTGACAACCATCAGCACTTGTATGTTAGAACAGACGTGAGATGACAAGCTTTGCCTGGCTGACAGGGAAAGGGAGAATTTCTGACTTGTATGGTGGAATATCCAGGTATCTGAAGCTCAGGAGTGAGAGTGTGGCCTGAGAATTTTAGAGGAAAACGTCTCCTTATCAGATTCCAATATTTCTTAACCCTGATGAGGCCAGAAAAAAATCTGCAACCCTTTTCTCATAATTGGGCACCCCAGATTATGGATTTAGACAGACTCAACAAAAGCAGCTTTGTTTCGATCAGGAAGTGTACTTCTAATTTCCAAAGGGATGATTATTATTGAATGATTAGCAGACACATTTTTGCCCTTCTGTGATCCTGTTCAGCAAATAAAAACTCAGGCAAGTTATTGGATCAGACCAAATAACTTGAAATGGAAGATGGCCTGTACCAGCATCCAAACCAGTGCTTTGCAGAGGCATTTCCTAATTCCAAACCTTTCCCATGGTGCAAGGATCATTGCAGAGATGGAGATTGCTCCAGTGGCTGTCACATAACATGAACAAAAATTAACATGATTGTTAACAAGATACCACATGTCACTTGAGCTGCATTGACTGCCCACATGTCTGATCTCACCTAGAGGCAAATACTAGATTATATCTCCTTACGCAAGTCAGGTTTGTCCTAGGTCATGTTACATTTAGTTTGGGCTGAAAGTAAGCACATTGATGGGATAATTCAGGTAACAAATGTTTCTATGGTAAGAAAGGAAACTGAAGTTTACAGTCAGCCATGATAGATAAAAGAAGTTTTCTATGTTTTTCAAAATCATAAAAAACAGAATTGAGAAAATCATGGGAAAAGTTTTTTTTCCCCAAATGTCTTGATTTACCAAAACTTTTGCTGTTTCAGTGGCAAAACTATAATAAAGCCAGACAATTACAAACTCTCATGAAAATCAAATTCTGCAACTGCTGGTTGTGAACAAAATGTACAACCAAGAGGAACAGCCACATTTGACTCAAAAGGCAGCCAGTTTTCTACTAAATAAGCACCACAAAACCTTTCATCCTGCATCATGAATGATGAGTGCTCTTGCATGTGTCCCATATATGCCTCTTCATGACATAAATCTAACTCTCCACGTCCAGTACCCAAAATAATTATCACAAAAAGGAGAAAACCATCTTGCCGACTCTCAGTTAGTAGGTCTGCGAATCAGTGAGTCTGTACTTTGCAGTGTCTGTGGAAGACCAGCAGAGAACAGATAAAATTGCTTTTCTCCTCTTTGCTGGGCAAGCAGAGGTTTGCCCATCTGTATCCCAACAGTTAATTTTTGAATCTGTAACTCTACAAACAAGGAAAATAGTCATATTTAAAGGTTCACAAGCGGACCTTTCATTAACTCAGGCTGCACAGTAAAAAGTGGGAACAGAGAGGCCAGATTCTCAACTCCTGTAATTCAGCAGTTTCCACTGAATCCATGCATTTACCCCAGATTTAGGACTGTAAATCATCTGGGGGGGAAAAAAAAAAGGC
Source organism: Sclerurus mexicanus (assembly GCA_013396755.1). Taxonomy (NCBI): domain Eukaryota; kingdom Metazoa; phylum Chordata; class Aves; order Passeriformes; family Furnariidae; genus Sclerurus; species Sclerurus mexicanus. The sequence goes on along the minus strand of VWZF01003875.1, from coordinate 246,133 downwards.
AGTTAAAAACCTAGAGAGCATTTTACTAGACAATAAGAGGCACTGAGGGAAGGCTGTTGGGCTCCAACAGAGGCAGGCAGTGTTTCTCCGTGTGTCACTTGAGGCCAGCCACACGAGGACCGCAGAAATGCCTAATTCCTGCTGCTGGCCCAGCTTGGGCAGATGGACCGTCTCAGTGGCACGTTTGTTTTGTTGGTTTGTTTGCTTTTCGTCTGGATGTGGTCAGGGACTACAGGATGGAACCCAAATGCTGCCAGGTCCTACCACTGCCTGCATCCCAGATGCTCTGCAGCCTCTCCAAGGGCCTCTCTGCTCCGGGTGTCCCATCCGTGGGCATTAATCCCTCAGCAAAGCTCAGAGCTGTGCAGTGCACAAACTGCTACACAGCACGGCAGAGCAAGGTGTGGGGTTTGGAGCAGAGGTGTCTGGGATGTTCTAAAGAGAAACAAATGAAGACAAGAGACAAAGGCACTATTGATTTCCAGCTCCCTGTCTCAGAAGCTTGGCCAAAGGTTCTCCAAGGACATGGAAGCTGATGCTGAACACATTCTCATGTTGCTTATGACTTCCCCATGTTTTTTCCATCTTTATTGGTTACAAACACTACACCATCCAGCACAAATTGCATCAGAATAATCCTTTGTGAGGGCACAATTTGGCTGTTACACCATTTTCAGGCACACATGCACTCTCTTAGGAGGGCTTGGGTAGTATAGGAGATACTGCTAACTCTGTAAAAGGGACACAACTCCAAATGCATACTAAAATGGTTTATGACTGTGAAACCCACCCGAATACTGCCTAGTGCATTATTAATGTAGGATAAAAGTCAGACTAAACATATTTGAATGGATCTTGCTTGCTGCATGGCAATAAAAGGAGGTAGCCAAAAAATCACTCTGTGAACAAAATTAACACCTAACAGTTTCCAGGTCAGTATTTGGTGGGAGTATTTCAAACAAATGAGTTAAGGAACATGAAAAAGGTTCTGCTGGCAGACACAAGGGGTTAGTAACCTTCAACAAGGCAGTCCTGAAAGGGCACATGGCTGCAACCTAAGAGTTCTGGGGAGGAAGTGATTCAGGGAAAAGATCAGTTTATTACTGTATTAGAGGTAATTTCTTGATTCCTTTTGTCTGCATTTACATATCCCAGTATTTGTACACAGATGTTTGCTTTCTGCTGCACATCTGGAAAATCTGCGTCTCCCTGACACAAAGGGTTGTACTTTTCTCCTTGTCTTGGCTGCCACTCCTTGTCAGCCAGGCAGTGACAGTTCTATAATCCTGCCACTCACAGAAGGATACAGAAGACAATCACACCTTGACCACAACTCCAATTTCATTATCCCAATCAAACCCTCAGAGAAAACAAATAACGTAAAACTGCAAACAGGGAAACAGGAGCACAGGGCAGCAAATATCAGTAATAAAGTGGTTTTATCCCACACTCCAGGGCTAGTAAGTCTGAGGTCAGTGCACTTAGCAGACAAGAAAGCAGAGGTTGACACAGCAACATTATTAAAAGCATAAATTTGGAATCTTCATCTCTAGTTTTGCAAGAAATATTTTAAAGGAATATGCCACAAAGGGGTTAGTCCCTTCCTAATGCCCACAGCTTGTCTTAGGCTGATTTTACCACGCCTAAGACAAAGTTTACTGAGTTTCCACCTTTTGCCAGCTTTGGTTGGGGGTCACTACACAGAGCAAGCCTTTGCAGAGCAGTCACTTCTCTACATCTGCCCAGTTAAGATACATTCTGCTGTGCTTTTCTGTCAGTAGAACACTGTTACATTCAGAAGGCAAGTGATTTCCTCGAGGAGCAGCCCAGGGCTTCTTTGCCACTCGGCACTGGCAGTTTAAACTCTGCTTTGTTCCTTTGGCTAAGCCAGCCTCAGCAATAAACCCCATCTGTAGCAGGGTGTGGTGACCAAAGGAAATGTTTCTGACAATTCAGCAAAGCATTGTCATCACGAGCTGCAGCGAAGAGCTGAACAGACTCAGTCATACCCTAAATAAGGCTGAGCTAGATCCCTCCTTGTGCTTCATGACCATTTTTCAACTGGCGGACACTTTCCAAAATTCCCGGTATTTTGTCATCCAGCTTCCTTTGTTATATAAAGCAAACTGTCAGTCTTTGCATAAGGAAACTGCAGAAAGCACTTCAGGATTTAAACAGTACATACTTTCTCTTCAACAACAGAGTCTAGACACTGAAATACACACCAGGGGATTTCTTATGGGATGAGACATTACTCCAACGTCCAGAAAAAAATTAATAGAGAAAGAAAATACCCCAAACTGTCCAAGAACACAAAGCTCTCTGGTTACTGTAGATACGATTTTGCTGGATACAAACGAGGTACAAATAAGAATTTCAGTTCTCATTAACAAACTTCCCTGCCTTTCTGAAGTCTGAAAATTTTAACTGTCCAAAGCTTCAAAAGACAAACCCCCAAATCTACTTATTATATCCTTCAAAACCTCATACTTTTAAAGTCCAAAAAATTTTGTAGCCTGGATTTGGTGATGCTGAACCATTTCACAACAAAAGAGACAGTTGTATGCTTTTTTTAAATACCCCAAAATAGAAAAGCAATGGAAAACTACTTTCAGACAAAATTATGCTGATGACAAAGATTTTGGACATGACTTTGGAATAGACTGAAATTGAGGATGAAGCCAAATAAAAGACAAAATTGTATTTGAAAATTACAGAGCTGCTGTATTTAAAAGGTAGATCCCTTACAAACTGCACATTTTTGTTAAACCTCTACCACCAGGAATAAAAGTTTTCACTGAACTACAACGGAACTAATTCCACTAATGAGATACAGACTGATGAGACTCAGTTTACTCACAATCAAATTAAGGTCTCTGAGTGAAGAATGCTTCCTCAGAAAGGGAATTCCTGTCTCAGGACATAAATGCTGAGTAAAACACAGTCAAAACAGGATGGATAACACACAAATCCATACACAGCCCTTCAAACAACACCACTTGGTCTGTTACAATTCCGGAAGCAGATCCTGAAAACCATCGGTCAGCTCCAGATGTTTGCTCAGTTCATCTCCAACAGAAAAGTGATACCTCCCAAGTGACCCATCCCACTAAATCCTTTCCCTTGCTTTTCCAGGGCAGCATCCTCCAAAGAATCTATTTAGCACAGCTGGATGGGATAAAATATGATACTGATAAAACACAGATAAAAATACACTTGAATTTTAAGATCCAATCTTTTGTCTGACAGTTAACCTGCTAGTTTCCTTTTTTTGCTGTTATAAATAACTGAAGCTGGTAAGCAGGGTTTTCTTGTTTTTGTTTTTGGAGTTTTTGTTTGTTTTTTTGTTTTGTTTTGTTTTGGCTTTTTTATTTATTTTAATAGAAGCAGAGGCAACGAGCAAAAGATTATTTCAGTTCTTGCTAGAGGGAATCCTTTAAAGTTTTCCATTTTTATCTCCTGGTCTCTTATCAGAGGTGGAAACTCATTCTATTTTGAGGGCTTCCTATTTCAAGGACTAAGCTAAACTACAGGCTTACAACTGCCTTTACCCACTAGTGTTTGGGTTTATTCAGGTTTATGCCAGGAGAGAAACAAGATCCTACAACATTTTTCATCTTCAGAAGCATCTTTGTTGGTTTTGGAGACACCTGAAAGAGATGCTAATGAACAAGAGTTTCACAATTCCCTCTCCTTTCCAACACAACCCCTGTGCTTTGAAAGCAGCCCTAAGAGGTTTTTCTAGTAAACTGTCACTCCAGGCATGTAAGTAGTGAGCTCATCTTCCCCTAAGTGGGTCATGCGATGCTTAAGCACAGGAGGGTTTCAAAGCAGTATTAAACTTTTAAAGACACCAAATTTTCTCCTGGTGTGCAGCCTGAGAGCAGCTGGGGACTTTGAACTGAAGGGCTCCCAGCTGGAACTTTGGCAGGAAGGGGTGCAATGATTAATTCACATCTGCAGCAACCATAGCTGCAAAGAGAGGAGGCCCTGGTGCTCCTTGGAGACAAGCCCAGCACTGGGAGGCAATGTTTTTATTTACAGCCTCCTCTAAGATAATATTAAGAACACATGCAGAAGCACTACTTAACCCTGACTCTTGCTACAGTTGGCCCACATCAGATGAAACCAAGAAATGACAGGAGCACACACCCCTCACATCCCATTTACATTCCCTTTGATGTCAGTGGTGCAGAACTTGCACTGGGGACAGGGAAAGAAGCTCTAAGTCCAATAGTTCCGCTCGGTTTTGTTTAAGTATTTAACTACTTTATGACTTTCTACAAGGCCAATACCCACCATTCCTTCTTACACACACAGTACACCAATAGCAAATTGCCTCCCAGCCTTCGGGTTCGGCAGTGTCTGTTTAAGCGGCACCCAAGCCAGCTCCACTCTCTGCCCCAAATGAATCTGGAAACAGAGTCCAGGGACTATTCTCCAGCAAATCCAGGACCTCAGCTTGAACACAGTATGAGATGGATGTGACAGGACTGGGTCAAGGCCTTCAGAAGGGCAGAAATCAGTTCAGTCTGAGCTTGGGCAGTTCAGAGGAGCTGTATTCCAGTTTCCCTTCCCAGTTAAGGAAAGGCAGCACTGCCAAGGATGACCCAAATCTCAGGTGAGCTGAATTACCTTCTAGAAGTATTTATCTTTCCCTACAGACTATGAAAGAAGATAAGGGCAAGCAGACACTTTATTTAGGTGCCTTTATTAAGAACCTAAAATTAGGCAAGATTAATCTGGGCCACCTCCTTTTGTCAGTCACTGAGAGGGCAAAGCACTGAAATAGATTTTCTACATGTCATTCATGGCCAAGGATCTGCAACAAGTACCGCACAGGGAAGGATTATTTTATGTTTCTTTGTGACAGCCACTCATTCTGTACACCTTTGCTGTGTGACACTGTTTCCTTTCCTGCCTTCACTGTCAGGCACTTTTTCAGGACTGAAAGCCATGCCAGGAGTATAAGCAGCTTCTCCCAGTAAGCTGCTTGTTGTTAACATACAAAATTTATTTCACTTTCTGCTGGGAGATTTTCCTCTGGTAATTGGTTTTCTTCATCTGTTCTTATTTTTCAACTAGTGAATAAAGGATGTATTTTTCAGTTCTAACAGGGATTACAAAGTAAACCGATCGATACACAATTCACATTGTTGAGTTCTACTGCTATTTTTAACTTAAACTTAACATTTACATGGCCAATATTGTACATCCCAATATTGTACTCCAGAGACATTACTTTATAAGCAAAAATAAAATATTGTAAGTAGTGCTATATCTTAAATCACACTGATATTTACAAAGTGTCTAAATATACAACTAAAAGTCAAGCCCCCTTTATCCTTTCTCAACAATACCTGGAGTATTTCAATCAAAAAATGCAAAATAATTATTTTTACCATCTAACTTCGAATTCTGATTTACCCTGGCCTGTTCTAGTCTTTCTGTGGATTTCTGGGACACCGACTGGCTTAATTAGCCACTCTATAAGGCCTCATGTTGGCATACCCTGAATATACTTTCTTCATCTGCTACTGCCTGAAGTACTACCTGCACACCCTTTTGGCTCTTAAATAGAAAGTGTATCTGTATTCAGGCTTATAAAGGTACAAAAATATAAAATTCTATTTACTTGAGTGAACATCCACACTGGGGGAAAGGGGAATCTTTTCTTAAAAAAATAAAAAAGAAATTTTTTCTTGGACAATGTTAGTAATCAATATGTTTGAAGGTTGGGCAAGGATTAAGTGGTGGTACTTAAGCTCTTTGTCCTACTGCTTTGGACAAGAGAATAGCGGAATTCAAATTTAATTGAAATAATTTTGCAAACCAGAGCACGCAGGGGCAGGGAGAGGAACACTGCCCAGAGCCCACCTCTGACAAAGCTTACATGGCAAAGGAGCCAGAACGTGTGACTGAAAAGTAACACTCTGACTCATTTTCTATAATTTTATTCAGCAAGCTCAGTTCTAGAAGGAGAAGAAAGTGCAACGATTGATTTTCGAGACAGAAATGACACCGAATTTGAAGCATTAACAATCCTGGTGAGTAACTAATGCCAGAGAAAGGCTCCTTTACATGACCTGCCTCTTCACTGCCTCTTCCAGTTCAGGGTCTCTCCCTCAGCTTCAGTGAAACCAAACCGACAAGCATAAGGGAAAGCACTGAAAAGAGGCAGGGCTGCAATATTCTGCAGGCCCCTGCTGTCCCTTTTGCAGTCCTGCATCCTCCTCGTGTGGAAAGCCTTCAGCTGCGAAGACAGAGCAGCTTATTTGGTTTGTTTTGTCACTGTGCACAAGTCAGAGGTGACGAGTGACAGCTAAAAGTGCACCCACGAGTTGAGGACGGCCAAGAAATTTAAATGCTGCTTCGTACATGTAGACTGAGTGCACTGAGATTTCCTTTTCCCTCTTTTCCCCCAATTCTTGTAGTTGCCCACGAGACTACACAATGTAACAAATCTCTTGCAGTTTGGACAGCTGATGACCACAGAGAGTGCATTTGTCCTGGATGGAGACAGTGACAACTCTACTGCGTATGGAGTTAACACAGAGAGCACTGATGGTAAAAAAACCCTTTTAATTTCTATTTTTATATACTGAAGTTCTGCTGCCATCTACTAAAATAAGGTGTTCTCTTTATAAATAGACACAGAATAGTTCAGCAAATACTCTCAGAGGAACACAAAATTTTATCAGCATGCTTCAGTCTCAGATAATTAAAATCCAATTTCTGTCTTAATTATAATTATTTTATACCAGGTATACCCTTATTCATCTTAATGTGATCACATTTAAGTTGCACTAGTATATGTTAGATCAGTCAGGCCCTTCGGTTTTAATTTCTATTATTTTGGAGCTCTCTTTACTCATTCTCTCAAGCTTTTCATTTGGTTCCTTCCTATCAAAAGGATACCCTACTACACAGCCCCTAAACCATTGTGATATAGTTGGTAAAAGTTTTCCTTGGATGCACCACTACTTAATTGGATTGCAAAAGTCTACAAAGCAGAGTGAGTAATTATTCTCTTTCTGGCTTTACAGGTGAACCAAGCGGGGAACCAGAGAAAACTGAGAAAGGTATTGACCAGAAGATTTCCTTATAAAGACAAGTGGGAACATAATTGCCAGGGACTCCCCTCCCAGCAGCCACTGGCTGTGCCCACGCTATCCTTAAATGAAAGTTTTGGGGGGAGCCACAGCCTGCTCCCTGAATTGCCTCCCCTGCTTCACCTGATCACTGTCTCCATGGCCACGTGCACATGGAGCCCTCCAGCCCAAAGGCACATTTTCAGGCTCCTGAACTTCCAAACTGACTTCAGAATTCATAAGACAGAAGGAAATTTCCCCAAGGAGTGGGATGCAACAGAACAGCATCAGTTCTATCAGTAGCCTCTTACCAATGGTCTCCATGAGAAACATGCTAACATTCCCAATTTCTTCTTTCAGGTGGTCTGGAAACAATTGCACTTGTTGGAATTATTATTGGAATTGTAGTTGCAGTTGGAATCCTTGCAGGAATAATAATTGCTGTCATAAGGAAGATGTCAGGCAGGTACTCGTAAGTAAATTGCTAATCAGGCTTTCCCCACAAGAATCTGAGCAGGGTCACAGGAATCACCTGGGAAATGTCTGATGCTCTTATTTTGACTGAAAAACTTACTTTCATTGTACAGTGCATCAGACTGTCCAAGAGCTGCATCACAACGTGGTGTGGAGGATCTAAATCCATAGAAAAATCAGGAAAAAAATGTCATATACTGTTATAATATCAGGTGCATAGGTTTGGAATTACTGTCCTGCAGAGAGGTAAAATTCTTTAGGAAGTATTATGGGACCAAATTCTAGAAGTCCTGGAAAGCAGGTGAACGCTGGGAACAATCTCTACCTTATTCTTTGGTGTCATGCAAATCTAAAGTGCTTTACAAACTCCAAGGAGTAAGAAAAACCCAGGACATTTAAGAGCTCCTGAGCACCCAGCATTAGAAGAAAGCAAAATAGGAACTGGGAAGAGAAATTAAATGGTGATAGGAAAGATAGAGAGGAAGGAAAAACCATCAAGTAACTAACATTTGGGTAAGGATGAGCAATAAAGTGCTGGCTTTTTGTTTTCCAGGCCCTGAAAACAGTCAAAACAAGAAACCATGCCATTCCATGCCAGAAAACACAAGTGCTTCTTATTTCATAAGAACTAAAGACTATTCCTGTATTTGTGTGAGAAGATGATCCATGGAAAACATGGTCAGAGAATTCCAGATCCATGGGGATCACACACAACTCTAAGGACCACCCCCACTCCCCTGATTCCAGAGTATGGGACGTCTCACAGGATCTCTACTAACCAGGATTTTACTCGAAGAAAAAGATTTTGCAGTACGAAAAAACCCTGCAGCAAAGAGATGTACATCTGAAATGTGACTCACAGGTAATATATGCTTGGGTTTTAAATGCTACCAAAGATTATTTCAAATTACATTTTATGCATTTCTTTAAAACAAAACAAACCAACCACAAAACAAAAACAAACAAACACACCCCCCCCAACCATATCCAGAATCTTTTAAATATTTCTGGCTGGTTAAGTGCTTGTGGCATGTTCATCTACCACATGGTGTATCAAAAAGGTGGAATTAACTTCAAAGGGAACCAGTTATTTACAAATTAGGAAAATACTGGATAATGGAAACTAAAATCTTTCCACTATTGATACAGATTTTCTGCTCGTGATAGTTATGTTATTCTGAGGGTAGGCCTGGCTGGAACTGACCTACCAACTGAAAGCTTGCTCTTCTGACTCTTGCATCAGGAATTTCTTGCCTTCTCTTGTTGCAGAGACATGCAGGGATTGAAACACACATCCTGAATTAAGGGGTGCTTGGAAAATACCCACTTTTGATGGGTTACTTTAAGCAGTTACTCAGCACGCTTTAGAGCTGATATGCAGAAGCTTTTGAATTAGTGTATACAATTCTTTTCAGTGTCTCATTTTCTAACTGAACAGTTGATCTGTTTGAGCAACGCCAGGTGGGAATGTGGCACTGAGGTCTAATGCAGCTTTTCTGTGGCATAGTTAGTGCAGCAGGACCTGAATGCACAGAGCTCAGAGCAAAGGCTTTGCATGTCAAGTGGCTGCAGTGCATCAGGTTTCCTAAATGTTATGATCCTTCAGTGTTTGGTGTAAAAATAATGATAATCCATATGGTCAATAATTGCTAAACATGTCAACTTCTCTGTATTTGCTTTTCTGTTTCTTTCATGTGCCATGACCTATCATATCAACCTAAGCTTTGGAAATAAAAATCATAATATAAATTGCTTTATTTTACAATAATTGTTCTTTGTTTTCTTTTAAACAATTGAAGTATTTTAAACTTCCTTCAATTTTAACTTATTTTGCTACTTGTCTTATCAATGCAATGTCTACAACCAATTCACTTGACATTGACAAATGAAACTATAATTCAAAACTAAACATGAGAAAAAATAATTCAGAAGTCTTTAGTTAGTTTTTGAGTTGATGTAGTGAGGTACTCAGTCTGACCACGAGGAATAAGCTTTATCTTCATGTAGTCATATGGAAGCAGGAAGATTAAATCTTCTTGTGGCAAAAGAACAGTAATTTCTGTTAGTCTGGATTTAATAACTTCTTGTCTGTACTGGAAACTGCCCCATAATGTGCATTAATGCCTGCCCAAATGCACGGCATATGGAATGATGCATTATTCACCCACTGTAGGGAAAAGCACAGATGTCACCAGTTTCTTCTGCAGCAGTTCAGTCACTGCAAACTTGCAAATGCCACAAAATGAGAAAAACATTCTTTTGCCAGCTCTGAATATTGGTTAAGCCAAAAGTAACAAGACACCCATTTGAGAAGTGCATACTGGAGCAGACAACCTTTCTGGGCCGTTCCGAGTTCTCCTGGGTCACGGACAGGACACCAGCTGAGCAGCCAGAATTCTGCTCAAGGAGACTGCGCTTTGCTGCTACACCAGAACCTCCCACTAAGAGCCATTTTAACTTCATATACCAACTGTCCAAATTTTCTGGTCTTAACTGAGCCCTTACAGTCCCCACTCCAGGCTAAGGGAAGTTTTTTTTCTATTAAGCTAAAATCAACCTCTAACCAAACAGCCCATGCTCCTCTGAAACATTACTTGTGGGCTTCCAGCACTGGAGACTCAGTATTAAATATTGTGCTGCACTAAATCTGAACCTGCAAAAATGAGAATTTCCATGTGATTATCAGTTGGAGTACAGGATACTCATAGATCGCTAAAGAAAGCAAGGCCTCCGAAAAAACAGAAGACATCTATTGTTCTGAAAACTTGAAGAAACAGCAGCTGCTGCTGCATTGATACGTTTAATATTCTGATTATTCATACACCTTGCTGCCTGGAAATCTCAGAATTTTCCAGTCTACTTCAGGCAAATTTCAAGAAACGATGCCTTGTTCATGAAAATCCTGTCCATATTTGTTATGTATCTGTGTGTTACTGAATCCTTAATTTAATTCATCTGTAATTTCATTATACAAACGTCCTAGAAGTGCAGACTAAAAATCTACACAGAGCTGTGTATTTCATATGAAACTCCTGCAGTGTTCTGTGGCTGAGCTGTTTTTGCCTTGTGTTACCCATCTTCCCATTACTAGCTTAGGGCTTCAGACACAGATTGAACACAACCTATGAAGTTTTTGGTAGAATTTCTGTGGAAGATGGGATCTTTTCTGCTTTGTGAGAAGTCAAAGAGCACATTGTCCCAGGGAAATCCTTCTGTGAGCTGAAATGAATGATCAACTGCAGAATCAAGGCCCAAGGTCAGGAGACTTCCTATGCATGAGAACACATAAGGAAACAGCAGCTCCATACTTTCACCAGCTGGCCAAGTTTGACTTTTGTTCACAGGGAACAACACTCAATAAATCAACACTCACTTTTAACTCTAAGTCCTTACTCCTGATCACATTCATTCCTTTATAGTTGCTAACAACAATGTTCCCTTTTGCAGCTTGGCTTTGAGTCATGAATGTGGCTCTCCTGAACAGACAAGCAGGCACCAGGCTTCCTGTGAGAATGCCAGATGTCACTAAAAAATATTATAAACATAGCTGTCCCCTTGCATTTGTGTCTGTGGGCAAGATACACAGCAGTAGTAACCATGAAAGCCATCGACACATTAATATTTATAACAGTTCTGGACATCAATACAGCAATCCTTACGAGAGTTCATTTAAGGCATGTTTTTACCGTAGGAACACAAAATGTCAGAAGAATGAATTCAATAAAACCAGCAATAATTAGGTGTGCACCAGAAGAATTATGGAGATCATCTCACTCCTATAAATTTGAGGAGTGTTCATTTGTAGTTAGACACCAATTAAAACATGCAGCAATTGCTCACTGCCTTAGGAGCACCGTGGTGTGCCATCACAAGTATCTTAAGCACATCTTATTTCATTAAAAAGTAAGTACAACCTGCACATTAACACCTCTGTAAAGGCTTCAGACTTAAATGCACTGAAGGTATCACTCACATGAGAATGGCAAGTACTGCCTTGACACACAGATTAAGTAACTTGCCAAGGGTTATAACACAGGTAAGGCAAAAGCCAGCAACCCAGGATCTTTAAACATCAAAACCTTAGTCCTGTTGCAGCTTCATATCAGTTCAAATGATGTTCCAGTGTATTTTATGGCAACATCATCCTTAATATTCTTTAGTATAAGATAGGAACAAAGAATACAGAGCAAAAAAGCACAAGGCCCCTCAGGTCACAAGCATGCTCAGGTTGCTTTGGATGAAGAACCATTCCAGCTAAAAATAATTTCTGCTCCACCAGCTGAAGCTCTGCAGTGTAGATGCTACTGAGCCACTGCAATTTAAAACTGCAGTCATAACTGGCCTACACCACGTCCGAAGACATTGTTATACCTATTTATACTCACTTCACCAGAAGTATCAGATTAGCCATACCCATCCTTTTGCAGACAGATTTTTTAAGCTAAAGGATTAATCCTACTCAATTTCCCAGCATTTTGTTTTGTTTGACAACTCCTGATGGATGCAGAAGGTAACAGGGGACCTGTAACTGGACACCAGGTGCCAAAATGAGAAGGCTGAATTAATGCTTTGTACATTTTTCACAGCTGCAGTGTGGAGGCATTTACGTATAAATAAACAGAGCATCACACTGGCCATGTGTCTTTGTCCAGGCCTTGTGGATTTAGGCTTCAGACCAAACCCACAGCTCCCCCTGCTCTGCAACAAACAGTTGGACTCCAACATAAAGATCCCCATTCAATCATGGAGCTTGTGCAGCTCTTCCAGGTCAGAGAATTCAGATTTTCAGACTCTGGTAAATGCTAAACTGGCAAATGTCTCAGCAGGCCAGGAGTGCTGAACATTCCATGCATTTTCAAAGTTGTGTTCTGTTTCCAGAAAGCAGTTGGCAAGCATGATTGTTTCCTGAGAGTTCAAAAGCAAACAGTGCCATCCAGGAAAAAAAATAAAAAAAGGGAAGAAGAAAAAAAAAGTAGAGAACTGCACCATATTGTCTTCACCAAAATTTGATGTTCATTCACATTTCCAGATTGAGCTAAAATTGAACAATGGACTTGCCAACCTGTGGGGCTACTTCACATGCTAACCCACATCAGTGTTCAGGTAAACTTGCACCTGGGGAAAAAACTCTTACAAATGTTACAACCTTATCTTCCAATAGAAAAGGCAGTAAGAGTGATACTGATGCAACACTGCAACAATTCTAGTAACACCCAGGTAAAAACAGAAGATCCCTCTGTTTTTGGAGGGGGAAAAGGATAGAAAGAATCAGTTCTGTTCTTTGGAGAACCCCTCCTGCTTCCTTATCCTCTGCAGAACATGAAGCTTTCGATGCTTTAAGAATATGGATTTTTCTGTACTACATAAGCCCTTTAACTAATTTTTCCTGATGGCCACCTGGTAATAATTTCAAGGCAATACTGACCAGCAAAAAAGACCAGCAACTGAGTTAAGTCATTGACTTATTAAAACATTCCCTCCTTCCCTCCAGAATGACTAAACATTTTCTAACAAGGCAATTTTAAATGTAGTGGTGTTTGTCTTAGGAAATTAGTACTGCATGTCTCATTTGAGCTGGGAAGCAACTCCATTTCCTGTTTTTATGAACCATGTTATACTCAAATAACACATTCCTTTGAGTCCTGTGGATATTCTGCCTCATGACATTTGATTCATCCTATGCAGGAAACAGGGAAGGAATTAGCAGGTTCAGCAGGTGTGCTCAAGGGAAAAGAGACAGGAATGTCAGCTCTTCCTCATTTTTTATCTACCATAGGAAGAAATCCCAGAGGAGTTGAATAAGCAGCAATAACTGAGCAAAGTGTAGTAAACAGCAGCTTCCTCCTTGAAGGAATATCCTCCACTGTACCAGGCACTGAGGCAATTTGCTGAGGAGTAAGGGACAGCCAGAACTGTCAGTGTTTCCCTGTCTACATCCCTACAAAATGTTTAGACAAGGAGAATTGAGAAAAGTCCACTTCTCACCACTTAGAGCTTTAGAAATCAGTGGTACAAGAGATTTTGACCTAAAATCCAGCCTTTAAAGGCAAATTGTGTATACATATAAAAAAAATACAGCTTACTTTTTTAATGCAGCAAGAGCTGTCTGTTATAAAGTAGTGAAAGAATTTACTTGGTGTAAGTTGCTGCATAAGGTTTCCTCTGTGATCCAGACCTGGACTTAGCCTGAGAAAATTACTCTTGTCACGAAGATCGGTCTCTTTGTAAGAGACAAAATATTAATGAGATTATGAAAGCATACATTACTATTAATCACCCCTCCCAGGGAGGCAAACTCTGCCATCTGTTCATTTAAACCTGGAAGTGCTAAAGCTAAGAAATGTTTAACTCATAATTATGAAGTTACTTCTCAAAAACAATTTTCCTGATGAGTTCTTCTAGCTCATTTTGTTGTGATTAAAAATTAGCTTACTAACACAATGAACTTGCTTGATTGAGTGGAAAGCACCAACAGAAGTAACTGAGAAGGTAAAGCACATCTGCATTTCATGGAGAAAATGGAGCAAGAACCACAAGGATGACTTGAGATTTCACACACCTGACAAGAAGCTACGCATAAAGAAATGTACAAGCAGAATATTAAAATTAAAGACTCCTCACTGCAGGCTTATGCAGATGCACAATGACTGCTCGCTCAGTAAGCTGTACCGGAGCCCCAGCTAGTGGTGGGAATTACTGATGGCATTTTTACAGGAAAAAGGAACATGTTCATAACAGAAAAGCATCCTATTGCCTTCTGCAATCACGCCTGATTTTAAAGTGCTTCCAGCAAAACCGAAGTTACATATCAGTTACTCATAGTATGCCCACACCATCCATACGGCACCTCAGTGGTTTTGATTGATCCAGCTGCTGGAAGCTGGAAGAAGTAGGAGCACAGACATGAGATGCTTGCTCCATTCTCAGTGGTATTTCACTCCGTGAGCCAGCTTGTTGCTACACAAGTAGATAACCAAACCAAGAGCTGAACGCTATTCTTACCTGCTTCTCCTTCCATGGAGTACTGCCAAACATCTCTCAATGTAACTACTTCTTGTTAAGTAAGCTTAAGTGATGAATTCAGCTAAAAAACTCATGGCCATCAGTTTCCTGTAGTGTTTGAATCACTTTAAAGAGACAATCCCAAAACCTCTCTCGTAGTTTGTAATGGAGACTGACCAACGTCACTGATAAATTTAGATTTAGATGGACCTTACCTTTATCCCTTTGCCACTGTTGGTGTAACTGGCACAGATGAATTTTAGCCAGTTAGTGCAATTAGTAGTCAGGTAATGGCTACTAAGTCCATTTTAGTACAACTGCCCCATCTCTGGAAGTGTCCAAGGCCAGCTTGGACAGGCTTAGTGGAAGGTGCCCCTGCCCATGGCAGGGGGTGGAATGAGATGAGCTTTAAGGTCCCTCCCAACCCAAACCATTCCATGATTCTATGAAGTCCTACATAACTCACCTGTGGCACTGAAGACCTCAGCAAGTGTCACGTTCTGGAGAGGGCAATGTTTAGTCTTGGACAGAAGTAATCTCTTCTGTAAAATGGAGAAAATAAAGTGTCAGGTTCCACAGCCTGTGACCAAGAGGCAGTGAGTTGACTTCACTGACTTAACACCACTACCATGCCCCATCAGATATCCTGGGCACCCTTTTGCTAAAGGCAGACATATGGAACCTGGGGAAAGCCCCTTAGAGCATGATATGTAAGGAAAACATCTAAGACTAACTGGGTATTACCTGTAATCAATTCTATAAAGTGACCTGAAAAGGGACCTCTCCACAGAAGTAAGAAAACCAGCCCTTGTGGGTCAGCAGATGAGGAACTTTTGTACAATGGAACAGGTGAGCAACCAACACAGACAAGAGTGACAATCAAACCATGAGGCATTTGTGTAGTGTAAAAGCTTGGGCATTGCTTTAAGCTGTGAAAAATTAGATTTTTATAACAAAACCTGCTACTGGTGCAAAGACTACTCAGACTGCAGAAAGCAGACATAAAAACAAGGACTGTGAAGGACCTTGAGGTTAGAAAGGCTCAGCTAAACCAGCAGGAAAGGAGCAGGAACGCTTAATAATTGAGTTTTAAGAGTCTCATGCCTCAGGACATTTCAAGCACAACTTCCTGAAATATCTTAGCAGTTCAGTCAAATTCATTTACCAAAAATATGCTTACAGAAAAAGATGGTAAAATTACTTAAACTCAGAGCTATTAATAACAACAATCAGTAACCCAAGCAGTTCAACTGTATCAGTCTTTCCCAGAGACATTAGTAGTGAGAGCCATAACATGCAGAACATCGTCCCCTGTGTTTATAAGGACACACTAGAACAGCACAGAAAGTTATGATAAAAGAGACCTTGTCCCAGTTAACAAGAGAAGAACTGGCCCTACTGGTATCACTGGAGTCCAGCTGGTTTCAAGGCTACTTTAGACCCTCTCATAAGCAAAATCTTTTCTAGAGATATTTTTTGCTGCCATGGCTCACTAAGACTCTCACACAAACGAAGTTCCTTTTCCCTAACCATGAGCCATCTTTTCAGTCCCCCGACTGTATTCATTCAGACATCCAAGATTTCCAAGAGTTCTCCCTAGTATTTGTGTCTCCTGTGTGCTGATATCACGTCCCTTACACACCCCCAGGTAACCTGAACAGCTGATTCATCATTTTAGAGATCACAATAGCAGCAATATGGGTATCTTCAGAACACAAAAAATTAACTGTTCAAAACTTTAATCACCTAAATATTTGTAGGTTTCTCTGACCACCAGAAAGTGTACATTGAAAGTGCAAGTCCCCTGGCATACCACCAGCTAGTAGATATTCTCAGTGTAAATGGAGGGAAAACACAGATGACTTGTACACAAAAGTAGAGAAAAGTTATCATTTCTGTCATTTGAGATACTTTTGGGAAACCTTATATTTAATCTTGAAGGTAAAAAGGTGCATACTCTAGTTAAAAGGGTATGTATTTTGTTCTGTTTTCAATTTCTCTGTTATACATGTGTAACATGCAAAATGGGAGCCTTGATTTTTCTTAAAATAAGCCCAAAACTTATAGGGGCATGACTAGTTTATCTTAATTATAAACTTAAATATTAATACATTAGAATTTAATCTAATCTATTAAAGTAGTTTACACATATTTAAGGTTTTCTTACTACTAAAATTATAAGTTTCAAAGCTGATTATGCTGTATCTAAACCAACATTTTATAATATAACTGCATCCTGAGCATTCCAGGTGGAAACATCACCATGTCCTATTATTTCTCAGTCTGCTGTTGCTTGCCAAAGTTAAGCATCACTACAGAGACAGAGGTGTTTAAACTCACTGTTTTAATGTCTTCCATCTTCTACAGGTTTAAGTCAATGTTTTTCCTCGGGGAAAATTTCTTAACACTTCCAGGCAAACTGCAGTCCTGCCCCGGGAGGATTACATCTTTGACTCATTATAAATTGAATATTCAGGTAAGACAGACATTAAGGGGAGCGACACTGTTATGCTCTGGAATGCAGACATCTCTCAGGAGGTGATTATGGATTTTTTTTTTTGCTCTCAGGTACTTGTTCAGAAATTAGTGAAGAAAATCTGGTTTAGGTGGGACAGGATAAAGCACGTGGAGCACAAGAGGGTCCCAGGCCAGGCCCCTCGGGGGCTGAGGGGGTCTGTCCCTACATCACTTCAGTGTCTCAAATAATTTCCCCACAGCCACCTTGTTTACCCCCCTGCCCTTTTTTTTTTTCCGTTTTCCATTACAGGCAAGAAAACCACCACACTGCTGAGCTGCTTGACTATGAAAAGTCAAAAACCAGACTAAAAAAACGAAAATAAAAGGAATTAGAGAACCTGCTCTCCTCACATCTCATTTTCTGGGGTGAGGGTGGCTGGGGCTGACGGGCTGAGCTGAGGCGGCGACCGGCGGAGGCTGCAGGGGGGCTGGGGATGAAGGTGAGGGGGAGGAAGGCACCCCTGAGGGGGAGGAAGGCACCGAGGAGGATGAAGGAGGCTCCGGGGGAGGAAGGCACCCCTGAGGGGGAGGAAGGCACCGAGGAGGATGAAGGAGGCTCCGGGGGAGGAAGGCACCCCTGAGGGGGAGGAAGGCACCGCGGGTCCCGGGCCGGCCCTTCCCGCCGCCTCCCCCGACGTCACTTCCGAGGCCGCAGACAANGGGCGAAGGCGCTCCATCCCCTGGGCGGCTTTGCAGCGCCTGTAGCCCGAAAGCGCCGCTCGGGGCGGCGCTGGGGGAGCGCTGTGCCCCGAGCCGTCCCTAATGCTCCCGCGGGGTCACGGCCTGCCAAGCTGAGGGGACGGAGCTTGCAGGAATTAACCCCAGAGCTGGTTTCCTCACTGCGAAGGTCCTCCCATTAATCCCCCTACACCGGGGCGGAGTTCGTGGTGGTGCAGCGGTACCGCGGGGAGAGCGGTGCCCCTGGGGGTGAAGGGGGTTCCTGTGGGACACGTGCGGCAGCTCTGGAGGTGGGTCTTCAGGTACATCTTTCATCTGAAGCCAGAGCAGCGCGTGGGGATCGCTGATAACCATCTCTTGGCAGGTGGCTGGAGTCTGCAGTGAAGTTTCCAGTGGTTTCAAATTCGTATGAAGCTACAAACTTTCCATTTTGAACACGTAAGGAAAACTTTTTAAGTTGTTGAAGAAGGAAGGGAAGGTGATGTGGGCGCACCTGCTAAATTTCTGGCATTGTGGCCAAAGAACTGTTTTTCTGATTATACAGGGGCAGTGGTCAGCTCTTGGGCTGCAGGTGCTGCTGGTGCTGCCCCAGTTTGCTGTGTCCTGTCCGTGCTCTGGACTGTGGGCACGTTATTGGGATGCAAGGCCTTTTTCACTTTATTCAAACATGCCGAGTAGATTAAAGTAGTTGGAAACGTGTAGAAGTGTGGTATGCAATTGTTATATTGTTGTCTTCTGGCACTTGCCAGGTTTCAGTGAAAATGATGGGCATGTCAAGAATTCAGGGCTGCTTTCCTTGGTGTAGACAGAGGGACCTCCAGCTGTTCCAGCTGTGGAAAAGCCTGATGGTGAATCAGTGATAGCACTGGCACTTTTCAGATAGAGACCTTCATTGATGAATAGGGGAGGGACTTTTAGGAAACAAAAGAACTCTTGGGCTTGCACAGACAGCAGTGATAACCATGGAGAAATACCTGTTGGTTTTCAAGTGTGAAGCTCCCAGGATTGTCTGGGGCTGAAATGCCTCAACAGTCATGGCATAGGTCATAAAAATAGATTTCACTTACAGTGAACCCCTGGTTATGTTAAATAAAAGGCAAATCATCACTTTGGATAAAATATCTTAGGTAGAAGTGCCATGCTAAGCATGGTGTTTGGAGATTCCTGAGTTGGTGCCTGTTTAGTGTAGTTTTAGCCTAACTTCTGGAGTAGCCTGGAAGGTGGGGAAAGATGTTGGAATACTTCTCTCCATTTGTATAACCCATCATTTTTTTTTTATTGAGTATTTGCTTGAGAATGGAAGGGAAGTAAAGCAGAAAGTCTTTTTCTGTAAAAACTGAAACGGCTCTGAAAGTCCATCCTGCAGTGCACTGATGCCCCAGTTCACTGTTATCCATAGAAGCCTTGATCCTTGAGGGTAAACAAGTCATAATAGTGTATAAAAAGGAGACCTAAGTGTTGCTGCTTACTGGGTGTCTGTCAGTGGAAAACAGAAGTTCAGAGAGATTTAGAGATGACCGGTAATGTATTCCTGCCTTGCCATACCTTTCATTTAAAGCACTGCAATGTATTTGCTATTGAACTTGTTAGCATGGAAAGGGCAAATACAATCCTGATAATTAACAGCTCCCCCCAGTGAAATAATTTCTTTTATTGGTGTGTTTTTTCTTCAGTTGTTTTCTTAGCTGAAAAATAGTTCTTCTGGCCTCTGTATAAAACATGGCTGTAGGCAAAACTGGAAGGCTGAGCCCTGTGTTGTAAAAAGAAATGACTGAAATGGGCTTTTTCACATAGTAGTAAGTCATCAATGTACTTGTTTGAGAAAATTTTCGTTGGGCTTTATTTGCAAGTAGAATTAAAGTGCACTTATATCTGAAGATCGGAGTGGTGTTTCTGTGTATTTGCAGTTGTTAAAGACTTGTTATTGTCTGTTGATTTCACTTGACAAGTTGCTGTTTAATAAACTCTGGGTTTGTGTTGTGTTGGTGATTTCTTGGCTTATTTTCTTGGTTACCTGCATAAACCTTTCTGAGTTGTAACAGTTTATTTGCTTACATGGCAGCAAGCAAAGGCTTTTTTATTACTGCACAATAGCTAATAGATTTCAGTGCTCAGAAAATCATTGTTTGCCCGTTTTTTTCTGTTCTTATTCAGGCAGCCTTGAGTAACTGAAAATATCTTTGCAATAAAGTGCTTGTATCTAGAAACTACAGATGCACTATCAAATACATATTTTAGTCTTAATATGAACTCCATTTTTTTAATTGGCAAACTTTGTTTCACCTGATAGATGGGAGATTTGTGAATGAGAGTATTTAATTATTGCACTGAAGAAATGTAAATGTCCTGATGTTTGAAAAATGATCATGTGCTGGAAGGGGAAACTAAAGCAAAGCAAAGAGCAGTGCAGAATCCCAG
This sequence comes from Sclerurus mexicanus, assembly GCA_013396755.1. Taxonomy (NCBI): domain Eukaryota; kingdom Metazoa; phylum Chordata; class Aves; order Passeriformes; family Furnariidae; genus Sclerurus; species Sclerurus mexicanus. Next base: position 225,953 of record VWZF01003875.1, on the reverse strand, counting down.
CCCGACCCCTGGGCATGGGGAACACGGCCTGGGGAGACTTGCAAGTCGTTCCTGGTTCTCTCATGAACATGTTTTTACTGGAGCACTGACGTAGTGCATGTCCCATTTTCAGCCTTCAAAACAGGATTGATACTCTTAACGCCTGGTTTTTCCTCTCTCTGAATTGGAAGCAACATCCTCTTTCAAAATGCTTTTTGATTCTGGGATTTAAAAAAAAATAAACCAAACATGTAGAGAAATGGTAAATATGGCTTATAAAATCAGAAGACAGACTGTTTAATAAAACCTAGAAGTATTGATTTAGTTTGAAAGAGATTATTTACAGTGCTGGTTTTGTATAAAATTGCTTGCTTTTCTTTGCAAACTTTATTCCCAGCAAGTTACATTTTTTCTAAGGGAATGTTTAAAACTCTGAAGTGTAGATTCAGAAATAAGGTCAAAATACTTTTTATTTCAACAATTTTGTTTTAGAGTGACCACAGTGTTTCCTTAAATACAAAAGCCTTGTAAATTCTTATCTGAATAAATATAATTTGTTGCCCAGAACTGAGCCTTTCTAAATACACTTTCCTGAAACTCTAGGATTAGATGGTGCAGGTGATCTTCTTTTTCATTTGTTTCCCAGATGCTTTGATGTCTGGTGCAAGTGTGTAGTATTTTTGCACTCAGGAGATAGAGTAGTAGGGAGTCGTTTGAAGTCAGTGTGACTTGGCAATGCTTTCTGGGAATTAGTTTTTAAAATTTGGGTTGCTGGTGACTGTGCTTCGTTTTTGGCATTACTCTTTTCTTAGGGGTTCCAGTGAGTCGTCAGTTCACTGTGGTGATGGTATTAATGAGATCCAGGCCTTTGATGGGTGCAGCTTTACGTTGCTGTTGAGTTTGGAGGAAAGGTTGAGTGAAAAGGGTTCTTATTTGATGAAGCTGCTGAGTGACTCTTTCAAAGTCCTGATGCAGTTGTAGGAATTACTGCTTTAAAACTCGTTTAATGTGCTCATCATTGTGTCTTTAAAGTGAGTGGATCGCAGATTCCCCTGATGACACATCAGAGCAGTGTCCTTTTCTTTGGGGCTTTCCCTGGAAACCTTGCCTCAGACCTGACTTTGTGTTCCGAGGAAATCTGTGGAGTGTGGAGTGAAAGCTTGTTCCTGCTTGCAGTGATAAGAGTAAATACCTTGTTGGTACTCAGTGATCGTGCTGGGAAATAATATTTGTGCAGCACTTGTACAATTTGTTTCATATTTTCTTGGGTTTGTTGAATTTGTGTACCAAAAGTACCCAAATACTTCTGTTCTTATGTCATGTTTCACTGAGGTAGAAAGAAACCTAATGACTGTACACAAGTCTGGATATAGTCTTAATTTTATTTATTTTTCAGTGCAATTAATCTTGCTTGCCACATAGTTGAGTTCACTGTTAACAAAATAATGTGTAGGAAGGAAAAAGTGCAGAAAAATGCAGAACTGCAGGTATAAAATTTTTTAATTAATAGGTTTAAAAATACTTGTTGAAGCTTTTGGTTTATTGCAGCTGAATTTCTCACCTAATCGTGGTTTATGGTCAGGTGGTTCCTTGTAGGTGAAAGAACACAGAGTAGTGCAGTCTGTAAGGAATCTGCCTCAGCTGTGTTACCTGGATATTTAACTACATCAGTATATTAAGACCTGGCATCTTCTAAGAAATACCAGTGAGAGGTTTATACAACCAGTTGTATGAAAGCTGAATGAAGTACTTATAAAACTGGTAAAAACACCAGGCTTGTTTTTTGTATTGAAAAGTCATTGTAAACTATTAAACCTAAGCAAAATAATTTTGAATTAGCATATGAAGTACAAGAAAAGTGTATTTTTTTCTGCTGAAATGAAACAGTCAAAAGGTTTTGTTCTGTTTTTCAAAAAGTGGCTAATTAACAGCTGGGGTAAGAAAGCTCATCTGCTCAAAGTATTTCATTTCTAAATTGTCATGTGGGTGTGGTCCCAGTGAACAATGAATGCGGGTGCTGGGATCCTCTCTGTTATTGAGACTTCAGCTTGAGTACAGAGGTTTGTACTGACTACAGTGCTGAAATCAGCCAGGAAGTTGTAACAGTGCATTCCAAAGGGAATGCTTTTCTTGGGATGTGGACGAAGTGTTCACACGGAGCTCCTTAACCCATCACTGGTCTTTACTGGCAAACTTCAAATCCCACAGAACCAGTAGCAAAACTGGGACTGAAATACAGATGTCTCAGCTCTTTGCCTCAGTGCCCACATAGTGTGGAAATACCAGGACAAAAGGAGCTAATCCTGGAAGAACTGGACACGACAGAAATATTCTTTCCGTGGACATTTTTCCTTTCCTGATGGATTTCTTAAGCAATGCATTTGAATGATGCTTGGCACATGATGACGTTACACAGCACTGAGAATTCTTTCAGTGTAAAGATGTGAGGAATACTGTGAAATTTATTTGGAGTATAGTTTGCTGGAATGTATTTTAAATTAAATGTTAGTACTTATGCAGAGTACTTAGTAAAAAAATTCAGTTAATCATTGTTGTAATAAGAAAACTAAAGACAGACAAGCAATAGCAGTACTTGAATAAAGTGAAGAGGAATCAGTTAAATTAACAACCCCGTTCTTTGGAAGTTATTGGGAATTCTGCCTGACAGTGGGAAGGAAAGTGATTCCAGCCTGACTGGCAAGAAAGCTTTTCTGTATGCATTAAAAAAATGGAAAGTATGTGAGTTGATGTACAAGGCTCTGAAGAAATGGCATGGTTCTGATTAGTTCTGTTCTCAAGTCGTGAGTTTCCAAATTTGATGTTTTTGTTGTAAACCTTTTGAAATCTCAGGCTTGTATTAAACAAGAAGATGCATTAGTGTAATAAAATACCTTAATAAAGTGCTCGATTTTTAAGGAATATTTTCCTGTTTCTAACGTGAGAGTGGAGGCTCAATACGTGCATTTTCTTAATTTGAAAAGCACAAAAGGCCTTTCATAATGCTTTGACATAAAGTTCTAAAGAGGTCTGACTCCTAAAGTTCTTAAAAGTACTCAATCTCGAGCAAGCTAACTCACATTAAAAAACAAATGAAACAATCCTACCTTGGCACATTTCTGCTACATCATCATTTAAAATGGGAGAAAGAGTAATGCCAGATATCCACCCTGAGATTATTCAGACACATTTGAGCTCTAATAACAAAACTGTAACTTGGAGCAGTTTTTTTCTAGAGAAATATACTCCTTTATGACAGATGATTTAGGAAAAGAAAATAAGGTCTGTGTGTACTCTCAATTCAATGTAAATTTGTAGGTGTGCGCTACAGTTGTCTGTTTTTCTTTTTAGGGCTCATGTAATCAAAGGAGTTTCTTTGTTGGTTGTATCTTTTCAGAACACAACAGGAATTCAAAATGAATCAGGTGAGCTTAAATGTAAGACTTTATCAAAATCCTGAGAACAGTTCATTATTATTAGGTGAATCATCCACTAAAAAGAAAATGTTCTTTAAAATCTTCAGTCTCATTGAATTTCCTTATCATCCTTTCTACAACATGTGTGTTTCAGAGATTTATTGCACGGAGTCAAGTTTTTTGTGTGAATTCCTTTTAGCAGTGTGTAAGTTATTGCTCCTGGCACCTCTTAGAAGAACACCTCTGCAGAAAAATGTATTTCCTCCTCAAGCTCTAGGTAATAACTCAGCTCCTTATAAGAGTGGCTTGAAAATTGAAGGTTTCCATTTTTTTAAGACCTTTTTTTAAATCACTTTCCCGTTTCAAATGTGCAGTAAACAATCTACCACAGGAATTGATTGATTGATTGGGAAGTTTCCCAGTTTTCGAAGTTTTGAAGTGTTTCTGCTGGAGTCCCATGGAAGGACTGGGCAAACACAGGTCCCCTGTGGTGCAGGACGTTGCTGTGTGGATTCTCAAATACCCTGACTGGAGGGTGGTGTTCGAATCAGTGCCAAGCGTACAGCATTTTATTCTGCATTTGTTTATCCAAGTAGGAATTTTGCATCAGTCTGTCTGTCGCACACAATTCTATTACTTCAAGATACAGAAAAAGGAGGAGAATTTAAGGCAATGTATACTAAGTCCTTCTCTCTCTGGCTGATCTTCCCAAGCCCCTTTGGCGTGGGAATGTGACTGCAGGAGTGTCACTTTTACTTTGCTAAAAAGGTCAGCCATGACCAGAAGCTTTATTAGTCAGAAAACCATGGCACACGGTCATGTAAAATGCTTTTTATTGTTGTTATTGATGCCTATAGTTAATGTGTGCTTTTACTGCCCTTTCTGCCCTTATTGATCAGCAGCAGCCCTGAATACAGTCAGCACTTTGCTGAAATTGTAGCAGTAGATTCATAATTACAGTGTGAAAAGGATTGGTGAGATGTTTCCTGTTGGTTTTTTGTCTGATTTAAAATAAAAATTCTTTGAGATATATGTTTGTATGTTCACTTAAGGCAAGATCAGAAACTATTTTAGATTGTTTTTTGGAGAGTGATTAGATTGAGTGTGCCTGGAAGCCATCATTTGAAAATGGGAAATAAAAGATTGCTGATATACGTGAAATTATCCTCAGTGTGGTGAGTTTGGAAATTTTACTTTCATATCAAGACAGGAGGTTTTGTAGCTTGTGTGGGTTGACCATCAGTTGCTTTTACCTGCTAATGGTGGTTGGCTTTTTGACTTGTAGAACACAACTGAGTCTCCTGTGGCTGTGGAGACCTTGGCTGATGTACCTGAGCACGTGCTCAGGGGCCTTCCTGAGGACGTGAGGCTCTTCCCGTCCGCTGTTGACAAGACACGGCTCGGTGAGTGCTACAGCTGTGAAAGAAGCATGAAAGCTTTTACAGCCTCTCACATCAATTAGAGTTGCTGTCAAAGTGTGGTGCCCTCCTGTGCTGGGTAGGGATGATGTCCAGTGCATTTATCTGAAGTCATTTCAGCTGGGAAGAGTGGACAGCTCCCCAGTGCGAGACACGCACAGGCAAAGAGTTTAAGAAGTATGAATTGTGAGTAGAAGATTTGCTTGAAATAACTTAGGTTAGTTTTAACTTCTGATATGTGTCTCTTCAGGTGTCTGGGCAACAAAATCAATTTTAAAAGGCAAGAAGTTTGGACCATTTGTTGGTGACAAGAAAAAAAGATCTCAAGTCAAGAGCAATGTATACATGTGGGAGGTAAGGAATGGCTTGTAAATGGAAAAAGGTGTCTGTCACCGGGCCAAGATTTTGTATTTAGCCTTTATGTTTTCCAGAGATTTTACAAGTAGACTTGATGTAAGGTAATTGCCATCTATTGCCAACATCTATAGACACTTGGATTGAGTGGTCATTCTGAGTTACAAAGCTTTAAACTTTTGGCCTTGCTTGGAACTGCTGGGTTACTTTTTTATGCTGTGTGTGGATCACACCTCTCCTGAAGAAGAGTCTGTTGCTGATAAAGCTTTGCTTTGTTGGCTTGAACCCTGGGTGCTCTCTCCTGCAACTCAGGGCTGTCAACTGCTTCTGGAATCAGGGAGATGAGAAGGATGTGGAATCTCTTAGAGAAGCCACAGCATTCCTCCTTGTTTAGCTCTTTGAAAACCAGCTTTGTTCTGGGAACGAGCTTTGCTTTTGGAGTTTTTGTTGGAGTTCTCAGCTGTTGCAGTATTTCTTGTGCTGCCTGTGTTGGGGCTTGCCTTGAAGCCAGTGCTGTCTGGACAGCTGAATAGCTCCCCTGATCGTCATGAGACTTTGGATGTTGGGTACATTTCAAAATGTAGGTGTCTTAATCTGGAGTTGAATCCTATCCACCGTGTCTTTAAAGCAGTTCATAACCAGTTCCAAGGACTTCTTCAGTTATTCTGAAGACAAATGCAGCACATGGTTTTAGCACAGGGAGTAGTCAAGGAGGGCACGGATGCAGGAGCTGTGGCAGAGCATGTTCTGGATCACAATTTGCTAGTTTACAGCTTTCTAGGCTAAAGATACTGATAATAGTCATCCATCCTTCTGGCCCCTAGTCTGCGAAAATTGCACATGCAAAACTCCCACTAACCTCTACCAGAAGGTTTGATCTAGGACAATTCCCCATAAATGCAAACCTACATTTAGAAAAGTAATCAAGTATTCAAGTAGAATGTTCATTGCATTCAGCTGATGCTGTCACAAACTCCACTGCATAAGGTATCTCCAGTTTTGATCTTGTACAAGAACATTGGGTGAGATTAAATCACTCAAGTAAATTATTGACCTTGCAATTGTTTCTCTCAGTGCTGGGTTTTGAATGTTCTTTGTGGATGTGTTCTCATTGGTGTTGAGAACTGATCGTTGCAAACGAGCTGTTACAGAGTTTCATAGTTTGCAAAGCAAATGATAATGGAATTGTGTAATTGGGCGTTGCTTTAATGCTGATTTTGGAGTTAGGAAAAAAAGCAGCTAAAATGAGACCGCAGCAGTTGGCCCCATATGCTGACACCTGAAACCAGTCCAGGATCTGGACTGTTAGAAAATATGGTTTGTAGAAGGATGGTGGCATGTGGGAGCAGTTTGGGAGATGGACCCCCAGCTAGGGGAACAACCTTTTTCACAGGCATCCCATTTGCTGAAAAAAGATGAAATATAAATTACAATTTCCCATATTGTTCCAAATAAAGCAAATGCTCATAACTTCTCTATAGTTACTTTTTCCAATTCATCAGACAGTAGAAATAAATCTCTGTGCCTTTGTATCATAAAACCAGTCATTTTACTAAAGGCAAAATTTAGGAGTATCATTTCAGGCTTGCCAACTGAAAAGAAAACATAAAATGTTTTAGGGATTTTGGCTTTTGAGCCCAAAGCCTTCAGAGAAGAGATTGCAGGCCAAAAGTTGGTTTTTTTTTTTTTTTTTTTGCAGTTGTACCTGATGAAATAAAAGACTGCAGAAGGGCAGCACCACTTTGCCCCAGTGCAGCCCCTGCCTCTGCTTGTTTGCTTTGTGTTGTCCCTTGACAACAGTGACTTTGTGTCGCTGTAAAATGTGTGTTTTGGTGCACGTGCACTCCAGGGCTAACAGGGGTCCCTTGTTTAATGCCCTTTTTGCCCCTCAGGTGTATTACCCAAACCTGGGCTGGATGTGTGTGGATGCAACCGACCCAGAAAAGGGGAACTGGCTCCGATACATAAACTGGGCACGTTCAGGGAAGGAGCAGAACCTGTTTCCTCTGGAGATCAACAGGACCATATACTACAAGAGTCTAAAGGTATCAGTGTATGAGATTCAGTTCCTGCTTTATTCCCCTGTATTATTATACCTTTTATTGCCCTTGATAAAAATACTTTTTCCCAACTGTTTGTATTAAACAGACTTTGAAACATTTTATGAAATATATTTAAAGTATTGTAACTCCTACATTTCACTGGTATAAATTCTTCTCTGCCAATCCAGTTGACATTAAGATCTACTGTAAAAAAAAATATAGGATATGTTCAACACCAAGTCTCTTGTTGGTCAATAATATGCAGTAACACCAAATTTGATACAAACTAGAATGAAAAACTATAGCAGATTATATAAAATAAATGTTCTTCTATTTTTCTAGATAGCGAGATAGTTTCTGCTGAGGATTTTTTTGCAGCAATCAGTTATTTTTGTGGTCTGTGCATCGTATGACAAAGATTGGCTGTCAAATTTTCTTGGTATAGAAGAACATCAAACCTGCACAGAGCTTTAACTTCCCTGTTCTCTGCTGTGAATGGTTATAGAACAGAATTTTTAAATGAGCACAAGCAAATACTTTTCCATCTTCCCTTCATCTTCACTGAAGGGCTGAGAATATTTGTAGGTTGCTTTGCATCTGCTTTCCACAGGATGCATATGAGAGCTGGGATATTTCACTGAAATAGCTTAAACTCATTATGGGGTTTCAGAAGCTCTTCCTGCCTCTGCTCATGAAAGGAACTTGTTGATCAGTCTTGTTCTGCAGACAGAACCGAGCTTTAATTCTAGAAGGAGCAAAATTGCAGTGAAAACTCAGTTTCAAAAAGTCTTCTAAAGAAGCTTGGCTGTGAAACTGTCCTTGATTAAAGCGAAATTAATTTGTTTATGGAACAATGTTTTGTCAAACAGGTTTGTAATAACGCAAGATCCTGGTTACACAGGAGAACACAATATAACCTTGGCTTATACAGTGTGAGTTTCACCCAAGTAAATGTCACCTTGGTCGCTTTTGGTGATGCGGGGCCACATCCAGCTGAAGAGGCACAGAATCACAGTAAAATGCAGTGTCTGTATGAAAAATACATACTCTGAGAAGGTCAGGCAGGCAAATGCCTGTCTGTCTGTACAAGACACATTGCAGTGCCTGTACAAGTGCAAACAACTGAATTTTAGACAATCTGGACTAGAACTACTGAGGATATAACTTGTTAGGATACTACTCTTGAAAATAACAAGTTTGAAGTTACTTTAAACCTTTTGAACAGAAAATACTCAGATTAAGGACTGTTAAATGTTGTAGTTAAAACACAAAGCTCAGAAAAGCATGGGGGAGTTATTAAGCTAAGGAGCCTTTCCAACATTTGTGCCTTATCTAACCAAGCTGTCCCAACCTGACACTGCTACACCGAGGATCTGTAGGGAAGGGTTTGGAGGATGTTGGGTTTGCAGCTGTTATCAGAGGGAGAGCAGTGTTAGAAGTGGCACTTGCTCAGTGTAGTCCTTTTCTCACTCCAGTTTTCAGTGAGGGAGAAGTTTTAATTGTCTGGTCTTGAAGATGCGCTGCATCTCATTTTAGAAGTACAAGATTGGAGGGCTTAATTTAGATTCTAGAGCAGTTGTAATAAAACTAAATCCATCAAGTTGAATAATTCAGCCATGCAGCCAACAAATTCTGTGCTCGTTGTCGTCCTGTGTTTGCATTGCCTGAAGCCTCAGCCAGCTCCTTCCTCTGAGCTTGTGTATTTTTTAGATGCTAAGTTTTTTGTATCAGACAACTCTTCTGCATTCCTTGCTGCTCAACAGCTGCAAAATGGGATCGTACCAAGAGCTTTACCACTGTTTATGCTGTCGGGCCTCTGGGACTAGAGGAAGCCAAACCTTAGGCTTTGCTTATGTTACAACTTAAATACTTTCCAGAGTCGGGATCTTGCAGCTCTTGTTGTTCCAGTGTCTGGGGACAGGAGGGTAACTCTCCATCTTTATCAAGTGCTGTGAAAGAAAGAAACGTTCTTGATACACAAATCCCCTTTGGCTTCAGACTGGAATAAGAGTCTGAGGACACCCTTTACTCCAGTGGAGTGACTGGAAACAGGGTCTGATCTCCACGGTCCCATGTCTATTAAGCCTTGAAAGAGGGGGATTGTAGTTAAGGCATTTACATTGTTCTTGGATTTGGGTAGAATGCTTCAGGAAATGGAGAGACAATGAGGAAGATTTAAATAAATACAAATACATCCTTAGTCTGCAGGCTTGGAGACTTACTAGTTTGAGTCTGATGTTTTAAGGAGAACGTGAAATAAACTGATCGAGACCAATTTCTTTTACTGGCAGTGCCGGGAATGTGAGTAGCATTTGCAGTGATGCCTATTTGACATTGGTCTTTCCTGTGATTATTTTTTAATTGGATTAAAAAAAATAGAAATAATCAATTTGGAACTGCAAGCAAACCTTTCACTATGGTGTTGAATTGGATTTGTTACACATGCTGTAGTTATCTATGTTGCCATTAACCCACTGCAACAGCCTTTTCCCCTGTCTTTGGGTTGGGTTTCAGGTCCCAGCTGTAGTGGCTTTCTGAGCAGTGCTGCTTGTTATTATAGGATATTTGATGAGTGTTGTTTAGTGCTTTGTGTGAGGCAGTTGCGTTTGGCCCAAGTGGTGGCAGAGGGAGGTGCTGGGCCAGGGAGCTCTTTGGGCTCCGTTCCGTCCCCCGACCATTCTGTCATTCCTGGGCTACTTTTTCTTGGGTTTTTTTTGGTGCCCATTTTTTGTGTGTGTGTGTGTGTGCATTTTCTGTGTTTTTCTGGGTGGTTTTTCTGTGTTTTCTGCAACTTCATTAATGACCCGGGGGCGGGGCTCGGGTGCCGTGTAATGAGTGGGATCATTAATGACCCGGGGGCGGGGCTCGGGTGCCGTGTAATGAGTGGGATCATTAATGACCCGGGGGCGGGGCTCGGGTGCCGTGTAATGAGTGGGATCATTAATGACCCGGGGGCGGGGCTCGGGTGCCGTGTAATGAGTGGGATCATTAATGACCCGGGGGCGGGGCTCGGGTGCCGTGTAATGAGTGGGATCATTANGCGGGGCGGGGGCGGGCGCGGCCATCCCGCGTGGGGCGGCGGCCGAGGATCCGCTCTGGGAAGGGGGAGGGCGAGCCCGGGGCCGCGATCCGTCCCGGGGAGGAGGGGGCTGAGCCCGGTGCCTCCCTGCAGGGGGACAGGGTGACGCCGGGCCGCCCGGCTGCGGGAGCGGGGCGCTCGGCCCCGGGGCCGGGGTGCGTCAGCGGAGCCCAAACGAAACGCTGCGGCCCTGTTACCCCGCTGGGCTTAATTTCTTGGTTTTAGACTGGTTTTGTTGGTTGCGGGATCTCGCGGGGGGTGGGAATGGCAGCTCTTGGCCGGCCTCGGCGAGGAGAGGGGGTGGCAGAGGTGTTTCGGAGGTTCTGGACTCGTTATTCCGTGTAAATGCCCGTGCCACAGTAGACATCCGTGATTTCTGCCATCGCTAATTGCACAGCAGGGCTTTTGTGCCTGCGTGTGTCTCCTCGCAGGGCCTTATATAACTGACATTTGCACCAGCGTTTTAGGCCAAAATTGCAATAAAGCCTTTCGTTACAGGGACTAAATAAAGAAAGGGAACATTCACAGTTGCAGCACAAAGATGTCGAATCCTCTCGCAGGGAAATATGTACGTTCTGGAATTCTCTGAAGGTTACAAACGACCCAAAAGAAAGATAGTATTTTACGTGGCATCGTTGTGGTTTTTAAGGCCTGATCTTACAGGTAGTGCAGTTGGCTGTGGAACTCACACTGGGAACAAGCTTAGATATTGAGAACAGTTATAATGGAAGCTTGTTATTTTAGAGATTGAAGAGGGGACTGTGGTGCAACACAATTAGTTATTGTGAACAGTAATTTTTAGGTTAAGCAAATGCAAACTGAAATTCAGGCACTGATTTGTATTTTGCTGCCTGTAATGAAAAGCATATTCAGCACATATCAGCAAGACTCAGTAAATTACGGACTGTATTATGGTTTTTCCTAAATCTGCATTATCTTAGCACGTAGAATTTGTGTGCTTATGATTTACCTGAAAGGCTAGAAAAACAACCTGCAAGAATTTGATTATATGATAAATCAGAAAAGCCAGACAGAATAATTTCTAAGGTAATTTTTTGTAGCACAGAAGTCTGATTTGCATTCATGAACTTACAGATAAAAATATCAGTGACCTAATTTGGTTCCTGGGTTTTGATTTTGTGCTGGTTTTGTAGGTTTCAAGGTTTAACTGTTTTGAGTTTTACAGATTTCATAACTAGGAACAGCAGATCTTTTTCCCCCATTTTATAAACACGAGCTTCTTATCAAGGCTCACGGTTATTAAATAGAAAACCACCCCGCAAAACTCAACTCCAAGCACAATATAGATGAAGCATTTGAGAATAACCAAGAGCAGTTTATTTATGGAATCATACTCCTGCATGAAGAAGCAGAAAGACCAGACTCTTAGTGGTTAGTTGATTTGAATGGCTCTGATTAAAGTTTCAGCTGTAAAATGATAAAGCAATTGAAATTGTGTAGTTCTGTTTTTCACAGGTGTCATTGCAGTTTTTTTACTTGGTTATTTTAGTGTTTGTACTAACATCTGCCAATATTTGCAGTTCACAGCAATTTTCTTACAAGAAATAAATTTCTTCTGCAGATTTGATAGCAGTAGGTGCATTGAGGATTCCAGAATGGTTTCTACTGACGTTGATGCTTTTGTAGGTTCAGCTATGTCCTTGGATATGGAAGTTCCTTAACCCTAGGGTTGAGGGTCTTTTGGAAAATAAAGGAAATTGTGATGAGAAGGATTTAAAAGTAATTAATCTAAAAAGAAATAATTCTAATTATATGATACAAGAGGTGTGGCAGAAGAAGGATATTGGGGAGTCAGTACAATGTAATTCTTGAGATTAAAGAGCAATTTGAGAAACTGATTAGAGGGGAGCTTCTCCAGAGGGTCGTGGAGTTTGAATTTATTAGTGACCTAAAAAGATGAATGAGTTCTTTTTTAATAAACTTTGTTTTGGCCTCTGTGGCACGTTGTTGTCTCACATACTGAGGAGAAAATAGAAGTAAGAACTGCCCAGTCCAGACAGCGGTGAAGGAGTGTGTCCTTTAGGAAAACGTTTTCCAGAGAAGGAAACCGACAGTTTAATACCTTAGAAATGACTAGACAAGACAGTGCTTGAGAGGTGTATTATAATTCAGTGGTTCAGAACATGCAGTTATTTAATAAAGCTCATAATTATTCAGTATTCAGTAAAAAAAGTATCCTTTTGAATTTTTATTGCATCTTAGGCCTTGTCCTTGGACAGATAAAGTATTTCTCATTGGCAAATAACCTTGTTCCTGCTATTTATTTCATGAACCCTGATAGATCAGGAAAGGTGACCAGTTCACAGGTAATAAAAATGGGCTGGTTGTGCCCAATCAGTCAGTGCTTACGTTGCTGTAAAACTGTCCATGTTGCTGTAGGAATTCTCTTCATTTCTGAATAAATCCCCAGGTGCTGTAGGTGAGACAGTTTCCATAAGAGGTAGGCTGGACTAAACTTGTGAAGTGGAGGTGGCATTTAAGAACCAGCAGCTGACCCAAAGTGCAGCCTGAACTGTTCTCCTTGACCTTGATCTGACCCGTTTGCTCACAAGTGATCCCTGACAGCAGGTCCATAATCTCCAGAGCAGAGTTAGGATGGTACCTGGCCTTCCCTCCAGGTGCCATCTCTCCCTGCATAGTTTGCGTTTTATGTTCTGCATTCCAACTTCTTTACATCTGCCAGGGGTTTGGTGGCTCCTGCCTGGCTTGGCCATAGGTTTTCTGAGCTGGAATAAATTCTTTCCATCTTCCTTCTACCGGGCACAGGAGCTCAGGAGTCCTGGAGGGAAGGGGGAGTTCTTACCAATAGATTTTTACCTATTGCAGCATTGTGTGTTGTTCCTGAGGTGGTAAGTGCATTTGAGATTTAGAGAGGATTTTAGTAGGATAAATGGGTATTGATGAGGGTAGGAAAAAACAAACAATGTGATGAACTTGGGGAAAATCACAGATTTTTATCAGAGCCAAGCTGTTATCTTTGCCATGATAACTTTGCCATGGTAAAGATCTCACAGCTGCTGGTGCATGACCAAGAACCAGCTGAAAAATTACTTGATTTTTATTTTGTTGCTTTTGCATTTTCTGAAATTGCATTTTGTAGTCAGGCATTTCTCATCCGCTTCTCCCAGGTTATAGTTAACGTGCTTTATTTTACTGGCCAAGCTTATAGGGGAAATTTGTTCAATCAGATGCATTAGCACAAGGTTGTTCATTAATTCTCCTTCTAAGGAAAAAGTAGAACAGCTTGGTTCTTACTTCACAGTTGGATTCATGTGTTCTTTAGAGGAGTAGTGTGATATTTTTTCTGTCTCATTGGGCATTTCTTCCTCTGCATATGACAGTAATAATTTGTAGAAGTGAGCAGTAGTATCAAAGATTAATGAGATTAATGTTTACTTCTGGAGCCTCTGCCATCATTCTCAATCTTTCTTAAAAAAGGAACTTTTCACTAACTAAAGTGTTATTAAAACAAAATATGGTAATACCCCCCCTCCCCCAAACAAAAGATGGTCATACATAAAGATATCCTGTGGTTTTATCAGGCTATAATCTGCTTTAAGGTGCTGCGTAGGCTCCAAAATGTGATCAAACAGGGCTAAAATCTCCTTTCTGTTATGGATTATGTGGCAGATCAAAAGTCTCGTTTTGGAAGAACAAAGACACTGATGTTACCCAGGATAAAGGCTTGCCCTGCTACATGCTTGCGAATAATACCTCTAAAAAACCCTTTCTGGGGGGGAGAGGAGAGCAGTTTTCCTTCTCCTGTGCTTATTTCCCTCCGTGGTGGTGCCCCACGCTCTGCTGGTCTCTGTGTTCTTCCTCTGCCAGGCAGCAGAGCCTGTGGCACAGTCTGGGCTGTGTCTGCAGGGGAGGGCTCTGTGCTGCTCTCTGGGCTTGCTCAGGCTGTCAGGAGGGGGGGAAGAGTCTGTAATTCCGTTTCTCCAAAAGCATGTGCTGCATAACACAACTGGAGTGGGTTGTCACGAAACCAAATGACCTCTGAAGCACAGTTGTGTCAGCTCTTAAAATAGTTCTCCATTGTAGTGCAGGCACAGCACCTGCATCAGGGTCACCTGTGCCGTGGGGATTATTTATTATAGTCCAGTGTTAAAGTCTCAAACCATTGCTAATAGATCTTTTAAAACTTTGTTACCTTAAATGGTGCTACTGCTGTCAAAATTTTGCTGTTCCCTGTAGTTCTTACCACGTCTGAGGGAGAACGTGAACTGTAGAGAAACTTAATAACCAGTACTGGCCCTGAGAGAGTGTGAGATGAAGGTGGGTGAATTATGAATCACTTTTTATCTGTTGTAAAGATTGTGCCTTGGTTTATATCAGTCTGAATGCAAAGTGCAACTTCAGGTTTCTGATTCCCCAATTCTAAATAAATGCTTCCATCCTAAAATTACACTGGTTTTTCTTCTGTCTTTAAGCGTGAGTATTGCTGAAACAGTGTCAGATTGCTGCTGGAGAAAAGGGAAAATTAAGGATGAAATCAGCAGGTTAAATTCTGTGACAGTAGAAATCTGTGCAGGTTTTTGTGTTAATAGTTCCTTAGACATTCTCACGTAGTTCCAAATAATTAGCTGTACACAAGAGTCCCATAAATATGCATCCAGTTTACAAAAGGTAAGCCTTGGATTGCCATCTGGATGTCATTGCAGGTAGAAATCATGGCCAAATGATGCCCTGAAACTCATTGAATGGGAGACTTGTTTTACTTTACATTCCCCTCTTCACTTCTCCAGCAGTGCCCCCAGTTCCAGGACAGCTGCTCTGAGCTTTCAGAACAGCACAGGGAAATTGCTGTGATTCATTCCAGCTTTGCTCCTGCCTGTGGGTTTAAGAATGGGAGGAGATAAGCTTTCATTTCAGGAATAAAACACCAAATTATCTGTATTTAAAAGAAAACATAAAAATTCGGCACTAAATTGCATGTATTGACCCCTTAAACTCTGTTTCAAAGTATAAACTTTTGGAAATAGGAGACTGTGGCACCTTCAGACATTTTGTGAGTTAGTAAAGAACATCAGTGGTTTTGCTTTGGGATTTCTGGGAACACTGGGAAGCGTTTAGGGCTGTGCTGGAATGGCAGGGCCTGGGAGGGCTGTGGGGCTTGGTTCCTCTGCAGAAGCCTCAGCTGTACCATTGTGTGCACGCTCCCTTTGGAAGCAGCTGGTCCTGGCTGGCCCCAGGTGGGTGGGATGTCACTGGGACCCTGTCACAGTGTGTCTGCTGGCAGTGGCATCCCCATTTGTGGGCTGGCACCTCCGATTTGTCTGTAAGTCACTGCCTGGTGATGGCACCAGGACAGCAGAACTCCTCAGGAGAAGGGTGTCCTTGGCTTTAGTGGTCAGGGCTGAGCGTAAGGGCTCAGTGCTGTTCCCAGATCATTACTAAAACAAGTACCACAAGCACTTTGTACACTCTGTTATTTTGTCTCTGGGGGTTTGTGTCTTTAACTTAAAATAACAATCATGATGGTAGCAAGTTGCTGTGTTCCTTGCTGCTTAGTTCTGCCTAGAGCAGATGTATGTAGTTATCCAACAGAAAACAATTCTTGGGTTATTAGATAATTCAAATTCTAAAGCGTTCCATGTTTTAATTCGTACTCTTGCTGTTTTAGCCACACTCCCTTAGGCTGCTTTTCAGGAGTTAAAAAAATACAGTGTATCTAGGCCACAGTAGTAGCATTTCCCAGCAAATTTGCTAATGCTGTCTGCAGTTACGTAAGCCACAGTGCGAGTGAAATAAGGCACCAGCAGCTTTCTAGTGTTAATCAATGTTTTCCTCTTGGTCAGCGTTAGCTTTGAAATAAGGAATGACCTGAAAGAAAAGCAGCTTGGTACTTCACTGCTGGTTTTTTTAAAATTAATCCAGTGTGTTAGGAAAGTATTCTCCTTTGTTAAGAAAATGCCGTTTTAATGTTCCTGAAAATAAAGTTACTAAGTTTCTATTGAAATACCAGTTTCCTCGTAGAAATAGTTTACTGTATTAGAATGTACTAGAACTTTCTTAGGCTGTTCTAAGCATTTAAACACTTCTGTGTAGAAGGTATGGAGGAAATTTGGTAATTGCTGTTTTAGGGACGAGCTTTGAGATAGATTTGGAGGATTTGTTCCAAAAGTGGAAGGGGATGAATTCCTGTGGAGTAGAAGAGATGCTGTTTTCCAGAGAGAAACAATTACTTCTATTTTTTTATTCCTTTAAGTATTTTGTGATTTAAAACAATCCTGTTTATAGAATATAAGAGAGCAAACTCAGTGAGCTACTGGCTGTCTTACATCTCTCTTAAATCTGGCTGACTTCTCTTCCCATGAATAATCCTTTTTTAATTCCTTTGCATTACCTGACATTGTCAAGGCTTTACGAGACACTGTTGCTCTTTCTGTGGTTTCCTGACCCTCCTGTGCAATCTCCCACTTCAGTGTTTGTTTTCTAATTGGAGCCTCTGGGGTTTATGGTGGATACAAGGTACGGTCAAGTACTGGCTTTCAGTGTATTCTAATTTTATTTGCCTCCTGCTGGAACCATTTCTTAATTTAGGGAAGGCTCCAAGTTCTCCTTGTAGTGAGAATTTTCTGTACCTCTTAATCATCTTTACTGCTTTTCTCTAGATGTTTTCTTTTCATACTTCATCTTTTCAAGACCATTTGAACAGAATTAATATGAATAATATTGTATCATAAATGGTACTAAGCTTTTTTAGTGCCTTTTTTATTACAATTTGCCAGAGTTTTGCATTAACCATTTATTTTACTTGAGTTGTTTACAGGCAGTGTCTTACACTGAGGGCTTACAGGCAGATGCCCCATGTAGTTTATTACGCAGTGGGGACAAGCCCATTTAACTTGTGTGTGCACTCGGAGGTTTGACAGCTGGGTTTCCCATGCAAACTCCAGCTGAGTGTGTGGCTGAGAGCTCTTGAGCTGAGATCCCCTTTGTCAGGTAATTTGTGTTTGCTCTAGAGATTCTCATATCGCTGCAGTGCAAAACTGCAAAATATCAAATTAATTTTATATTTCACTTATTAACTAGTACATTTTTCAAGTGACCAAAAAAAGAAAACCAGTTGTCAGACCAGAGTGTGTGTAATGTTTTCAATATGTCAAACCTTCCAATTTATTTTGTCATTTCTGCCAAGAGCCTTAAATCGATTGACAGGAATGACTTTGTTCTGCAGAGTCCTCACCAGCCTACACTGGCTGTGTCGAGTTCCTTGAGAAAATGTTCCAGCAGACTAAGTCTCTGCTTGGGTTCATCAGCTGTTGAGACAGGACTCGGTATTTCAACATTTGTAGCTAAGAAATTAAATAACGTCTCACTACTCTCTAGGAAGCATTTACTTACCTTTTATACACTTTTCCCCTGGACTAAGAAATTGCACTATTTATTTGGGTCCCCAGTGCCTGAGAGTTATTTAGGATGAAACTTTCAGGAGCGCTCATGAGCTCACCAGAGTTGCTGTTAAGAGTTAATTTTGTTGTCATACTTTGTTATCAGAGTTCTGCAAGAGCATTTGATTGACTATGATTAATGCTGTAGAACTTCAGAGAGACCCTGTTATTAATGTGCTGATTGACATCAAGTTACTCTAGTGAGAGCATTATGATAGCTGAAAATCCATCATCTTGATTATTATTGCTGCAAAATGCCATGGAAATGAGTAGTCAGCTATACATTATTCTGACTTGTGTTGAGAGCCAGATGCCTCCCTCCAGTCTATCAGATATGGATCTGTTTTTATTTGGCATCCCATCAGAAACAATTTGACCGTTGAATGGCAAAGGCCTGGTGTTTGTGAAAGTGACTTGATTCATAGAAATTTGGGTCAATTTTCTCATGCATCACCATTATTCAGGGCCAAGTCCAGTGTAAACTTTCATACATTGCTGCCAGAAGTTTGTAAACTAAGTGTATAGATGGTCAGCTGTGTGTGAAGTGCAAGGAGAGCTGACCTGTCTGGCAGTGGTTGGGATCAGAATGTTCAAACACCCACTTTTGCCATGGATTCAGACCCTTAGCCAAGTCTCAGAGTTGTCTTGGGCTCTTCCCAAGGAGGAGGTCATACTAAGTTTCAGTGAGTTGAGTAAAAAATTGACTTAGCTGCAAGGTTGCTGCTAAAGAGCAGAGAGTCCAGCATTTCCAATCTCATGGATCCTTGTCAGGGGTTGCAACAGCAAAGTGGACTTTGTGCTGAAGCTTAGCCATGGCTACCAAATCCTGATCTGGGTCACCCTCTGCTTTCTCTGCTCCCGTACCAGAGCTGGGGTTTCCCTCTGGTTCCTTACCTGCAAATTAAAATGGCCAAGTTACTTTACAGTGACATTTCTGTATTCTGTTTTAGTTAGCTTTTTATGCTATAAACAGGCATGTGCAAAAAGCCTGTGCAGCTTTAAAGTCTAATGTGATTTAAACAGTTTAATCTTGACTGCAGCAGTTAACTGGGCAGAAGACAAATATACTTGTGCTCTGACTGGGATTTACTTTCACTGTGAAAAATGGAGGAAGTTGCCTTTCCCCGTAGTGACTTTGTGAACCTGTTGTCCTTTATTGATGCCACAGATGAAGCAGATGCAGTTTGCTCTCGTCTGGTTTGGGACATACTATAAATTTAGAACTTCTCTTGTCGGTTCTGTTCACATGAGCACCAACTGTTGCTGTTGTCCTGCAGCACAGTCCTCTGCTGCACACTGAGAAATGCACTGATTAGGCAACTGGGGGATTACAGTTCCTTTGGAAATGTAATTCAGCGTATCTTGTGTTAGCAGAGAAGGCTGACAGGCCTGTCTCCAAGAAAGTATCAATGGGCTGCAGCTGAAACGAGTGAAACACTTCGTTTCACAGAGGGAGCAAAGCAAATCTTCCACAATTTCTCAGCAGATAAAAATGATTTGGTGACTGTATTGTATGTTAAAATAACGAATTTGCATAATATTTATCCTCCTCCTTTATCTACTGCTACAGATTAGAAATGACCTGCGGTGATATTCTGCCATATGACCTTGGATTGTCACTCAAGCTGCGAGGAGATGAGTCTCCCCAAATTTAACAGATACAGAGAAACAAAGTTTTCATGCTGCAAATGTGTTGTGACAGGAGCTGTTTATTAACAATTAATGTTCCTTATTAGGCTGGAGACCCAGTTGCGAAGGTGCTGTAATATTTTTAATGGGGACTGATGGAAAAACACCACATATTCACTGTAGTAGGCAGTTGGCTGTAGTGAAGAAAAATAAGAGAATAAAGCAGTTAAAGGAAAGAAGTCTGGAATGGATGTCAAGGAGGGGGATGAAATTCATTGCAAAAGAGAAGTGGGTGATTTTACCTGGAATGTTCTGTTTAGTTGGAGAAAAATTTCTGAAAGTGACATGTTGTAGATACGGTAACAAAAGGATTGGTTTGGGTAAAAAACGAGTAACAGGGCAGTTCTGAGGGGTTTGGTTTTTTCCATGGGGGATTTAACGTGGTGGCAGCACTGTCCAGATCCTGCATCTGTGAAAGGCTTTGCTCTTGTTTCCTCAGCCTTGGGGACTCCTGTTACAGTAATCCCAGGGCTCCACTTCACACAAAGGCAGTCCTGTTTCTTGGGAATTGTATCCATTGTACAGCTGTGTTCTCCAAGCAAAGCCCTAGCTCATGTCTGGACAAACTGTTCGGGTTTGGTTTTACAGGCAGTGGCAGCTTTTCACTAACCCTCCGAGTTCTGTTTGACATGGGGAAACAAAACTGCTTGGGAGAGCAAGAGACCACCTTGATCAGCTGTGTGTGAAGGGCTTTTGGGTCTGTCCCTGGGCCCAGATGTCCTTTCTTTTACCCTTTTAAAAAAATGTCACTTACTGGTGTGACCACTGCTGATCTGGAACATACCTGATTTGTCAAAGAGCAGAACAAAATGGCAGGTAAAGGCCTAAGGAGTCACTTTTAAAGACAACCCGTGTAGACCCCCAGACACTTCTGACCTAAACCTCTCAAATGTTCAGTGATCCAAACAGGGCCATGATAGATCTTTGGGTTATTTATTACAGATAAAGGCAAACAGATCTATAGTGATAATTTTAAACTTTGTGGTGCAAATAGTGGTGAAATCATCTCTCATTTGCAGTATCTTGTAAATTATGCTGTCAGAATACGTGTTGTTTGTTATCTGTGTGTAGCCTCACTTCAGGGTCAGACAAACGTTTGAGGAGAGGTCTAGAGAATGTAGAAGCAACAGATAAAATCTAGATTTAAATTTAGACTAATTCTCTGTATTTACACAATTTGGGTGCTCTATTTTTAACTGATTGTACATAAAAACTGGCTAAATATAGAGAGCAGCAGTTACTTCTGGAAAATGTCTCTGCCAGCTGACGTTTCTCTTGCTGCTGCTTTTGTTTTAACACTTAGCAGAACAAAAGCTCATGGAATAGAAGTGCAGAGAAGAATGTTCATATTTTTTGTCCTGGGTTGGCTGTGTCTGTGTGGCAGCTATGGAGTAACTTGCAAGGAATTTGTAGTGGATGGGGGGTGCTGTGCTATTTGGAAGGTTGGGAAGCAGGAATACACAAGATGCTGAAGTGATTGAGAAAATCTAGAGCAAGTCTGGTTGCATATTTGTGTGCTCTTTCTACTGTTGTAGAAATACTGGTGTAGGGGCAGAAATAGCATTTTTCAATCTTGCCAAGATAAAAGCTCTACATTTGATTATTTACACTGAATTGTTTTCTCACAGCTCACATGTGGGTTAAAATTGCATGGAATTAGGCCCTTGTTTGCCATGCTTTGTAACTGTTAGGTGACATTCTGTCCTATTTAAGTCGTTATGGGTGAGTCAGTCTTGCAGTCTATAAACTTACGACTTCCTGGGCTATACACTCAGGTTAGTCAGGAGTCATAATGTGCTGGCAGTTTGAATGACATGCTGCAAAGGCAGATGGCATCCTACTGCAGACAGGTAATACAAATGCTTTTGTCTCTCTTGTAGTAGAGAGTTACGGTAGGTAATTCAATGTACAAGATATAAATTAGATGAAGAAGGCTGAGACAGCTCATATTTCAGTTTGTAGGGATTGGTGTAATGCCACACATTTAACATAGGCTTCTCTCTCTTAGAGTTTTTCAACCTGAATTTTTTAATGTTTGTCTGAACTTCATGAATCGTTTCAGCTCATGAAGACCCCATATGATGGCAGTATGTTCCCTTTTGTTTCTTGCAAACCGTCGCATCATTTCTTTCTGTTGGCATGGCACACCTATGCCATCCTGCCATTTCTTGTACTGATTATTAGGTAATTTCAGAAGTTTGTGCTGAGATACAGTAACATGATCTTCTGTGCTGTCATTAAAGTGGAGACTTTGCCAAACATTTGCCGAAATTGGTGTTTTAAATAGCCCAGCTCAGAATTTTTTTGGGCTTTCCATGGCAACAAGTTCATCTGTTATGCAAATATCACGGTAACAGTCTCTGTCAGTGCATTGCTCTATTTCTTTTCTGCAAAATGGGTGTTTAATGCTTGGTACAAACACTTTGATGCACATACCCAGTTAGGTGTATGTGCTTCTGCCTCCAGGTGGCCTGAAACACCTTCCCAAGGCGAGCCTTTTTTCTGCCCTGTTCAATGTGGTTGGAAAATGCCGTGATTGAAGTGCTGCTGTGTGTGAGCGAAGTGATGATTAATGGGTAGCACTAGGCTTGTACAGCAGGCAGTTTGGTATTAATAGAATTGCTGTGAAGTTTGGCTTCCTCTTTCCCCTGCTTCTACTGTGTAAGCTTGAAAGTGTCTTTTTAAGGAAGAGGAGATGCAAGTTCTGCTGGAAAAAGTGACAGAAGAACCCTTGCTCACTGCTTTTGCCCTCATTCTATAGATAATTCACAAGATTTTCCCATTTTCCCCGAAGTGTACAGCTATGTGTATTCTGCCTCTCCACCTTTAAAATCCTTGGATACATTAAGATTGGGCAGAATGGCTGTGCAGAACGAAGACCTTCCTACCTCCAGGCGTGCTGCCCTTTATGTGGCCAGATGGCTTTTGGTTTGGCTGTGCTGTGTGAGCAGTGCTGGTAGAGAATCAGGCACGGTTTTGTAAAGGGTGGCAGAACTGGGCAAACGAACGAAAGGCAAAATGAAGACAAATGCAAAACAGGGGAAAATATTGAAAGAACACCCTTAGTATTCACATTGTAAGAGTGAGCATTTTGGATTAAATACCATTTTTTGGTGCTTACTTTTCTGAATTCCATTTATTGAATAGGTAAGGTCTTTGACATCTGTGTGCTGTGCCGTTCACAGTTGGACAGGATCCTGAGACTGCAACATGTTTCTGCATTTTTTTTCATGCTCTTCCAACTGACACAACTTGGATTTAATTTTCTGGAGCAATCTATGCTGTTATTTGAATGTAGCTTTCTGTGTGAGAAAGGCATTCACGTGTTCATGCCTGTCTGCAGAAAAAACAACTAAGATTGTTACCGATAGCCTGAAGGCTTAGGGAATCTGTTTCAGAAAACATGACACCTACCAGTAGTCTGGATACACGAGCAGATGAATTCTGGTGCGTGGCAAGCTGTTTCTCAAATTAAAATTCAAGTTGCATCAGTATATTAGAATTCATTAATCAGGAGAAGATGGAAATGATTGTGTAGTTGTTTTCTGCTGAATTTTCTGAAGGGAGTTTTTAAGCTTGATTATACACTTTATTTCATTCTCTTCAGTGCCTAAATACTACTTTGGGTTTTTTTTTTTCTTTGTTTTTTGTTTGTTTGTCTGTGGGGGTTTTGTTGTTTTGGTTTTTTTTAATATGAAGGAAAAAAGTAATAGTTGATTTGTAGAATAGTAGCAGCTACTGCATGGGACTGATGTAAACTTTAATCTGACCCAGTTCCAATGGGATTTAAGTAGTGAGTTTATATTATTGCACTGTAATTTCGCTCATGAATCTGTGGGGTGTTGTCAGAGTATGACATGGCAGTGTATCTTTCCCCTTCAACCATGTCCTTTCAAAATGCCACCCTCCTCTGTGCTCTGAGTCCTTTTCACAGGGTCTCCGAGGGAGCTTCTCCCCTGTTTTCCAGGAAAGGTGAGATTTGGGCAGGTACCTGTGGCACAGCACAGGGGGGGTGTGGGCTGGGTGTGTGACTGGGCTGCAGTTACTTGTTGGCTACAGATCTCGAAGAAACACCAGTAATTTCAACTCATATCAATTATTCTTTTCCCTTATTAACCCAAGGTTTTTGGGGAGGCAAGTGCCCGCCTTCTGTATTCCTTGTAAGTGATGGAAGCAGTGTTTGAGCTCAGATGTGAGTGTCCTCGCTTTATGATCTTAACTGGGAACATGTTTTGTGCTGCACTTAAAGGTTATTAAAGATAATAGCATCTTGTGCAATTGGCTAATATTTAATTATAGAGTTCAGCTCCAAGTGTATGGAAAGACTGTGTTTAACATCTCTGCTGGCATCTGAGTGTGCTCATCCCATCCCACCAGAAATAACTCAGTGGTTTAACTGTTTCAGTAGTATTTTGCTTAACAGAAAAATCTGAGTGCAGGTAACTGTAGGTTGTTTAGAGGTGTCTTGGTTTTATCAATAAAATGAGGTATGGGCAGATAAAGATTATTTCTCTCTTATATTGTTACTGTGTTGTCATCTGAACTCTCCAAAATTAGTGGGAGTGCTGATTATCTGGACATTGCAACAGGCACAGCAGATCTCATTCTACTGCCAGTGTTGCACAGGTGTTGTAAGGGTGTAAGGGCAGGTAATGCTCCTGCTGACCTACCTCAGAACATCAGTGAAGGAGAGGGGAGAAACAGGAACCCTGTTGAAAGTTGCAGGACAAGTTGATGCAATCCTCTTTTGATCTTCCTCACCGTAGACAAGAACCTACTTTCCATCTGTGTCTTTCATTTTCCTTTGCATCTTTCTTCTGCAATTCTTCTAATACACATACACATATATTAAGTTCTGCCCTTCATTTATTCTTTTGTCATTGTTTCCATTTCACTTTCCCTGTGCTTCATTCCTGTGTCTTTCTTGTTTAGACCAAGTGGAGGATCCAGCTGGCCGTAGCAGCCATGTAGGACCCTTCAGGAACCTGATGGTAAGTGCACGTGTGTACTTATACTCAGGCTTCCACCAGGTTCTGTGTTCGGAGGCATTTCCCATCTCCTGAAGGTTTCTGTTAGTTCCTGACCTCTGGAACTGTGAGAAATGAGGGACAGATTTGGGCTGCTCAGTGATATCCATAGATTGTGTTTTTCATGAAAATCTCCAGGAAGAAAATGGTGCAACTCTTTCGGGTTTACATGAATTAAAAATTCCTTCGAGAAATTACGAGGGAAAGTCTCAACAGCTGTTAAATATCTTCAGGAGTTCCTGGACTCCAGATACGTGAAAGCTGGGAGAACATATCTGTGAAGTATCACTTTACTGTTACTCTGCGCTGAAATTCTCTTCCTGGGTGTCTGCTTTTGAACATTCAGGGCCATGAAATGATGCATCTGTGACAGTCACTGCCATGCTTGAAGGAAATTTCCTACCTAGGATAAACTAAATCTGATAAAGGAGAATACCAGCAATGGCTTGGTGTCTCTGGTTAGCGTGTGTCAGACGTTGGTGTGACACATCTGAAATGCTGGGCATACGCAGTCAGTTTTGCTCACTGTTTAGACAAAGGCAGGTTTGGCGCTTGGTGAATCTTCTCTTCAGGTACATTGATGCTTGAAGGCCAAGAACTTGACACATCTCCAGCTCTATGGCAGAGAGGTTGCATCTTGTTACAAGTGTGGCAGGAGAACTTGCAAATGGTCTTCTTCCCATCAGTATGTGACATAAGTCACTCCATTTTGCATGCAAATCCTGCTGTTGTAATTTGTAGATTATAATTGGATTTGAGGTGCTGTAAACAGTATATTCTCTAAGTGGACAACACTTTGAAACACTTGTGCACTCCTTAGCACTTGGAATTTGGGTTGTTCCCTTTACACACTTTAGCTCATACTTGAAATGTATTTCCCATATTGTTAGAAGAAATAATTTGGTCTTGGTTTGAGGGCTGGCAGTAAGGTGTTGTCATGCTGAAATTCAGTGCTGCTGTGGAATTAGGTGTTGTTCATCTGCAGTCCCATCATATACTGTGCCTTGTGCTAAATATACTAAAATAGTGTCTCCCCCAGGGTTGGCAGGTGAGAGGGGCTGGTGCACCAACCCTCCTTGTCTCCAATCACGCCTGTAGAGACAGAAATAAATTCAGAAGTTTGACGTTTAAGTCAAGATACTGATGTTGGTCTTCAGATGATAAGTGGTCTACAAAAAACCTGACAGCTCTTAGGGCTCTAACAATGAAATATGGCTTGTTATATCACTCGTAAGGTGTGTTGTGATGCATGTTTGATTCCCTAGGAACGTTTTGAAATCTTACATTTGCACCTTTTCACCAGAAATGGACCTGTTTGGTTGTGTTATTGTGCATTCCCAGAGCAATTTCAGGTGACTTGGCAGGTACTTCTGGAAGCATATTTGAAATTCTTCATACTCAGATCATGATCCTACTGGTTCTAATTATGAACTTTAGAGGTGCTGATAATAAAAAAATCACGTTCAAGTTGGACATTAGGCAGCCTGTCAGGTAAAGACTTAAACTCTTTGTGCCTATGTGAACACTCAAATATGTGCTAAATCTTCTGAAAATTGCAGGTGTTTGGTATAAAATCAAAATTCAGTATTGCATTGTCCAAATAACCCTGTGTTGTTCGTTCTGGCAGGTTAGACGAGGGTATTGTTAGAATATTTGAGGATATTCAGAGATAACTGTCAGTTCACTTCAGGGACGATGCCTGTGTGTGTTCCAAAGGTGACAAAAATTCTTTCTGAGTGACTGTTGTCAGTTTATGAGTCTAAAAACTCTTAAATTGTACTAAGAAAATAAAAGAAGGTACATTACAGACATGAAACTGAAACACACTGGAATTCGGGGATGGCTTGTGAGATCTGAGCTCCTTGAGCGGAAATACAGATAATTATTTACATAGAATAGAATGTTCAAACCCAAACAAGGGTTTCCTTTTAAAGCTGACCTGTCTCTGAGCTGCTCTGTTGGGGGGTTGTACTTGGAGCTTCTCAGTTTGAATAGAGGAACATGTTTTTTAAAAGGCATTTTTCAGTTTCCTGGCTCAAGATGTGAAAAATATTTTTGAGGCGTAAAAAGGAGGAACCTGTTCACAGGACTGTGACTTGGAAGAATGTGCTGCTAAATAGGAAGTAGATTTAGGGCTGTGATGGACACTTGGGATCAGAGGGAAGGGGCAGTGCCTTATAAAGTGGCATTTTGTATGTTAGAGGGGGCAAAGGAGGAATTTGGATTGCTGTTTCTAGGAAGTTTTTGTTCTCAAGAGCTGGTGTGTAGAAATGGGAAGTGTCAGATCAGAGTTCTCTGCATTCTGTGTGGAGAGTGTGGTCTGTGCAGTGAATTCAGTTGGAAGGCCATAAAGTTTCATTTGTTATTACACTCGTTACCATAATTTCCATATATTAACAGGACTGGATCCCTAAGACTAATGGGTAAAATTAGCAGTACTTTGTAGTGCAGTGGGAAGTGAAGTTTTCAGTGTGTTTGCATCTTGCATCGCTGGTCAGCTCTTTGCATAATGCCCTTTTGTGTTGATCCTCCTCTGCAACTAATACTCGCTGCTTCATTTGCGAACAGAAAGTGTTAGCAAACTGTTTGTGTCAGTGGACAAACAAAATACCTTTCTATTTTGCTGTTACACAGTTCCATCTAATTTGGTTTTGCTGCCTTTGCCTGGTTGGTCACGCTTGTGGTGCTTTCAGTTTTGATGTTATTACTTCGTTGGCTTTTATTACAACTGTCTTCAATATTCAGAATGTTTATACAACTACAATAACTTCTGCGGGCTTCTGTTTCGTAAGCTTTCCAATTAATCCTAAAGAGTAATAGTATATGACAAAATGTTCTGTTTTCCATATATTCCTATGACATACAGGAATTTAATGGCCATAAAAAGGTATTGGGTAACTTCATGATGTGAGCTGGTTACCCTGGGCAGGACATTTCTCCTGTAGTTTGTTCTTGCTTTGAGTGTGGAAATTATTTTGGTCTGAGGTTTTTAGAAACTCATGGTTATCTTTAGTTATAATTTCTTCTGGGCTCTAGAGGCTACTTTATCTGAATGCTGTCTGTTCTACTAATCCTGTCTTTTGTATTCCTGAGGAAGCAGGGTCTCTATATATACTCTAAAACTGGGGGTTTAACTCAAATTTGTTAAATAAGAATTATTGAACAGGAATAATAAGTGTTGGGATTTTTCCTCCCCAGGAAAGAAGAAGACTCAGGAAGGTAAAAGGGGAAAGAAAGCAGCAGATACAAAAGAGAAAAAGACTGATTTGGATTCTACTTCTGCAGATATGAGGGATTCTAAAGAGGGTGAGTGCTTAAGCACCTTGGTTTTTTCCTTCTAACAATCATTTTGAATCAAAGAACACTCTGGCATGTTTAGACCACAGGAAAAACTAATGCTCTGCAAAATTAAGACATAAACGCGAACTCCTTAGGAAAGGAGAGGAGAGCAAGGTCCTTGTTCTAAAATATTGTCTTTGAAGCTGAGTTACACAGTCATTGCCTATTGCTTGTTAGCAGAAGTCACTGTTAAGGGGGAAAAATACAGTATTAATTCTTTGGACCCGTAGCTCTTCCATGCCTTCACTCTGTGGTCCCTTCTGCTTGCACAACATGTGCACCACTGTTGTGCTTTAGGAAGAGAGAGAAGAAAGGTGTAGCATACTCTGAAGGGCTTGGTTAAAATAGCTCATGCTTTGCATGTGTTTCAGGTCATAAAGAGGAAGATGAAATGCCTTCTGTTTCTGCTGTGCTGTCCCTGGAACAAACAGCTGTGATTCAGGAAATGGTAAATCAAGATGTGCTTCCAAAGCTGATGATCCCCAGTCCGACCAATGAACCACAAGTGATAACTGAAGACAAACAAGGAGAAGCAATAAACTGTGCATCAGATGATTTAGATGATGAAGAAGAGGAGGAGGATGAAGAAGAGGAAGATGAAGAGGAGATAGAAGATACCAATATGCCTAAAGAAAATGCTGAAACGCCTTTGATATGTGAAGAAAAGTTGGACTCTCTGGAAGAACAAAAGAGTACATCAGACGAATCTCCAGAAAACTCTCCAAAGAAAAAGCTTGTGGTGAAAATTCCGAAAGCAAGAGGCGAATCCAACGGTGATGTTCAGGAAACATTCATGTTTCCCTGTCAGCATTGTGAGAGGAAGTTTACAACAAAGCAAGGCCTTGAGCGCCACATGCATATCCACATATCCACCCTCAGCCACGCCTTCAAGTGTCGATACTGCGGGAAGGCCTTCGGTACCCAAATCAACCGGCGAAGGCACGAGCGGCGCCACGAGGCCGGGCCCAAGCGGAAACCCTTCCTGACGCTGACGGCATCACAACACTTGGATAACGTTGCTGAGAACCAGGTAATCGTGGATGATGGTCTTAAAGACGACCTGAACGTTCCCGGTCTTGTGCAAGACTCTGTTGTCTTGGATTCTGAGAAGGTTTCCCAAGAACTGTCAAACTCTGCATTTGCTGAGGAAAACAAGGAGCCCAAAGAATTGCACCCATGCAAATACTGCAAAAAGGTGTTTGGAACTCACACCAACATGCGGAGGCATCAGCGCAGGGTTCACGAGCGTCATCTTATCCCCAAAGGGGTCAGGAGAAAAGGGTTCTTCACCGAGGAGCCCCCACTTCCGACAGAGCCGGCGCCACCAGTGCAGAGTGTGTACATAGCCAGCACAGAGATAGAGGAGGAGGGGGAAGTAGACGATGTCTATATTATGGATATTTCCAGCAATATCTCTGAGAATTTAAATTATTACATTGATGGTAAGATTCAGTCCAACAGCAGCACTAGCAATTGTGACGTGATTCAGATGGAGTCCAACTCTGCAGACTTGTATGGACTGAATTGTATCATCAGTCCGGTCACGGTGGAAATTTCCTCAAATGTAAAGGTTACACAAGCACATGTGAGTGAACCTCCTAAGGAATCCTCTAGCAGTGGGAGCAATGAATCCAAAAAGAGAAGAACTGCCAGCCCTCCTCTTGTACCAAAAATAAAGACTGAAATAGACCCAGAACCTATAACTCCTACAAGTTCTTTAAATCTTCCTCTTAGCATTTCAACAGAAAGCTTATCTTTCCATAAAGAAAAAGGGGTTTATTTGTCATCAAAATTAAAGCAGCTTCTCCAGACACAGGACAATAAGAAGATAACTCCATCAAGTGAAATCCCTAAACTAGGACCTTCTGTTACATCATCACCTATTTTGCCTCCAGTATCGAGTAGATTTAAAAGAAGGACCAGCTCTCCTCCCAGCTCTCCACAGCACAGCCCAGTGCTTCGAGACTTTGTCAAATCAGGTGAGGGAAAAACTGTGTGGAATGATAGTATTCGGAGCTCGAAAATGCCAAAGTTAGAAAGCCACAGCAGCTCACCTGCTTGGAGCTTGACTGGAAGGGAGGACAAAGAGACTTTGAGCCCTCTTTGCTTCGAAGAATACAAAATATCAAAAGAGTGGACAGCAGCTCCAGCTTTTGGCAACGTGTGCAACCAGCAGCCACTGGATTTATCCAGTGGTGTGAAACAAAGGTCTGATGTCAAAAGTAGGACTCAGGTTCCCTGGGAATCTGTTTTGGACTTAAGTGTGCATAAGAAGCCTTGCAGCGATGCTGAGATGAGGGAGTACAAAGAGAATTCCGTGCAGCCGACGTGTAGCGGGGTTAAAAAGAAGAAGCCGACCACGTGCATGTTACAGAAGGTTCTGCTGAACGAGTACAACGGCACGGACGCGGCCCCGGACAGCAGCGCGAGCTCCAGCGGCGCCCTGGAGCCCCAGGCAGAGCCCGCCGTGGATCCCGGGCTCTCGGCACCGTCCTCCACTGACACCCAGCCCCTCGGTTCCTCCGCTCCTCCTGTGCCGCAGGCGCCCGCTGTCCCCCCGGTGTGCCAGCTGCCCCCCTTGCTGACCCCCACCAATCCCCCCTCCCCGCCACCCTGCCCGCCGGTGTTAACAGTCGCTACGTCACCTCCTCCCCTGCTCCCAACGATGCCCTTGCCCATTCCAGATGTCCCTGCCAGTGCCACTAACACTTCTTCCTGTCCATCACCGCTCTCCAACACTACTACCCAGTCCCCACTACCGGTTCTTTCACCTACGGTTTCTCCTTCTCCGTCCCCTGTTCCTTCGGTTGAACCTCTTATTTCTGCTGCCTCACCTGGCCCTCCTACACTCTCTTCCTCATCTTCCTCTTCCTCCTCTTTCTCCTCCTCCTCATCTTCATCANTCCTTCTAACAATCATTTTGAATCAAAGAACACTCTGGCATGTTTAGACCACAGGAAAAACTAATGCTCTGCAAAATTAAGACATAAACGCGAACTCCTTAGGAAAGGAGAGGAGAGCAAGGTCCTTGTTCTAAAATATTGTCTTTGAAGCTGAGTTACACAGTCATTGCCTATTGCTTGTTAGCAGAAGTCACTGTTAAGGGGGAAAAATACAGTATTAATTCTTTGGACCCGTAGCTCTTCCATGCCTTCACTCTGTGGTCCCTTCTGCTTGCACAACATGTGCACCACTGTTGTGCTTTAGGAAGAGAGAGAAGAAAGGTGTAGCATACTCTGAAGGGCTTGGTTAAAATAGCTCATGCTTTGCATGTGTTTCAGGTCATAAAGAGGAAGATGAAATGCCTTCTGTTTCTGCTGTGCTGTCCCTGGAACAAACAGCTGTGATTCAGGAAATGGTAAATCAAGATGTGCTTCCAAAGCTGATGATCCCCAGTCCGACCAATGAACCACAAGTGATAACTGAAGACAAACAAGGAGAAGCAATAAACTGTGCATCAGATGATTTAGATGATGAAGAAGAGGAGGAGGATGAAGAAGAGGAAGATGAAGAGGAGATAGAAGATACCAATATGCCTAAAGAAAATGCTGAAACGCCTTTGATATGTGAAGAAAAGTTGGACTCTCTGGAAGAACAAAAGAGTACATCAGACGAATCTCCAGAAAACTCTCCAAAGAAAAAGCTTGTGGTGAAAATTCCGAAAGCAAGAGGCGAATCCAACGGTGATGTTCAGGAAACATTCATGTTTCCCTGTCAGCATTGTGAGAGGAAGTTTACAACAAAGCAAGGCCTTGAGCGCCACATGCATATCCACATATCCACCCTCAGCCACGCCTTCAAGTGTCGATACTGCGGGAAGGCCTTCGGTACCCAAATCAACCGGCGAAGGCACGAGCGGCGCCACGAGGCCGGGCCCAAGCGGAAACCCTTCCTGACGCTGACGGCATCACAACACTTGGATAACGTTGCTGAGAACCAGGTAATCGTGGATGATGGTCTTAAAGACGACCTGAACGTTCCCGGTCTTGTGCAAGACTCTGTTGTCTTGGATTCTGAGAAGGTTTCCCAAGAACTGTCAAACTCTGCATTTGCTGAGGAAAACAAGGAGCCCAAAGAATTGCACCCATGCAAATACTGCAAAAAGGTGTTTGGAACTCACACCAACATGCGGAGGCATCAGCGCAGGGTTCACGAGCGTCATCTTATCCCCAAAGGGGTCAGGAGAAAAGGGTTCTTCACCGAGGAGCCCCCACTTCCGACAGAGCCGGCGCCACCAGTGCAGAGTGTGTACATAGCCAGCACAGAGATAGAGGAGGAGGGGGAAGTAGACGATGTCTATATTATGGATATTTCCAGCAATATCTCTGAGAATTTAAATTATTACATTGATGGTAAGATTCAGTCCAACAGCAGCACTAGCAATTGTGACGTGATTCAGATGGAGTCCAACTCTGCAGACTTGTATGGACTGAATTGTATCATCAGTCCGGTCACGGTGGAAATTTCCTCAAATGTAAAGGTTACACAAGCACATGTGAGTGAACCTCCTAAGGAATCCTCTAGCAGTGGGAGCAATGAATCCAAAAAGAGAAGAACTGCCAGCCCTCCTCTTGTACCAAAAATAAAGACTGAAATAGACCCAGAACCTATAACTCCTACAAGTTCTTTAAATCTTCCTCTTAGCATTTCAACAGAAAGCTTATCTTTCCATAAAGAAAAAGGGGTTTATTTGTCATCAAAATTAAAGCAGCTTCTCCAGACACAGGACAATAAGAAGATAACTCCATCAAGTGAAATCCCTAAACTAGGACCTTCTGTTACATCATCACCTATTTTGCCTCCAGTATCGAGTAGATTTAAAAGAAGGACCAGCTCTCCTCCCAGCTCTCCACAGCACAGCCCAGTGCTTCGAGACTTTGTCAAATCAGGTGAGGGAAAAACTGTGTGGAATGATAGTATTCGGAGCTCGAAAATGCCAAAGTTAGAAAGCCACAGCAGCTCACCTGCTTGGAGCTTGACTGGAAGGGAGGACAAAGAGACTTTGAGCCCTCTTTGCTTCGAAGAATACAAAATATCAAAAGAGTGGACAGCAGCTCCAGCTTTTGGCAACGTGTGCAACCAGCAGCCACTGGATTTATCCAGTGGTGTGAAACAAAGGTCTGATGTCAAAAGTAGGACTCAGGTTCCCTGGGAATCTGTTTTGGACTTAAGTGTGCATAAGAAGCCTTGCAGCGATGCTGAGATGAGGGAGTACAAAGAGAATTCCGTGCAGCCGACGTGTAGCGGGGTTAAAAAGAAGAAGCCGACCACGTGCATGTTACAGAAGGTTCTGCTGAACGAGTACAACGGCACGGACGCGGCCCCGGACAGCAGCGCGAGCTCCAGCGGCGCCCTGGAGCCCCAGGCAGAGCCCGCCGTGGATCCCGGGCTCTCGGCACCGTCCTCCACTGACACCCAGCCCCTCGGTTCCTCCGCTCCTCCTGTGCCGCAGGCGCCCGCTGTCCCCCCGGTGTGCCAGCTGCCCCCCTTGCTGACCCCCACCAATCCCCCCTCCCCGCCACCCTGCCCGCCGGTGTTAACAGTCGCTACGTCACCTCCTCCCCTGCTCCCAACGATGCCCTTGCCCATTCCAGATGTCCCTGCCAGTGCCACTAACACTTCTTCCTGTCCATCACCGCTCTCCAACACTACTACCCAGTCCCCACTACCGGTTCTTTCACCTACGGTTTCTCCTTCTCCGTCCCCTGTTCCTTCGGTTGAACCTCTTATTTCTGCTGCCTCACCTGGCCCTCCTACACTCTCTTCCTCATCTTCCTCTTCCTCCTCTTTCTCCTCCTCCTCATCTTCATCATCTCCGTCTCCACCTCCTCTTTCAGTAGTTTCTTCTGTTGTTTCCTCTGCTGATAATCTTGAAAGTTCTCTCCCAATAATAAAGCAGGAAGAAGCTGAAAACGAGCAGCAGAAAGCAAGAGAAGATCCTCGCACTTCCAGTGACTCGGGAGTAGTGCAGGAAACATTCAGTAAGAGCTTTGTGTGCAATGTCTGCGAATCACCTTTTCTTTCCATTAAAGACCTAACGAAGCATTTGTCTGTTCATGCTGAAGAGTGGCCCTTCAAATGTGAATTCTGTGTACAGCTTTTTAGGGATAAAACAGACTTGTCAGAGCATCGCTTTCTGCTTCACGGCGTAGGGAATATCTTTGTCTGCTCCGTCTGCAAGAAGGAATTTGCTTTTTTGTGCAATTTGCAGCAGCATCAGCGGGATCTCCATCCAGACAAAGAGTGCACACACCATGAGTTTGAAAGTGGGACTTTAAGACCGCAGAATTTTACTGACCCCAGTAAGGCAAACGCAGAGCACATGCAGAGCCTGCCAGAAGATTCTCTGGAACCTTCTAAAGAGGAGGAAGATGAAGATCTAAATGATTCCTCTGAAGAGCTTTATACTACTATAAAAATAATGGCTTCTGGAGTGAAATCTAAAGATCCAGATGTTCGTATGGGCCTCAATCAACACTACCCAAGCTTTAAACCACCTCCCTTTCAGTATCACCACCGCAATCCTATGGGTATTGGAGTTACTGCAACAAACTTCACCACCCACAATATTCCCCAGACTTTTACTACTGCCATTCGATGCACAAAGTGTGGGAAGAGTGTTGATAACATGCCTGAGTTACACAAACACATACTGGCCTGTGCATCTGCCAGCGATAAAAAGAGATACACACCTAAAAAAAATCCAGTACCCCTCAAACAGACAGTTCAGCCCAAGAATGGCATGGTGGTTATAGCTGGGCCGGGGAAGAATGCCTTCAGACGAATGGGTCAGCCTAAAAGACTCAATTTCAATGTTGAGATTAGCAAAATGTCCTCCAATAAACTAAAAATAAGTGCATTGAAAAAGAAAAACCAGCTTGTCCAGAAAGCTATCCTGCAAAAAAAGAAATCTGCCCAGCAGAAGGCGGAGTTGAGGAACAATCCATCCGAGTCGGACTCTCACATCTGCCCGTACTGTAGCAGAGAGTTCACCTACATTGGGAGTTTGAACAAACATGCCTCATACAGCTGTCCCAAAAAACCCATCTCTCCCTCCTCTAAAAAGAATTCTTCCAAAAAAAGTGCGAGTTCTTCACCTGCGAGCAGTGAAAAAGGCAGCAACCAGCGGAGGCGAACGGCAGACGCGGAAATCAAGATGCAGAGCACTCAGACCCACCTGGGCAAGACCAGAGCACGAACCTCGGGACCCGCACAGCTCCAGCTCCCCTCCGCCTCCTTCAAGGCCAAACAGAGTGTGAAATTTGTACCTTCTGTGCGCTCGAAAAAGCCAAATTCATCTTCAGCGCTGAGGAACTCTAGTCCTGTGAGAGTGTCTAAAATGTCCCATGTTGATGGGAAGAAAACTAAGGTGGGCACTAAGAACAATTCCTCTGGAATGCCCAGCAAAGCGTCCCGGAAATTGCATGTCAGAATACAAAGGAATAATAAAACTGTTCTGCCAAGTAAATCCGCTGTGGCGAGTAAGAAAAAGGCAGACAGGTTCAGTGCAAAGTCTCGAGAGAGGATTGGGGGACCCATCACACGGAGCCTGCAGCAGGCGGCAAATGCAGAGGCAGCAGAAAACAAAAGAGAGGAAAGCAGTACAAAGCAAGAGCTAAAAGATTTCAGGTAAGCATTTCATTTGAAGTTGAAACAACCCAGGGACACGTTGCTTGCTGGTTTGCCAGTTTTCTTGGTCTTTTTTTTTTTATTTTTGAGTTTCTCATGCTTAAATAAAAAAAAGTTGCGTTTCCTAAACCATGGTTGAGCAGCTCACGGATGCTAAGGTCTGATGTACATAATTGATGCATTTTGTCATGTTGTCATGAGAGAATACGCGGTTTGTACAGAGAATGTCTTTAATTATAAACTGATTTGAAAATTCTGGAGAAAAAGAATGTCAATACCTGGGTAAAAATAAACCTAATGTCACTAAACTCAATGTTACTGGAGACAGTGACCTTGTATTTGGTATCTGAGGTGGCCCAGAACCATTCTAGATTTATTTATGGCAGTTCAGTAAGCTAAAAATCATGACTGCCTTCCTTACTCACTGAAGTAACTTGCTGTGGTTTGTAATAAAAAGCATTCTCTGCATACATATATATACGTACATATATGTAAAAGAAACAAACCATGACCAAATCCTTCAGAAATGTGTGTGCGTACGGATTAAACCAGATCATTAAAGACTTAATATAAGGGAAAGAGACATGTAAGAAGAGTTACATGAACATGTAAATTTGTTAGAAGTATCATGCTTTTATGTTTCACTATAAAATTTTATAATTAAAGTTATATTTCTTTTTGAGAAGAAGCATTTTAATCACAAGAAAGGGTAATACTTCAATAAATAAATAAAATCTTAATCTGCGTGCCTGAGTCCCGACTTCCGTCTTCATGTAGTCTCAGCTCCCTGTTTTGCACAGTATTTGTGACCTCTGTGACTTTGCTCCTGCCCTCTGTTCTTGGGAACAGGTGTCTGATTTGCCAAGGAACTCTCCCGCAGCCGGCTGGTACTGCAGAGTGCCTTTGGGCTTGGCCGTGGCAGCGCTGCCTGGCATGAGCAGCAGCTCCAGGGCTGAGGGAGGATGTTTTCCTCAAAGCCATTGCTAGTGGAGGGGGAACTGGCAGCCTCTGTCAGGACACGTGTCCCTGAGCAGGGTCTGTTGAGTGTCAAAATCCAGGCTGCTCCCAGCTTGTGTGTCTTACAGTGGAGACGGAGGTGGAAATCGTGAGGAAATGCTTTGTAAGGAAAGGTTCCATATAGTGGAATTATTCCAAGGGCTGGAGGGGAATTTGACTTTAAACAGTCCGTACCCAAATTAGGATGTGTTGAAGGAAAAAAATGTTAGCGGAATTTGGACACTAATGGTGTGAAAAATGCCTCTTAGGAACAACAAGTGTCTCCAAGGCCTGTCCTCTTGGGACACAAACATCTCCATGTTAATTCTCATCAGTGGCTCTCTTGGTGTAACATGTGAAACTGTATTTAAATGATGCCAGAACAGATCAGAACAAGAAGCCAACATGACACATCCTTCCATCCAAATGAATCATTTGACCTTAGGCAAAATGACCAAGCACTTGGAAACCAGTGCACATGGGAATTGTTCAGGAGCATTTGGGGGAAATAAGTTGACCTGGGGTAAGATTTCCTTGGCTGGCTCAAATACCATTATTGATTTGCAGTCTGTCAGGTTAGTGAGTAGCTACACTAGGAAATTCTTTTTGTTTCTAAACCAACTCATGCATCTGGATTGTCTAGGTAACTTTTTATATCAAGTATGAAGAATTTTTTTGCCTTCATACACTGATGTCAGCACAGTTAAACTTGGATTCTACTCTCTGTAAGCACTGTTGGGTTTTGGTCTTTTTCCCAGGAAATCTTAATATTTTTGCCAAACCTGCTTCATGTAGTATTTGTATTTGCCTCCTGATTTGTTGTTCACCTTTCAGTCTTTCTGTGTAAATATAGTCCACAATTTGTTTTGACGTTTCTCTTCAGTTTATTTTTATTTTCTAGGAATCTCCTGTAAAAACAAACCCAAAGTCCCTTACTGCCGTGGTAGAGCTGTTGCTCCTCCTAGGAAGAGCCCTACGCCAAGGGATGGGAAATCCAGGCTTAGGAAACCCACAGGAGCTGATCACAGGCCCAAATTCCCTGCAGGCTCCTTGCTAATGCTCAGTGTCAGGCCAGCCTCCCTGCTCTGTGCCTGAGGCCACAGGGTGACTGAGCTTCGAGGGTGCTGCTCAAGGCAGTTAACCCCCAGGGGAGGTGCCGGAGAGCAGGACTGGGCTGAACTGAAGCACCTCTCTTGCTCTGGTTTTGCTCAGCTCGGGCTCCAGTGCCACCCCCAGTGGAGCTCCCTGGCCGCTTGGCAAAGCAGGCTCCTTCGGCGTGTCCGTAATTCCGTGTACGTTCAGGGACAACTGCTGCACTCAGAGTACTTTCTTGTCTTGGACTAAGTCTCTTAAAGCCTTTTGGCTAAATGCATCAGTAGAGGCCAACCCAGCACAGCAGAATTCCCTTCCTTCCTGCCTTCTCCTCACTTTCTGACTCAGATGTCCAGTATACAGTGGGAAGAAGAGCCTGACTTGGATGTTTTGTGACCTTTCCAAGTTCTTATTTGCACATGCAAATAAGACTTTATATAGCAGTGATGATTTTTAAAGAGCAGATATTTAATGGATGCAGTGTATCTTTTTATGGATCAGACCAGAGCAGGGCTCCAGACCTGCATATTTTGAAAGTTAAATACATAATTACTCTAAAAGGTTGTTCACCTGTAATGACTTAGGGTGACAGATTGGTCTGTTGTTCATAACAGCTTTGTATGGAAATACCATTTGTCACGTGTTCATAGAGCTCTCAAATTAATGCCAGAATGGATGGAAATTGGCTTAGTTTCTTTATACAGCCACCCCTTTTATTTTTGTTCTTGACTTAAAAAGTAATCTACCTCTTGAAAATTTGTAGTTTCATACTTGGTGAATTCGTGCCACTTTCACTATCATTCCCATTTTGTTACATTTCTGATATGGGGACTTTATGTTGAAATACTGTATAAAGCATTTGTAGCAAGTTAAAAAAAATAAAATATTTAAAATTATTTAAATTGTTTTGGACACTTCAGTTGTACGATATGTGATTTGCATTTTACATTAATTTCATTTTGTTTTCATTTTGGGTTGCTAATCTTGGAGCATGTTCCTGTATTAAAGTTTGCTGTTAGTTATATTGTTCCTTCTATTGGAGAGTGATATAAAGACTATTCTAATGAGAACATTAAAATGACAATTTGACATAGATGTGGGGTTGTCCTTGCTTTTGAACCCTGTGGCCCTGCTGAAGGGGCTGGAAATGCAGGTAAGCAACTGCAGGGGGACGCCCCGTCCCTCTGCCCCCCCGAAGCTGCAGCTGCAGTTCCAGGGCCGAGGTGTGGCAGGCACGCACTGAGCGCCTCGAGGGAGCTCCGACGACACTTCTGTGACCAGTAACGCCAGCTTGTGGAAAATCTGGGAACCTGGCCTTTGGGGT